>VZSV01000268.1:494002-523364 GCA_013398735.1 Nothocercus julius | reverse complement strand
AAAAAGTATTTCCAATGGGGAATAGCATGGTTGTAGGAATATGGCCATGGCTCTGGGTTGTCACCAAGGGTATTTCTGGAGGAACTCAAGGCAAAAGCAGGCTAATGCCTTGTGCTGTTTTTTTCCTTTTACCTACTCTTTAAAGAAGTGGATAAAACCGTACAGCGGCTGAGTCAGTCCTCCGCAGGTGTCATTTGGGCTAGATATTGCAAAGCCATGGAGTGGGACGGCTTTATTTTAGTGGGGGAACTGGTTCCTTTGGTCAGTATCTGTTAGAGATAGGCAGTACCCCACCTCGTGCACTTCATGGCTGCCTTGGGAATTGCTGTAAAACCTGGATTGCTCTAAAAGTGATGGATATTATGATTTTTCTATTGGTAATAAAAGTTACTTTTGTGTTTTTTCTTTTTTTGTCTTAAAACACTTAGGAGTGTTTTAAGAAGTGCAGGGGAATTCATCTTCTTAGACAGTCTTTCTAAGAACACCATTACTGTGTTTAGGGTGTGCATTGAGTAACAGGACTGGAAATACTATTTTCTTCCTCGTATTTGTTTTAACATCTTCACTTGTGTTAAAAGAAGCCGTTTAATCACTGTAGAGAAAACCTACTGAAAAGGATACTAGTGTAAAATGACACGATGTGCAATTACATATGGTAAAACATTTTGTTTCCCTTGGCTAGTGTGGTGCTATACAGAAGGTGTTATGAAGGTAGTGCTTAGTGCCAAAGGTTTCCCAGATGGGCTTAGTTTTGAGGGGGAATGGCTTATTCTTCCATGCTATACAGTCGCAATACCTTCTGCCTTGCAGCTCTCCAGTGATTTATTTTAGATGTTTAGCCAAGGACTTAAATGGGTAAGTAGAGTAGCACCTTCAGGGAAGTTGCTCTTTATAATTTAACTTTCACAGAGCAGGTTATAAGTGCTCTCAAACAGTTGTGTCAAAGACCCAGCAAAAATTAATGGCTCAGAACTAATGGCAAGCTTTCCAGGATGTTGCTCTGATTTATTGAGTGGTGCTAAGCTCCAGCATCCTTGTGTGGAGAGCACTTGTCTTGGTATAAGGGGGCTAATATTACCTCAAGCTGTTGTCAGTTGACTTGGTGAAATTGCTTAGATGCTACTCTCAATGTAGTTAGCTGGTGATGATTACCCTTAAGTATTCAAAGAGCAGAAACCCTGGGGAAAGGCTGATTAGCTGCCCAGGAGGATGATGTTCCAGCCATGTAAACAAACTCCTGAAATCTCTTGGTTGTAATGAGGACCAGGCCCCGGTGACAAAGCCCCCTCTGCTCTGTGCTGCTGCATAGAAGTTGGGCAATTTGCTGGGGAAAGTGATTGGAGTCAGTCCCTGTGATGCACGTAATCCACTAATCACCACTCGGAGACTTCTGGTGCTCAGAAACAGCAGGAGGGAATTGGCTTTTATGAGCTGAAGGAGACACTGGCATATGTTGTTGAGGAGAGGGGGAGGAGGGACTGCTTAAATATTTATAGATTAAGGGTACACTGGGATCCCTTCTGTCTTTTGTATGCTTGGTTCCCTGACTCTCTCTTGGGGATAGGCTAAAAAGTCTTGATGTTTGGCTACCTGTGTAGTAACTCAGAAGCAACCAGCGTAAACCTGCTCCCACTTCTGGCCTTGAAGCTCACAGTAATGGCCTGGTTGGGTGCGAGATGAGGCAACAGGCCATGGCACAGCATGTCCTGTCGCCATCCATTTGAGTGGGCTGTCTCCAACTTCTCCGAAAAGCTAAGAGCATTGCAGCCTGGAAACCTGTGAACACTAAGTTTAGAAGTGAAATGAACTCAGAAGCATATTTCTGTCAGACAGATACTGGCTTCCAACAAAAGAAAGTGTGTGACTATCTCCCCGTGGAGAGGCGGGAATCTCTACCCTTGTCAGCCCTGGTTACCAGGCGGAACAGGCAGAGGTTGCGGAGAGACTGGGTATAATTTTGCATCTCATCTATAACTTTGTGTAAGTGGTCTTGCCTGCAGGGTGAACGGTGACCTTTTCATTGGCCTTTGCCTTCTGCATGGTTGTACTTCATATGCAAGTACTCTCTGCTTGGAGTAAGCAGGGGGTATCTCATTCTATCCCCAGTCAAACTGAAACACTTTCCTCAGCTGGACAAACTGCTTCCATAAACAGAATACTTCCCTGGGAGTCTTTTGTGCAGGACCTCTGAAGAAGACAGAAAAGACTGGGAAAAAATGTAAAGCAGTTCCTGTATCTGTAAAGTCAGAGCAGCCTATGAGTGTGGTGATAGTAATAGAGTAACAGTGCCCCACTTAGGAGCAGGAGGCTGAAGAGATCCCAGTGTCACCAAGGCAGCTGTGCTGCCACTGGCAGGTGCTTTGGTGACAGGGATATAGCAATGAGTAGTATGTGAAAGAGATGATTTTAGGAGCTCCTTGCCTCAAATCCTATGGAAAATGAGTGTGGTTCTGAAACTGAAAAACAGCAGGGGAGAGGCCATGTGAAATCTGCCTGTTTATTTCATTGCAACTGCAGTATATCCGTGAGACTTGTGATTGTTGCAACTCTGGTTGCAACTTGTGTTGCAATGGATTTAACAGAGCCATTGTGCTCATACACAGTACACTCACTCATATCTTTACTTTTGTGAGCTGCCATTTTTCTTGCCCTTAGCATCACAAAGCTTTAATGTGGCATCAACAAGTTGTACCAAGTCTCCTCTTACTTTACTAGAAAGGGTTCGTAACTGTGCTCTGTCTTGTCCAAGTTAACGTCTCTTTTAAGAACTCATACAGCCTACACTTATATAAATTGCATATTAACTGCTTTAATATTGGATATTAAAATTGCATAAATGAGTTCTAATAATTTAGAACTCGTTGTAATGAACATTAGCCCCTCAAATCCAGTACCGTGCAACAATCCTTGAAAGTCATGGCAGAATGTGCCTGTTTGCTTTCACAAGCCCGCTGGCTATGCTGATGGGCCTTCTGGAAGAAGGCGAACAGACTCACACTGAATGCGCACAGAAAGCGTTTGCTCGACCTTTGTCTATCTGTATGGCAGAATGAACCTCAGACAATTTTAAACAATGTAAAAAATGCAAATTTTGTCTATTCTTCTGGTTGTTGCACCTCTTCCCAGATAGTGAGAGCATTTGGTTCAGACAGTTGTATCTTCCACTTGTTAAATGCATAGGTCAAGGAATAGCTTGGTGTCTAGCTAATGGGTGAGTGTCTGTGTCAATATCCTAAATACTGCACAATATCCCAACAGCAGTTGAATTAAAAATGTGGTTCTTTTGCAGCCCAGGATCTTGTTAAAAGTTATGGTTGCTGGCAAAGAGTGCTCTAAGTTCTTTCGCTGGGTGTAAGCATTTGAGGTTGTGTTACCTGTGATCTGGAAACAGTTGCAATATTCGGTGTTCCAACTACAGAGCAGCTCACTGCTGCTTTTCCTTAATCCACAGTCCTTTCATGAAACTGTACCCTTGGTTTCTCAGGGAACAAATATAATCTCTCTGAAACTGGTTGACACTGCACTTCTTTTATTTTGCCAATGGTGTCACTGCTGCACCACAAGATTTGTGTTTTCCTACAGACCCGAGGCAGTAGAGTAGAAGGGCTTGAGTGTTTAAAGGCTGAATGAAGCAATTGATAATAAATTGTGCCCCACTGCTCCTGTCCCAGAGAGCAGAGTTCAAGCAAGTGCATGTGTAATACAGGCTTCCGTTTTGTCTGCCAGGCCCCTTTATTTCTGACCTGTCTCCATGGTTTCACTCAAACAGCAGAGCACGACACTGTCACTGAGCGCCCTGCTTCCGCATAGGCAAGGGCATGATCCAAGCCAGGCACCTGGGACTGTGTTGGGGTTGCAAGTCCCACTGTCAGCAACATGTAGGAGGTGAGAAGCACCCGACTGAGTTCTCACAGACTCAGTGCTCCTGCAGCTCCCCTAGATGTTTCCTGGCCAAGATGTGGTTGGTGGTCAAAAGGGGCTGTTGGGGATCTCCAGCCAGGTCAGCAGTCTAAGGGACTGCAGGAGTGGCTGTTCTGTCACCCCTATGCTCACACAGGGTTACCTTTGGACTGCAGAGACCATTTTGAAGTTGGATGTGCTGGTTACAATAGTAACAATGAATTCCTTAGTTGTATTGGAACTTTCATTTGCTCCATAATGCAGATAGAAATGAAGTCAAAGGAGCCCTCAGACTTCAAGGAATTGATTCCTTTCAAAGCCTCTGTAGCCAAGTGAAAGGAATACTTGGCTGCCCCAGGCTGCTGATATTAATTTCCCATCTAGGTGGAAGTTGCTGGTCTTTTTTTTTGTTCCCTTTTTTCTTCTTTTTTTTCTCTTTCCCCTAAGTCAGTATTACTGTATTTCTCTTGACAAAGAACTGACAGAGTGTTTATCAGCAGCAGATGTGCCTGCTTTGGCTGAATTGCCAACACATGCATTTAATCTTTTTTATAAGTGTCAGGCTATAGCTTCAGCAATAGGATGGCACCCTATAGTGAGACCTAAAGCTGAGGGGAAAACACGCATGGGCTTTTGTTGTTGAGGAGGGGAAAGGGGAAATCCTGTAAACTAATTAGCTCGTTGGGCTCAGGGCTCAGATGTCATATCTGATCAAACCACTTAGTGCTGCTTTCAATAGCAGATCAGATGTCTTTTGCATTAAATACCATTCAGCAGGACAGAAAAGTGGCTAGGGCACCTGTCATCTGCTCTGTGGGGATGCTGGGTATTCAATAAATGAGTGTGTATAAAAAGTTCTCCACATCCATTTCAGATACTGCCCCTTGATTATTTTTTCTATCAAAGGGCATTTTTAGAGGGTCAGACAGATGTCAGTGGGCTTGAAGTTACTGTCTTGTGCTTTTTTACCAGGGTTCATATTTTTTCTAAGAGCCCCAGAGTACAGCACTACGTGTGCTGTAGGCATCTGCCTCAGTTAGGTATCTCCAGAGGCAAAGAGGAGGCCTCCTAAGCGGGGGAAGGAGAGGATACCATTCATGGGGCAGCACTGGCTATTGCAAAGTCTCTAGAATTTTAGTTCCCGCCTTGTAGCGAGTATTATAGGAATAGATCAGCAAGAAGCGTTAGCTTTTTTCTGTTAATGAGTAACTTTAATCACTAATGACTTAGAAGTGGGACTTTATGCATTGGTGACTATTGGAAATTGAGTTGTATTGACAAATCAGGAAAGAATGTGATCCAATTTCTAGGATTTTCTCTTTGTTTTTTGATAATTTCATTTAGCTAATCTTTAGGGATTGCAGAGAAGTTGGCAAATATGCATTTGTAAAAGCTTATGTAAGACATGGATCTGCCTGTAGCTCCATAAAGAATCAGATAGATGCCTTCTGACACAGGAACAAATTGTAAGGAATCACATACACCGAGTATTTTTTCAGAACACTGATGAAGAGAGAAGCCACAGATAGGTGTAATGCTTGAGCTGAAGGCAGGATACCTACATTTCTAGGAGAGCTTTTGAGATGACTGCAAACACAAGGTGAATACAGCCACAGACAGCAGAATGGCTTGCAGCAGTGACAGTGTTAAAGGCAAGAGGGTCAGCTCAGGTTTTGGTCCAAACTTGGGTAGCTACTTGGTCTTTACATATGAGACTATCCTGAAGATTTCTCAAGGTTTTTCCTGGAGACTTGAGAAAAGCAGTATCAAATATTCCTTTCCAGAGAGAAAGATTTCTGTGAACTAGCCCCAGTCTCATTGTCCTGCACATGCAAATCGGTGCTATGGTAAGAAAGAAAATGAATGCGAACATACAAGAGAAGCAGGAGGATCAAGTTCTTACCTGGTGTAAATCTGGCATCTTTCCATTGATGTCAGCAGCTTTATGCTAGTTTACACCAGCTGAAAATATGGTCCAGATGGCCTTGATGAAAGAGAAATATCATGAGCCTGGTTTTCTATTGCATTGCACTTTATGTAATGATTTCACACCTGTGAATATTGGTACAAGATCAAAATGAGGATTCATACAGATGTAGATATGCAAAAAAGTGCAAGACATTCGAGAGCAAAGCCAATCTATTTTGCCCAGAAATAGCTGCACAGTCGAAAAAAATAATTCCTGCAGTATCTATTAAGTTAATGGTAGGATTCATGCTTCCGTGGTTATTCTTTACCTCTCTTTGTGCATGATTATGGTAGAAGCACCTTGCATACAAAGGGGAGAAATCATTTATAATGGAAATATCATCACTAGGAGTGCATAAGTAGCTTTATGAAGAGAGCATAGTTGTCTGACTGAGAAAGTTACTGAGTTTTGACACTATCTTATGTCAGATCCCTGCTGAGGTGGAATATCTGCAACTCTTGTCTTTGTAAACTTTTGATAGATGTAGTCTTGGTTGTCTATCTTAATAAGTCTGCCTGTGTTTCAGCAGTGTAGTATTGCATGTCAGTGAAAACTGCTCTTTTTTGCCCTCTTCAGAACTCTGTAAAAGATAAGCACAACTCCTCTAATCCTTGTTTTATTCAGATAGTGAAACTGGAGGAATGAGATGATGTTGTCAGTAGTGAGTGCCTCTGTTGTGCATGTTTGACCTGATCCCCAGGTGAGGTTCCTCTTAGTAGCTTTAAGGATTTCAGAACTAAATTTAGATGAGCTGAAAATGTGATTCCTTAAAGTAGAAGAAAACAGTTGTGACTTGATGATGAAAAACTTGAGTGCTGGTGGCCTGCAAGTTAGGAGAAGGCTCTTTAGAGTGAGAGCCCTGTAAGATGATGCCAGCTGAGCTAATCTGGAGCTGTGTTGTGTACACTAGCCACTGCTCTGCCTTCGGGCTGATCAGTAGGGACTAACCTTTTCAGCACGTCAGCAATAACTGTCAGTTGTCAGGACACCTGAGAAGCTCTCTTTAAGTGCTGGCTGCTATCAGCAGCACTCAGTGGCTTCTGAAGAACTGTGGAAACAGAGGATCTGCTATCAACCAACAAGACCTAACCTCTGGCAATTAGTGGACAGTGTTTTTGCTTTAAAAAAAATTAGGAGGTTTGCATATCAAGATTTTAGCAGCCAAGCATAATAGAGTAAGAGAGGTGTCAGGATGCATTTTATCTAATACAGCAGGATGCTGTAGGCAACACTGTTTGAAATTTGTTGAAAAGCAGGTGACAGCCACCCATGTAAAGAGTCTCACTTCCTTCAAGTGTGTTATGCAGTGCTGTTGCTATTAATTTCACAAGCTCTGCTTGCGAGTGGGGAAGCGAATGAGTAATGCAGTGCTGCTGTACAAAGCTGCTGTGGCCAAAGAAGTTCCTGGGCCATTTAAACATATTCCACATAATGCGCTTAATTGTGTGTTTAAGCTTGTCGGGAGAACTTCAAGCGGCAGCAGAGCCGCGACATGCTCAGAGAAGCAGTACAGGCGAAGCACAGTCATGCACCAGGGTATTGAGTGCTGGGTCTTCCCGAGATCAGAGGCAGATTCTATGGCAATAATCAATCAGAGCTACTGGATCTTAATACAGCCCAAGTCAAGTGTGGCTTTTGTGCAAGGCTGACAGCAAGTGTAGCAGAGAGGGTTCAGCTGGAATGATAAACTGTGGAATCGAGTAACACCCTGAATAATGTAGAGTGACAGCTGGCCTCACCATCAGCTCCAGTAGGTTTTGGATTCAAAGAAGTGACAAAGTAGTGGTCCCCATTTGGGGCCAGACCTACATGGATCTGTTTCGAATGGGTTTCTAGTGGGCGAAGAAACATGTGGACAGTGTTTATTCTGCTCTTAGGGTGCTTCTCTGTACAAACTGGGGATGCATTATAGAAACTGGAGGATTACCTGGTCAGTGCTTTTGCAGTAAGGAATTTGGACTTAAATATTTAAGTAACAAATATGTAAATTAGAAATAATCAGGCAGGAAATGGTGATTTTTTTTTCAGTGTTTTTCTTTTTTTTTCTCTCTTTTTTTTTTTTTTTTCTCCCTAATTAACTCTGTAAGGAGGATCGAGTACAAGCAGATTTATTCATATTGCGTAGACCATGATTCTACTAAGAACTGTGCATTAAGTAAATAGTGTGCACATACATAGCTTTGTTTTTGCTGGTATCTTAACAGGATATTCCACAAATCCATTCACCAAAATTGGATGGAATGGAGAAGATATTTTATGATATATTGGCCATCTTATGGACTGAGCATAGTAAATGTTGCTAAACAGGCTTCAGAAATGACCCTAATTAGGGTTCTAAGAGGGCCCTAATGAAGATAACCTCTGAATCCACAGTGAATTTCCCTGGGCTTTGAGCAGCTGTTAGACTCCAAAATCTGTGGAGGTCTGCTAGAAATAGAGCAGGGCATTGGAGCAATTCTCTTTGTAAGAGGTTGCTGCCTATTGACTGCTGAGGTCAACTTTTACCAAGCTGAGGGGTTTTCTTTAGTTGCTATTAATGAGTTTATCTTCAGATGCGTGACAAGCATTGCACAGTAAAATGTAAGTACACTGAAGGAGGAAAGGTCGTATATATTCAGTTTATTGGACTTGTCAACCCTATGAGTTACATCTGAAATCAGGATGTTGCCTATCACTCACAGCTTTTTTCTAACCAGTGCCACGAGCAAACTGTTCCTTCTCTTCAGGGTAAGGTGGTGCTTTTCCCCTGTGGCTAGATCATGTGTTATCATCCTTATTTCTCCTTCATCCCCCCATTTGGGCAACCAGACTAGGACCCAAGCTGATGTGTATGCAGAATGCAGTCCTCACGTGCTCTAGGACTGACGTGCAGCTGTCACTCTGCACTGTGAATAACAGGAAATTTAATTTGTTGGGTGGAAAGAGTTAAATGAACTTTAACTGAAAAGCTCTATCTCTCCCTCTCAGGGTAGAAAATAGCCAAGGGCAACAGCGGATGACTAATGTGTAGAATATTGCAATTAGTATAGCAAGGTACTTACAGGGATCAAATTAAAAAATTCATTAACGTACGCACTTAATTAAGAAACACTTTTCGGTTTACATGATAAATTATGACACCTATTAAATCTTCTAGTACAAGCTGTAATGGCTTCTTTGCTCCTGGGCAGAGAACTATTGCCTTTGAGGTCCTCTGAGCCTCCCTGAGGATTGGCAGCATTAGTTACAAGTGTGTTAAAAACAATGCTTTTTCTCCTGTGAGGTTCGAGCACCGCTTTCCTGGAAACTCATTTCAAGTTGAGAAACCAGCCCGGGGAGTAAGAGACCATCAGACTGCAAACACAATAGATGGTTATATAAACAAGAAATGACCTTGAGAATAAATAAAAGAAAAGTTAGCAAAATGCTGAGGGGGCTCCCAGTGAGGTAGCAGAATGGGTAGTAGTGCTGCTGCAGCAGGACATGTCCCCGTTAGGCTTCAGTCCGACTCCACCCAACCCATCTGGTATGGTTAGGGTATCAGAGCCTTAAGACTGGTTTCTCAAGGCAGGGCCATCAGCTGCATTGTTTTCTTATTGCTTCAGGTTTTATTTATTTCTTTTCATATGAGATGTAACTATCAACTAGGAAAAACAAATCTGAAGAACATAAAAGATTGTAGAGTGAGATTCAGGGTAAACTATGTAATATAGCCTGATGTTCTATATGATATAATGCAGATATAATATGGTGGCGTGATGGGCAGATATTTTTCCTCCTTTGGGCAAGCACATGATGAATTGTAATATTAGGCAATGCGAGGCCCCATCACAGCTGGCACTGTTGTTCACTCTGCATGGAGAGGCAGGAGCTCAGGCCATGCTTTTGGATCTGAGAGGGTAGAGTTTGGGGATGATGGAAATCCTTAGGCACAGCACAAGTAATATCCTGGTTTTGGAAGGTTGGAATTGACAGCTAAGGAATTCTTGCTTTAAAAAACTGCAACAGAACTAGAAAAAGAATTGAGATCTCCCAAATTCCCTTTCAGTGCACTAAGTGCTGTTCATGCACTTCTCCTCTGCATGTTTCCCAGCCTTTCCTCTCCAGGTCTGTTGTTACTTGAAGCAGATGACACCGCTCTGTGCCAGTGCAAACATTTTGGGTTGAGCGAAGCAGGTTTTGCTGGGGCCAGGAAGCCAAAGGAGCTCCCCTGAAAGGGCAGGGAGGTGCTTTGACTGTTGGGCCTGAATAACCAAGCAGTCTGTGGCCACGGAGCCCACAAGCAGCATGGGATGGGAATCAGGCTGGTGGTGGATTAGCAGGAGGAGTTTGGAGAATATCAAGCTTTTTCTACTTGAAAATGGACAAAACTACAGTTTCCAAGTTTTCTGGAACTGCAGTTTTGGAAAATATAATTTTGTTCCAACTGATGAACACGTTTTACCCTGATTTTGGCTTTTTTGTTAGAAAAGAAATTGTAACAAAATAATTTTGAACTGCAAAATCTAGACCGTCTGTTCGAAAAAACATTGCAGCAGAGCATTCTGACCTTGAGGAAAATGGTGGTTCTACCTCGTTTTCTTACAAAACTAATTTTGTCAGTGGCTGCATGTTTCTGCTAGACTTCTAAATTTGAATTATCATTCTCATGGGAAAAAAACAATTTCTTTATCACTGGCAAGAAGCAAATATCAAGATAGCAACATGGGCCAAATTCAGCACTGATAGAATATGGTACCCAGAGTTCTCAATGTGAGCATTTCAGAGATGGCACCTTGATTCATGGAAAATAGACGTTTTTATGCCCTTCCTCAGTGAATTATTCCACAATCTGGAAGATAAATGTATTTGCTCCCTGATTTCTTTTTCACACTTCATCTGTCCTGTTGTAATCTATTCTTATATTTTAAAATGACTGTTGTCTCAATACGATGCCTAGTCAGGAGCATTTCTAGAGGCACCTGAGTTGGAAACATGGCCTGGATGTGGAATTCTCCAAAGCCTTACGCAAGCAGAAGTGATGGCATCAAGTCCCCACTCAGAAGAATCAAGTCGTTAAGTGGTAAAGAGGGATAGGATGTGTATGTGTGCTATAATCCTGGTGGAAAATAATTCTGTCTCTGCACTCCTTCCCAAGCAAAACTTGTGAGAATTCAGGCTGCTTTCGGGCTTCTTGGCTGCATATCACCTCAGAACTACTCCTGCCACTACCATGTACCTCGCAAGTGTTTGGCATCCAGCATTCATTTGTCACTTCAGGTACCTAACTGAATGGTCCACATCTTAATTTTAGTCCAGATAGAAAAATCTGGGCTCTTTATTTTAGACTCTCAAACGAAGCTATTCTTAAAATATGGCCTTGTTTATCGTCCTAAGTGTTTCAGATGGTCTGAACCTGTGTTGTATTGCTAAAACCTTTGCAAAAGTTGAAGACATTTTTCTTTCAGACTAATGTGGATTTTTTCATAAATGAGTTGGAGTTTTAAATAATGTTGATGAAATGCACACAGTAGTTTATTAAACACAGCGATTCTAAGTAGTCTAAAGATTTACTGTTCATTAACCAAATATTTGAATGAACTTGTGATGAGAATGATGCCAGGAAAAGCAGGAATGATGCCTTCATTGTAACAGGTACATAAATACTGTTCAAAATCCAGCAGAGTTTTTCCAGATACCAGTGCTTTTTACTTTGATGTAGAGCTCTACAGTGTATACATCTAGTTTGGCAATATTTTGCACATGCATCTGGCTGTTCGAGGCCTGAGTAATAGCTCAGTGGGTTCAGTGCAAAGATGTAGCGTTTCTCTGTTGCGTTTTGTGCTGGCTGCCTTTTGACCTTGGCCAGTAGGTAGTTGGTAGTAGGCAGATTGTTTTGTCCCCACCCCATGCAGTTCCTTCTTTGATCTGGCTCGCTCCGAGACTGACCCGGAATATCATGGAGCTGTGGAAATATATGAGGCCATTCACCGTTACTAGCAGAGAAACAGGGATCTGCTGCACACAGGAGCACCTTACGGTTTATCTCCTCCTCAGTCAAGATCAGAATTCTGTTCAGTACTTCAGCAAAGGTCTAGCCTTGCCCTTAATTACAGGGAAAGCAAGTAATCTCTAGCATCCGCGGCATTTTATCAGCACTGACAGGCCTGCATAAATAAATAAAAATCTTACTTTATGCAGAGAAATATCTTGTTGCTTTTTAATAAATCAATAACTGGAGGTGACACTAGAAAAGCATCTTGAAAACCATTTTTGAGGTGAAGTGGAAGGCACTAGATTATCCTTATTAGTGATTTTCTTTACAGATTGTTTGGTTTAAAATAAGTTTCAGAACGAGTTCTCCGAGTTCTCTAGCACAGTCTCTAATGACTGCTAATCACTGTTTTTGTCAGCATGTACGCCTTGATATCTTTCCTATAGTGCGTGAGGTGCCTTCCCTATTTCATGAACTAGTACTAAAAATCACTAGCAGATAAATATTTCAGTCCCATTTCAACTAAATGCAGAGTGCTATTTATGACTGAGGAGGGTGGGTGTCCTGAGTGGAGAAGAAATATCTCACGGAAACCTGACTTCAATTCTGTGTTCTTAAAGGATTCCTTCTGCCAGACAGCCTTGCTGGGCTGCATGTTCTCTAGTGCTGTATTAGCTTGATTTCTTCTCATTTTATTTACTCTTTCTGACCCTTCTTCCTCCCCAAGGTTTTTTTTTTTTTTAAAGTTAAAAAAAAAAAAAAAAAAAAGAATCCCAGTCACAAGTTACTGACATTCAGATAACACTTGGATTCCTCTCTAGAGGAGAAGGTCCAGTGTGAATATGTAAGTGCCCTGGAGCGTGTACTCTTTGATACTGTGTGTTCAGAGGTACTAGCACAAAGCATATAGATGAGTCCTGTGTTTGCAAACAGCTGCTTAGTCTCCACAGAAAATTCAAGACTTGCTCCCAATTCCCTATAGCTTTTAAAGCAAGAATGTCAGACCCGTAATTGTAAAATGAGGTTGAAGGAGAAGCATCTGGAAGATGTCTAGATGCCCAGTTCTTTCTTTTGTACCTGGAGGCCTCCTGTTTTGGCCTTCTGTGTGCTTTATTTGAGGTGTCCAGCAGTCAATCACATGAACAGAATTGCAGAAGAGCTGGGATTGGAAAGGACCGCTGAAGACTGTCTAGTTCAACCCACATCCCCTGCTCAGGCCAGGTCAGTTAGAGCACACTGCCCAGGACTGCTTTGTTGGGGTTTGAATACCTGCAAGCATGGAGACTCCACAGCAACCTGTTCCTGGTGAGCTCGTGGTCTTCATCGGGGCCCTTTACATTAATTTGCATGTGCTTGGCTTGATGGCTCCTCTGCCTGTGTGGGCCTCTGTCCGATACATTTGGTAAGTGTCCATGTGGTGCTGAGCCAAAGAGGTGCCAGCTCAGGGAGGTGATTTTACTACCATTAGTGGTAATTTTGCTGTTACAAATGGGCATAGAGCACACAGGCATCTGAAAAGTCCCTGCGTGTAGCAGGCCATAGCGATCATTCAGCTGGGAATGTCAGGGGCTTGTTTAATATTCAGTGTGTAGAGTCATAAAAACTGAGCGCCTGTTTTTGAAGTTGTCATTCTACAGATGTGCAATGCTGGATGTTTAGAGATGCATTTTCAGGGGTGTGAAATTCTTCCATCACCTCAACTGCTGAAACAAAAGGCTTTGAGAGTCTCAGTCTAGCTCCCTCAAAATGGAGAAGCTGAAAAATCAGGAGTGTGTTTTTTTTTTTTTTTTTTTAACTGTTGTAATACGAGTGACACTGTGTCCCTTGCTCACTGTAACGGCCCTTGGAAATCTGCCTCGTGCTCAGATATGGAGGAAAATGCCAAGAAATGCAAAGACTCTAAGCTCTGTGGTTCCTGCTGGTGGCAGTGATCCCATTCCTTGATGGAAATGGCTTTGTGTGCGCTGTTGGTGGTGATCCATCCACAGACGATGCCGAGCTGTACTTCTGTAAATCACGTGTCTCATCACATGCAAAAAAAAGAGAAAAGTGAGTGCCCACCATGTGAACTTGGAAACAATTTCTCCTCGTCTCTCTCTTTAATTTCTCTAATCTTTTCTAACCTTTCTTGGAGTGTTCTCCTCTTGCTCTCACTCCCCCCTTTTTTTTCTCTTGTTCTTCAGCCTGTAGGCACTAGCATCGAATACTGATGAGGAAATATTTGGTCTAATGCCAGCCAGTCAATTTTGGTTAATTAATTGGAATAGTGATTGGCAAAAACCCAGCCCAAATTTTTGTAGGTAATTTATAGCATAGGTAATCGTTTACTTGTGGATAATTATCGCTACCTGTAGGTAGCAGAAGGTAATGGTTATTGAGATCCAGATGCATCACTAACAAACGTCGTTTTAGGAAATTGCAAATACTTAGGCTGAGTTATCTGTTTAATTACTGAGATTGTAGCTTGAACTGCATGATCAAGCAAAGTTTGGGAGTTTTTTTTTTTTTGTTGTTGTTGTTGTTTTTCTTTTTTTTTTGGTATGTGCTTTTTTTTCCTTATGTGGCTCCCTGCACCTTAGGCTTCAGTAAACAGAAATAAGGGAAAAAGAGCTGATTCTTACTCAAAAAGGGGGTATTCCTCGCTCTGGTCTGTGTTAGGCAGCACAGGTGCGCCATACTTCGGGGATGTCACAATTTGCTTAATATAGAACTTGCTGCTGCTTTGAAGCAAGCAGGCAGCGAGCAGCTGGAAGCATGCTTTCGTAGCCTGCTTTGAGTGATGATGTCAATTTAAAATTCCTTAGGAAGTTTTCTATCTTCTGGTATGAATGGCAATTGATTTTGCAAAGTAGGGAGAGAGATGATTTCTCAAGCTTTGCCATTGTTGGAAAATTCCTGATGATCTATTCAAGCATTTGAACTCCCTCTTGCTGCAATAAAATACATCTCTCGAATGTGAACAAAAGAGCCACGTATCCCAGTGTATGTTCAGCACTCTTAAAAGTGAGATATATGAGTGGAGGATCAACAAACTGATGGACTCCTAGACAGCCATTTCCTTCCCCTCTGAATGGATTGGCCCCTTTTTGTTGTTGTTTGCTTAAAACTATTGGCTTTGCACACCATACCCACACACATGCGCCCCCCTACACCCTGATGTAATCCCACCACAGCAATGGGATGCTGGGTTTTTGCCTAGTGAATTGCCTTGTGCAAGATGTTATTTCTAAAAGGGGACAGGCTGGAGCCAGTCAGCAGGTTGGACTAGGCAGCAGGTCTGTATGCTGCCACCAACTTTGCTCTAGTGACAAGATGAAATTTAGCTCTGCCCCTCAAGAAGAGAGGAGAGGCTCCTCCAAAAAGAGGAAGAAAAAGCCTTGCGTTTTGCCTAGCAACGGAGCAATATCTCATTCCTGAACCAGATTCTTCAAGTGCTCTTGGCTTTTTGACATTACATGGAGTCTTGTCTGTCCTGAAATGACTGGTGAGGATAGCCAGGTTTTCAGTTTGCCTTTTTTAAAGCCTGAGGTGGCGCTCAGGCTGGCAAGGTGAATACACGTATGAGGTGACTGCGTGTGCTGCCTTGCTGAGACACTTGATCTGGGCAGGTACCTCATTGCTTCTGCCTCTAAAAACCCTGCCCCTTGTATAAGGGGGGTTCCTAAAGCAGCAACCACCTTGTTGCCCAGTGTGTTTATCCCTTCAGATCTCACCTGAGGTGAGTCAGATCAGCTGATTTCACAGCACAGTGTTCTGCACAGATGAGTTTGTATTCCTGGCATTTGCCTTAGCTGATATGATTTATATGTTAAAAAAGCCCACCAACCAGCAAGTTACGTATATAAGAAAGCTGATGGTTTGAGTGGATTGCATATGGCCCAGGAGAGGCAAGTAGAATAGGAAACATATGTTTGGCACCCACAGGTACTGCAGAATCAAGCGAGTGTGAATTGCTAAAACGTAGTTTACATAATATGGTCAATAATATGCAGCAGATGGAGTCTGAATGTATCGCTTAAATCATGAAATCTCTGAACGCTGTAAGGGATTGCACAATGGCAAACTTAAACTTTGAAGGTAAACTGATAAATGATTTTCTATTTACTATAGCAGGTGGGAATAGAGCAAACATAATTAGAGGAAGGTTTTTACTCTGGACAGTAGCGATAGCTGGCAACTTTGCATTAAATTATTCATGCTGTTGGGGGTTGTCCATGGCCATGCTGCAGCATCCCCTCACATCCCCCCTAGAGTTATTTCAATCATTGAATTTTTGAGTTCATAATAACTATATTTATAGATTTACTTGGATGAAAGGAGTTCCTCTCCCTTTTCCTCCCAGTCAATCTTTGCAAACTTGACATAGAGCAAAGCTCTGTATCTGTGTCTTAGAGCTACCGAACCAGCTCCGCTGAGCTCTAAGGCATTTCTCTTGAGGACAAGGCCACAATTTCACCAGGGTTGCAACAGTTCTCTCCTCCTTATGGCACACGGCTATGAGTTAAGGTTGGAAAGACCAGCTATAACCTGTGTAGGTACATCCTGCATACTTGCAACAGGCTGTGAGTAGGATTGTGCACATTGCTCCCATTGCTGTTGTGTTTACTGTTCAAGTGGTTACATATAAGCCTTGACTACTGATTTTTCTTATGCAGAGCAAGGTCACGAATCTCTCCACAATGAGAACTGAGCGTCCATCCGACTCCGGTGTGACCTTTGGAAGGGACAAGCAAGCCATAGCCTAGCTATGACTGGTGTGCTTGTAGTGCCTACGTGGCCAGGAGTCCTTAGGAAATTCGACTGAGAGACTTTGTGTATAACTCATTACTGATGTCTTAGCAGAGATGAAAGTTGGCACATATATAGTCTTTGCTTGGATCTTTTGTTGTTATATACTTTGCCAAAATTCAGTTTGGCTATTTTCATTTCATGCAAGTGTGAAAAATGTTATCTGTTTAAGTTGCTTCTTTGCACTTCTATGAATAAAAAATGGCTTTAATTAAATTAAGAAAGAGCTTTGACAAGTGATTTGTCTATAATACATACTTATGGTTTGTGGCATTTCAAAGAATAAATAACCAAGATGTTGAGGCTTAAACATTGGCTGTTGCACATGTTCTGTCAATTCCTTCGCTGAGAGAGAAATGTTTCTTTGCATGTAGATTTAGGTCCGGATCCTGCAGTGCCTGCATCTTTAGACCTCTCACCACCTTCACACATAGCAGGGAGATGAACAAGAAGTCTCGTTTCTCACTGATGTACTGCATGAACTAAACTAGAAGCAGTCCTGAATGTCCAGACAAGTCAGTGGTATCTTTTTTAAGGCAAGGAAAGCAAGGTTGTGATTTAGGCTCTCAACCACGCAGGAGAATAAGAGACAGCAGGAATTTTCTGAAATCCATGTGCAAAATCAAATAAGCTGGAGCAGATGGGCAGGGAGCAGAATTAGAAAGGACTGAGACTTGGGAGAGACTTTGCTCCAGTAGCCATAAGGCACCAGATGCAGTGAGAGGAGAAGGGAAAGCAGCTTGCAGTGGGTGTAGACCCAGAGCAAGAGGTGGTCAGGCAAGAAGTTACCGACTCAAAAAGGTTTCGAAGCAGAATGCTTCCCAGGATTTTTCATGGTGATGTGATTTTTGGCGTTGCCTTGAGTAGATTTGGAGGTGATTCAAAAATAAAGTTATCTTGGAGAAAATCCTCAGAACAGTGAAGCTTTTGTTCTGAAGTGCTCAAAATGTATCTTAGTTTAACATTGAAAGTTTTCTTGAAAGATTTACTTCCCTGACCTGCCAAATTTTATGGACAGGACATTATTGACATAGAGCATAGGTTTATTGAAAATATATGTGGGCCGAAAATCCTACACTTTGGACATATGCTGTCAAAATAAGCAGTTAAATGGAACTACTTAGTTTTCCCCCTGTATTGTACAGCAGATTTGAGGAGTAGTTCAGATTTTGTCTAGAATGATAACAAGAGTTGAAAAGACAACCTATGTGGTAAGTCCATAAAACTCTGCAGGTAGGGCTAAAACAGGAAAAGAGAAAATGGTCTGTACCGCAGAACAAAGGACTACTGGCAGTAACGCTGTAGTGGTTTCTGAAAGGAAACTAATTCCGCCAATGCGACCATATCCGCCCTGGCAGGTGTCTTGGAGAAAGGTTTTGGTTCCGTCCAGCCCCAGGGCAGATGCCACACCTGCAAATGGCTGTCACCAGTGTCGTTGTCCAAGGAAGGCGAAAGCAGCTCCCTTGTGGAGCAGAGCTGGGGGGACACACTTCCATACTCCTAGTTGTTAGCAGGGAAGCTAATGCATGATAACTAATTGCTGTTTAAAATCTTGTTAGCACCTTCTGGCGATAAGCCTCAACAGCACTAAAATTAGACAGAGTTGTTTTTGTTGAACACTGAGGGGTGCGTGCGTACACAGGATGAAGAGCAACCATGATCAGCTTTCTCCTTTGTGACTGTGTGATGTAGCAAATTGTTCCACAATATTCAACAGGGAAGGACAGGAGGAATTAAAGTGATTGCAATAGGGAGCCGTCCACTCTGGGAGTGGTAGCGTCGAGCAGAAGGATTCACTCCTGCTATGATTTATAGTTTTTGCAACCTTGAGGCAATAAGGCTACAGAGGGAGTCTTGTCTGTCCTGAAATGACTGGAGAGGATAGTCAAGTTTCCAAGTGATATCAAACAGCTAGAGTAAGGTGCTATTCACTGTATTTCCTCTGTATTCTCCTGCGTCTCTGTAGGCAGGTAAAATCATTTGAATCAGATGAGTCAGCACTGATATAGTAAACACAAATTATTCAGGAGAAATGTTTCTATCTTACCAGGGTTTACTAATATAAAGCTGTTACATGAAGCTCCTTTCTTGGGGAATCTTGCATGGTACCTTGAAACTAGGAAGCAGTGAAACATAATTTTCACAGCACATTTCAAATGACAGGGGTGGTAGGTGGGTTCTTGGAGATCTCTGTTGCTCGTGGCTGCACCCAGGCTCGGGGCTTTGCGAAGGGGGAGCTCCTGAGAGTAGAGTTGTTGCAAGCTGCTTGGGAGCTAATCGAGTGCCTGAAATGTGGCCAGGCAGATTGGTTGCTTGAGCAATTGAAGGGAATGAACAAACAGCAAAAAATGGCAGTCTGTTCAGCCTCCACAGGCAGGATAAAAATGCCTTCAGTTGCTCACATACTTCTTTGTTGCAGATGAGTCGGGTTTGATTTTTATTTTTACAAATTCTTTTTTGAGCATAAAAGAAATGACCATAAGATAGGAAGGATATAATTGAGCAAGGCAGTGATTAATTCAATTCTACCTACCTTAGCAAGGTAGTATAGTGAGGGCAGAGCCATGTGTGGGGGTGGTTGGTGCTGAGGCTCCTACCGTGACACTGTGAAGGGTTCAGGTCTGCTTAGGACTTCACTTGCTCCAGGCCCTTAGATTGGATATTGCAGGTGGTTACCAGAGCTAAGCTGAATCACTTTGGAGAGCTGGAGGCTGCCTGATCTCGTCAGGCGCGTGACGGGAGAGGAGTGTGTCCTCCCTGCTCTGTCGTCTGTGCTGAAGGGCACTGTGAGGCAAACTGCCGTATCAGAGCCTGGAGTAGAGGTTGCGTCATGTATAGGAAATGGTCCGTAGCCATCGTGAGGTGTGATGGCAAGCCTTTGGTTTTTCTTTGTGTAAAAATCCCCTACAAATTAGCAGCTAGGAAGTAAGGAAGAACAAATGCACCTACTCGCCCCAGCCCATCCTTTTTTGGTGGCTCTGCTGAAATCACAGGCTCCCCTGCTGCTTAATGTGTCCAGCCATCGCTGTAAATGCCCTCGGAAAGTACAGCCATGGGTGGAGAGGCAGGTGATGCCACCATTAGCGTGTGACACCTGGCTCCAGGAGAGCACAGGCAATGTCACGTCAAGCAGGAGAGCAGAGTCAACCTGCAGGGCTGGCCAGGTGCCTCTGCTCTTTGCTGGGGAGAACTTTGCACAGCCCTCGCTCGAGAGCAGCCATGCCCTGTTCTGCAGAGATCTGCAGTCTGTCTGGTGGGCAGCTGCCTACCTTTTTATTTATTTTTATTATTTTCTCCATCACTCTTTGACACCCACCACCTCCCTGCCAGCCTGGTGTGGCTGATCAAGCTGTTCAAACAACTGGAAGACATCAGAAGTTAAACACTCATTATTTTAATTTGATGCTAATCATGTGTTAATGAGACTAATCCTTGCAATGATTCAGGTAATTTGCTTAATGGCTGCTCAGAGTACAGATTACAGCAATCAGTCACGTCTGATAAGATGTCTGTTGTGGAGGAGGTTGTCAGGTGAATGAGGTGGGAAAAGACTAAGGAGTAAGGTCTGATCTCATGTAAGTCAGGACTCTTTGAGTATTTAGAAGGGGGAGAGAAAGAGAAGTTCTGTTTCCCAACCTTGCTCCTTTCCAAGAGACTTGTATCTTTCAGTAGCTAGGCAAAAGCAGTTGAAAAGCTGGTGTTTAAGGGCCATTTTACCAGTTACAGAGATTGAATCTCTTGCATCCTGAGAAGGGAATAATCTGAGGGGCTCACGGGTATCACAGAATCACAGAATGGTTAAGGTTGGAAGGGACCTCTAGAGATCAGCTAGTCTAACCCCCCTGCTCCAGCAGGGACACCTCGAGCATGTGGCACATGGTGGCATCCAGGCGGGTTTGGAAGATCTCCAGAGAAGGAGACTCCATGACCTCTCTGGGCAGCCGGTTCCAGGGCTCTGACACCCTCACAGTAAAGAAGTTCTTCCTCACATGGAGGTGGAACTTCTTGTGTTTCAGCCTGTACCCATTACCCCTTGCCCTATCACTGGCCACCACTGAGAAAAGTTTGGCCCCATCCTCCCTACATTCTCCCCTGAGATACTTATACATATTGATCAGATCCCCTCTCAGTCTTCTCTTCTCTAGGCTAAACAGGCTCAGCTCACTTGGTCTTTCCTCATAAGATAGATGCTCCAGTCCCTTAATCGTCTTTGTTGCTCTGTGTTGGACCCTCTCTAGAAGCTCCATGTCCCGCTTGTACTGGAGAGCCTAGAACTGCACCCCAATACTCCAGGTGCAGCCTCACCAGAGCCGAGTAGAGGGGCAGGATCCCCTCCCTTGAGCTGCTGGCAACACTTCTCCTAACGCAGGCCAGGAGGTCGCCTTGGCCACAAGGGCACATTGCTGCCTCACAGTTAATTTGTTGTCAACCAGGACTCCCAAATGCCTCTCTGTGGAGCTGCTTTCCAGCAGGTCAGCCCCTAATCTGTGCTGGTGCCTGGGGTTGTTCCTCCCCAGGTGCAGGACCCAGCACTTGCCCTTGCTGAACCTCATGAGGTTCCTCTCTGCCCAACTCTCCAACCTGTTTGGATCCCTCTGAATGGCAGCGCAGCCCTCTGGAGTGTCGGCCACTCCACCCAGTTTGGTATTGTCCGCAAACTTGCTCAGAGCGCAACCTATGCCCTCGTCCAAGTCGTTGATGAACAAATTGAACAGTACTGGGCTCAGTACTGAGCCCTGGGGGACACTGCTGTCCACAGGCCTATAACTAGACTCAGCCCCATTTATCACAACCTTCTGAACTCTGTCATCCAGGCAGTTCTCAATCCACCTCACTGTCAACTCATTCAACCCACGCTTCTGTAGCTTTCCCATGAGGATGTTATGGGAGATGTTGTCAAACCTTGCTGAAGTCCAGGTAGACACAATCACCGGCTTTTCCATTGTCCATCCAGCCAGTCATCCCGTTGTAGAAGGCTGTCAGGTCCGTCACAGTGCAGCAGGTTCGTTCTTGAAATCATTGGGTTGGTAAAACCAGGTAGTTAGGTGCTAAAGAAATCTGGACCTGGTATAACATGGGAAATGCTGGTTCTGATCTTCAGCTGGTATAAAATGGTGTATGAAAACTGAAAGTGATGGCCTCGCCCAATATTATACAGGGGAGCCCACTGGGGGACAGTTAGAGCACCTCTCTGCTCCCAGCTGTCCTCCTGCTTCCCAAATCTGGTCAACGATTATCTGTCCAAGCTGTGGAACAGCAGCTGTGCAAGTAGCATTGGAGGGGAGGTCGTGGGGGTTGTATTCAGCGTTAGAAAGATTGTTCATGTAAGTGGTTGGTTTTGCCCTGCTCTGTGACCAGCATCGCCGTGTTCTGCAGCTGGACCCAGCTATGTATTAGGCCTGACATGATTCCCTGCACGCTGTGATACAGAGTGCAACTAACGCAGTATCGTTCTGGTAGAAACTTGATCTGCATATGGTATATATGTTGATCTTGACTGCTTGACAGTCTTTATCCTCCAGCCATCTCTTTTACTAGTAAATCCTTCAGAATCAAGACACTCATTTAAGAGTTTAGTACACAAGGTATACTGCACTGACTACTTCCCAAGTGGTAATAAAACAGGCAGGTGTAGCTAATTGATGGCAAAGTGAGAGGAAAATCCGGAGATGCTGGCAAAAGGGAAGAATAGTAACTGCGCTTGTATGCATTGCTCTCCCCAACTCTCCTGCTATCTTAATACAGGTTTCTCTGAGGAGAGCTCCTCAAAAGGAAACCTGGGAAGATTTTTTTTTTTTTTTGTAGTTTGATAACATGTTCATTTTATTGCTCTTACTTTCTTTCAGAAAAACACCAAGAATCCCAAGAGAAGCTCCTTAAAAAGGCGGTTATGGAGTGTTAGAGTGCATGACTTAACGTCTCTGATCTCCGCTGTGTTTCTACCTGACCTGCTGTCTGCACTAAGGTGAGTCACTTTGGTATGCTCAGACTCCTTTCCAGCTCATGCATCCTGCTTCCGGAAACTTCAGTTACAGGTATCTGTGCATCACAAGCTTCTTTGCCAGCCTAATTAAAAAAAGAAAAACAAAATAACTTATTTATTGGACAAGATGGGCAAAACACATAAAGGAGAGGCTTATCCGTATTTTTATATGTGAGGAAATGATGCATCAAAGGTTAAAGTCACAAAGGGCAGTCTGGGAATCAAACCTGAGTCACGTCTTTTAATTACAAGGCTGTGTTTTCATGACTCTCTTGATGAGGTATCACATAAACTGGAAGTCTAGATTGTTTCTCTAGCAGTGTAACTTTTGATGTCTCTTTCAAGCTGCTCATACCCAGCTGTGTTTCAGCAGGGTTTTGCTAGATGAAATGTGATTTTTCTTCCAAGTTCAGCACAAATACTAAACCATGGCTAAAAGACGCACATAATCTACATGTGGGGATTCTGAGGCTTGACTGCTAGACCTGCGTATCTAAATCCTTGAGGAAAGCAAATTAGGGCCATCACTGAGCACTAGGAATGTAGTCGAGGGATGTTGCCAAGCCTCAGTTTCCCACACTGGGATGTAAGTCTGTGAACCAGGGTTTATGGGTCCTAAAATAAGGAATATGGTTCTTAGTCCTGCAACAGAAGGGCACTAATCTCATTCCTGTCAGCTAATTCAGAGCTGTAACATATCTTCCTGTTTCCTTTATGATGTGTGGTAACAGAAAGTGTTTTCAGTAACTATTTGTTTAATGATATTTCAATTCAAGGATTTATCTGCAACAAAATATGCTTAGGTTTAATCAATTCCCATCTCAGTTTAAGGTCCCAAATTGTTATAAGCTTTAAGAGGCTGACATTGTTCTAAAGCTCTCTTTTAATGATGTGAACAGATTTTTTTTTCCTCATTAGAGCCTTTCAGCTTTTTTAGTTGTATGCAGATAATAATTACATCTCTCACTTTGATTAAAATGCACTGTAGTGCTTTATTCTATCTGGTTTCAATTTTGTTATTTCTCTGTGGGTTTTATTAAGTACTGTGGTGTTAGTCATCATATACACTGAACTGTACTAACCAAGCCTGTCACCATCAACAGATGCAGGACACAGGGCACTTCTTGTCTTGATGAAACTAGCAGTGTAGGTGCATATTTGTGCTGTTAATCAAGGTTACTGTACTGGCCTGAAAAAAAAGGTGAGGATTTTTTTTTGTATAGGGACTGCTAGAAGATATCAGGGCGAGTATTAAATAATAAGCAACAATAGCTTTTAGTTGTGTGTTACTCTTCTCAGAACAGAAGGATACAAGTCAAGATTTTTGTGGT
Organism: Nothocercus julius; assembly: GCA_013398735.1. Lineage (NCBI taxonomy): Eukaryota > Metazoa > Chordata > Aves > Tinamiformes > Tinamidae > Nothocercus > Nothocercus julius. The sequence continues at coordinate 499,440 of VZSV01000268.1, read as the reverse complement.
CCCCCATTACAAGTTTTATCTCCTTGTCTTGGTTAGTCTGATTAGATGGGTTACTGGGCGATTACTTCACTCATCATATTTACAATTATTTGTGAGCACTTTAGGCTTATCAATTAGTTTTCCAGGCTGTAAGTTACCTATTTTGAGAGCATAATTTGTTTGTAATATATGTTTTAATAGCATGATTTGTTTCATGTTTGTAATTAATTTTGAGCTTTGAGTCTAAAATTGCATGACAAATCATTATGGGGAGAGCTATTGCCTTGAATATTGCTGCTAAAGATTTGTAATATATGGTAACTTTGTCTCTTTTATCAACAAGTTCATTTTGGTGATCTTAGAGCTGCGAATTAGGGTCTCTTAACAGGAAATCAGCTTAGTTATGGCTTGCGTGCGGTCTGAGTTGCTATGGGTGGGTGCTCTGCCAATTCAGAAGGACTCAGCAGAAATGTGTTGCTCTCAAACGTAATTGAAAGATGTTGCACACTATCCTGGGAAAGGGAACGGGCATTTCTTCCATTAAAAAGAATGCGTTTTTTTTTCTTTGAGCTTCTTTTCTGAAATGACAGAAGGCTTCTTCAGAACTTTTTCTCCTTTGTGAAAGCAAAAGAAAACAAATCAACAGGCTCAAAGGCAATGCTGACAACTTCTTGAGAAGTTTCCTATGTTTGTTGGACATACTCAGGCATATAATGTCTTGATGACAGTAGTACGTGATAAGGAAAAAAAATGTTTTCAAAATAGGCACTTCCATAATAATGATGCTTCCTTGAGGGGGACTCAGCTTTACTGAAGGAATGGCTTTAATGAAGGAATTTGTGAATAAGATGAAAGATTTCAAAACTCTGTGTAGAAAAGTTATTTATTCTTTTAAAAATGTGACAAGATTTTTGTTTAAAAGTTCTGAAGCGTTCTGTTTCAGGAAGAACTTGGATGGAAAACTTTACTCCAAATATGACATTTTTGGAAAGATTTGCACAATTAGGGGCATTTTAGAATGAAAATGTATGCTGTCAAAAGCATGCACCCCCAGAGATGCAAATCAGTGTCTAAGAATAAATGTGTGTCTGCTTAAGATAGCCTATTTAAAGGATCTCAGGGATGTGTTCTTAAAGAAGTTTCAGAAGAATGAATGTGGTAGGTAGATAAATGTATCACTTAGAGGTAGAGAAGCTGGCGTTTTCCATTTCTGTACATTAAGATATGATACCCTTTACTTAATTCAAGTACTTTGCCCAGTAAAGCTTTTACATATGAAACACAATTTTAAATTTTTGTTTAGAGTTACAACTTGAAATTATTATTTTTTTCCGTTTCGTATTTAAGCAATGTGTGATACTGCTCAACTGGCCTGGCAGCTGGTTAACAGATAGTTCAAGCATATATTCTTCAAACTCTTCGGGAGGAACATGTACTTAAATTTGCTGGGATCACTTATAAAAGCTGAAAGGAGCATGTAAAAATAAAAATCACAAAACTGTTCTTATTTCTCTCTACTTTTAATCAGTTTTCCACAAAGTTGTTTCTGAAGAAAGCCACATATTTGGATCATTTTTATAATGTAGACTATTATCCCTCTTATTCCCTGTCCATCTGTAGGATAAATGTTTAGACTGTGTGCAAACTATACTAAGTCTATATGATACATAATGTATGACTGTATATGATAATGTGCCACGAATGTCAAATTTCATTTTATTAAATATAAGCTGCTCTTCCATCTGCGCGTTGTAGACCCCATATATTGTATGCCAAAAAAAAGATAATATCCAAATATGATATAATTTCAGATGGAATGATGTGCAGTACCTCAGCTTCTTCTCTCCTTTATGTTGTTATTACAACTCTATTAATTTTAATTCCTGATTCATCGTTTCTTCCTGCTAGGCAAGAGCAGAGTCAGGCTCTCGGTTTAGCAGCAGCTCAAGCTCAGCTGCGCTTGTCTGACAAGGATGCAGGTGGCCAGGTCCTTGACTGCTGAAACTCTATGGGCTTCTGAGATCTAGCACCGATTCAGAGCCATCGGGCTCTGTCCCCCCTCCCAGCCTTTCCCTATAGCAATCCCGTGCTCTGGCAATGATGAGGCCTTCAAATGAGCAAGGAGACAAATGTTTGTCGTAGCTTTTGAAGCTTTGGCAGACAAGCTGCTAGGGCCTTTAGTTGGCACCTATGTCTGGTTCCAAAAAAGCCAACCTTGTCACGGCTGCCTTTTTTTTTTGCAGAGATTTCGCATTGTATGTGTGTGTGTGAGTCTGTGTGTCTGTGTGTCTCGTGATGCTCTGCAATAGAGATTGACAGGAACCAGAAGCCAGGTTCATCGGAGCCACAGATTTCTGATCCAGAATTACAGTGACTGATTTGTGCCAACACAGACCTAGACTGTCCAGATAGACTGAACAGGAGGAAAATGTAATGCCAGAAAAAAAGAAGCTGAAATCTAATTAATCAGAAACAAATAAGTCATCTTAATGGCAGCACAGAAGTTGTACCAATTTAATTTGAGAGTACCCTATGTTCCGTGAGGCTGACATTGTGCGGTAATTCTATTGCCAGTTACTGCCATCAGAATTGCTGAATGGTGAGAAGCAAATGAGTTACTGCTTCCAATGGTCTATATTTTGCACGTTTAAAATCCCAAGGTATTTTAAGCTCAAATTCTACTTATAAGTCATTTCTTTGCTTCACCCCCGATGCACTCATACTTATGGTTGCTTTTTCTGTGCAGTAGAGTGAGCCCAGCAAATAGTCCGTCCGCTGTAGAAGTCACTGGAACAGGGAATGCCTGTTGGATGCATTGCATTGCTTTTGCTCTGCCCAGACTTGCACTGCAAGGACTTCCTTTTCCATCACTGAGGCTGACTGGATCAGGCTCTATCTTACGGTGCCAGCATCAAACCCCAAAGCTGCAGTAGACAAGCATGAGGAATAGCCGTAACTGTTACGATTCATGCTTGTCCATCGAGATAGGGAATTTTGCATTTGCGGCTTTGGAGGAGGAGATGTTGTTGATAGGCACAGCCTCTCTTGGCTCTTAGGCCAACAGCATACTTTTTTTCAGATCGTGGTTATGGCGCTTCTGGGAATGCAAAGCAGCAGGGCCTTGCTGGGAGCAGGATCTCAGTTGCCTGAGAATTATGGAAGCAGGTGGCTGTTACCTGCCGAGGTGGCAGGAGTCCTAGGGATAGAAGTAGTGCAACAAAGAGGAGTCTGTATGTCTTGATTCAGCATCTGAAATGCTGAGCTGCTTTGGAGCAATGTTGGGTGTTCAGTTTTCCAAAAGTATTAGACCTCATGGATTAAAAGCCTCAGGAGCAAACGTTACATGTGAGAGAAAAATCACTTGTTTCCTTGGTTACCAAAATGCATGAATAAATTATATGAAAAAAAAATCAGTTTATTCTGAGTGGTCATTTGTGACAACTCTGCTTTAAGTGTTTACAGGAGGAGGAATGAGCAGGAGCCAATCCTATCTGCAAAGGACCTGTATCAACCATTTAGGAGGCATGAAAAGCCACTGTGATGAATGGTCAGGCCCTGGGTGATTCTAGTGTTTGAAATGAGCTCTCATGGAGCCTTTATGGTGCCTGATAGCCAAGCACCTGCTGCTGGCATAGGGCTCAGTGAGGGGATGAGCAGCTGCAGGCTCCTGTGCCACACCACAGCTATGCATTAAGCCATACCTCTGTTTTGGACAGTCTCAAATTCTAAATGAATTTAGATCTGAACCCTGACTAGAACTCTTTGGGGCCTAATTCACTGCTAACTTGGCTTACAAAGCCTACGTGTGAGGAGTGAATTTAAGTTCCTCCTCATCCACTATGTGCACTTTGATATTTTGCTGGTCTAGTTGATGTCATTTTGGAAATTTTGAGCTAAACAAGCAAGCTATTCCTGGTGTACAGTAAGAATGTCCTTCTGGATAGCTATATCACTTTAATTATGTATGTTTATTATACTTATGTAAATGGACCAGTGAAGCTCCTCCAAAACTATGGATTCCTAGATACCAAACTTACTTCTGAAATGAGGCCTGGAATACGCTGCCCTTGGCTTCTCTTAGGTCCAGAGTCACATTTGCTCCAGTGGTCTGGCACCATAGTCATATCCGCTCGTATTTCCTTTTGAACGGCTACCACAGTTATTTCCCAGAAAGTCCACATGTGACTTGTAGCCAGATTGTCTTCTGATTCTTACAGGGAAATGTCTTTGGTAACATGACTTTGTTTTTATAAAATGCTTTTTGTCTGAAGCAGGAAGAAGGCAAGAGGTTTTACAGGGAGTCCATGGCAAAGTCAGGAATGGATCAAAGGTCTTGAGAATGCCAGTCACCTTCCTCAAGTATAGGACAGCTCCTCAGAGGAGCTTTGTAAAGCTGTAGATAAAGGCCCAAGGGATTAGTCTGTACAGCCAAGACAACAATAGAAGAAAAATTATCTGGTAGGTGCTAGCAAGCAAGAAAATGGGCAACAGTTATTTGCTGAGGGTGCTGCAATACATGTTTTTAAGCATCATTATTTCAGAGGTGCCACATGTACACAGTTGAGCTGTAGTACTACCTATTCTTGTGCGCCAGCAACAAGGGTGAAAGACTGTCCCCTCCGAGTCGCTGTGGACAGCTGGTGAAGGACGGCTACTTGGAGATCTGCAGAAAGACAACAGAGTAAGCTCACGTGGAGGCAAAACAAAGTAGATTAGCAGCCTTCATATGCAATTGTAAATCCAGATTTCCTGTCGTATGCAAGCGTGAAAACATACCTTTAATCACATATGGGTATTTTTAACACAGACTATTTTCTGTGGGACTGCAGCGTGCAGGTAATTATTACTATTACAGTTGTTCCTTAAAACAAGACGCTTGGGGAATCATTTTATTAATTTTTGCCATTTACATTTCTCAGACATAAAAAGTTAACACAGTTTTGGAAGACTTTTTTTTTTTTTTTTTCTGGCACTTGCAAGTTCAGAACGCTTTTGTGCATTCCAAGCAGTCCTGCCCAGATCTGCCACCTGTTCCCTAATTCTGGGTATAGTCAGGGTATAGTTCTTTTCCATATGGGCAGCGTAATTCCATTAAGTAGCAATCCAGCACTATTTTTTTTTTTTTAACATTAAACCTCGAGAGTTAATCATCCATCTGTGTGTAATCATTGATTCCATTAAGCCTTATGGCCTTGTCAGATTATCAAACATTTTAAAAAGCACATTTTTTTCTTTTCTTTTTTTTTTCCTCCTCGACAGCAAAAGCATTTGTTAGGGGCATGATAAGATTGAAGTTTTCAAGACTAACTCCAATCTCATATAGACACTTATGTTCATTTCATATCAGATCTTCTCCCTGTCCACAAATGATATCCAAAACAGGTCATTCAGGTATTTCTTGGCAGACAGAGCTAAGACATTATTATTATTATTATTATTATTATTATTATTATTATTAT
>VZSV01000268.1:465698-493857 GCA_013398735.1 Nothocercus julius | reverse complement strand
AATGATTGATTGAAACCAACTTTATTCTTGCACAGGGAGTGGAAACATGTTTGAGATGGATATGTGCAATTCTTCAGGTGAAACCAGGACCAATAAAGCTGTATTGCCCCTTACAGGATTTTTGAGGATGAACTGGCTCATGTTTCCAGTAGCACATGTCAGTCTTGATTAAATTGTATGTCATAAATGTGCCGCTAACTTTGTGTATAGGATTTCTAAGGAAAAGGAGGGCTTTGTATAGAGAATTTCTAAGAAGAAGGATGGAATCATTTACCTGAAATGAACCATCTTCTCAACTGATATCCTAAACATAATGATAAAACTTGACACCTTATTCTTTTCCAGGAAACTCTAAAATCAGAATTCATTGGTGGTATCAGTTGATGAAGAGGAATGAAATCTATTCAGAAGTGCTTAGCAAATCCCTAGTGGCCCCAAATGGAGGGAAGAGTCTGTTGCTATTGCGGGTAACTATGTTTGTTTTTAATGGCAGGATTTGCTCCTTTTTTTCCCCCAACTTCTCCTACTCACTACAGTATTTCAGTTCTGTTGGTGAGGTTTGTTTTCTTGGTTTGAATCCCTGTCACTAGTGGCTTGAGAATGAGGCTGCAGTGCCTTTTGAATTCCCCCCAGATCACAGCATTTCATGTTGTGATCTCCTGACCAAGACCTGGAGCCGATGCCATTATTTGTAAGGCAGCTCTAGAGCACATAGCAGCGCGTTGCAACCTTCAGCAACACTCAGCAGAGAGATGAATACTCTACTTCTACTGTGTTTGCACACAGTAGAAGTTCCATTTTGAGATGATTTACCCTGAGTTTCAAAGCAAAACTATAGTCCATGAAGGAAAATAAAATTTCCTTCCTATGAAGGAAAATAAAATTTTCTTTGCAGGTTTTGCCCAATAAACCCTAGCAATGTGCATAGCTTTGAGCACATATACTGTGTATGCAGCAGTTGTAAAGAAGCTCTTGGATTAATGCTAAAGTTAGTGAATCTAGGGAAAATCTCTTCATTGGCTTAAGCTGGCTGTACATCTAGTGGCATACACCTGAATGTCTGCTGAGTTTTCTGTGCCCATCAAAAATACTCTAATCCATATTGGCCTAAATTACATTTGCAGCATGCTTTCTCAGATTATTTCTCCTATGAAAAGTATGCATTTTCAGCTGCATTTTTGATGATACTGTTGTCTTTGATTTCGTTTTTTTGTTGTTGTTGTTGTTGAAGAAAGTGAAAGATAATAAAGCTTCTTGATGGGGGAGAGAAGAAAAAGCTAAGGGACTAGAAAATTGGAAAGGTTTTTATTTTGAAAGATTTCACTAATTTCAAAATCCATGAAAATTAAGAGCTGGCAAAAAATCAAAATATCACTTGTTTTTTCAACCACTGTGATTACTAGTGAACCTGAGAAGAAAGCAGGGCAGGGGGGCTTGTTTTTTATTTCCTTGTTAATTGCACTTATTTTTTTCCTGAAAAATATTAGAGTGATAATTAGGCCACACATCATGTGTGGTTGGATAAATACTATTTACATGTTGAGAAAGGGGGCAGAAGAATTATATCTAATGAAAGGAACTGTTGCTAAGTAGTGTAAAGACTTGTGTTAGTCTCATTGAAATCAAATTCATTCACCTCAATCCAGCCATGGCGTCTTAAAAATACTCCTGGTAGCATTTTATAGTTAGGCACCAAGTGACCTTGGTGATACACAGAGGTGCATCAGTGCAGAGGATGAGTTAGATCCCTCTCAGATTAACCAAAAAAAAAAGTGTGGGGAAATTTCACAAAAGTTTTTGAAATTTACTACTTCTGGAAATTTCAAAATTTCAAAATTTTGAAAATTCAAAAGTGTCAGAAGTGGCAATTAAGAAAAATCAGAAGTAAAGCAATGAATTTTATGGTTGATTGATAAAGAGGTTAAAGAAACATTAATACTTTAAAATAAAAATTTATTGAGCTTTTAAAATTTAAAAATTTCAAATTGTTTTCAAAATTTTAAAAGTAAAAGGAGAATGAAGGAGATGTAGTTGCCTTTTGTCGCCCGGTGGAGAGGTCTGGACTGAGGTATGTGGAAGGGATTCAGAGACAACCTTCCTATAGATATTATAGAGCTGATGGAGATCAAGAAAACCATTTTGCCTGTTGGGCTGTTGATTTGCACCATATATAACTACTAGGAAGTCTAGTAGTTAAAAGTTGTCCAGTATTTCTGGGACCCCAGAAAGTTCCCCAGTCTCTTTTCCCAAAGCCATGGAGCTATTGCTTTCTCTTGCCAGTTTGTACTAGAGAGGACCCACCGAGTCCGGGTTTAAGCAGTGAGAAAAGTTGCCTTTCTCCAATCAGAGAGAGGTATTAGTGAAATGAATGGGAGTAATTAAATCTAATTTAGTCATGCAAATGAGTTTAATTAAAAGAAATCTACCCTTTAATAACTTCAGGGGGAAATGCTGTTCCTTGCGGAGTTTGAAATTTAGTTAAGCTAACAAGACACAATAGCTGAACTGATGAGACCATGGTGTTGTAATCTGCTTATGTAAATAATGGCACATTGGTGTTTAGGCAGCTCCTTATGGTTGCCACACGCTGGGCTTTGCCGCTGCTGAGAGGTTGCGCGCCCCGCGTGTGATTGCTCTAGGCATTGGGTTTGTGCCTTCACTTGCCTTGGAAGTCCCACCTACTTACTTGAGATCAGCTGTAGGGGGTTGGAAAAGATAAGCAATCAGCTTAGGTAAGAAAGCCTTTCGTTATTACCCTGTTACCCTCAATCAGTAGTAAAAGTAGTGTTAGATTTAAGAAATATTGATAAATATCTTTGATTTGATAAAACCTGATGGATTAGCAGTTGGTTAGATGAATGATAGAGAAGTGAACAGAAGGGAAGTGGACTGGGCATGGTTTTCTACTACTGCTTTACCCTGAATTTAAAGACATACAAGACTACTTTTTATCCTTGTATTCCCTTCCTCAAAGGTTCTGTTTGCTTGTTTCAAAATTCCATTCTTTGTCAGGTCTTAATTTAGGCAGGATGTGATCTAGAACATAGGCCATGTTTTTTATAAGTTCTCTGAAATTCTGTTTATATTTTAGCCTTAAATAAAGAAAGCTTGGGCTTGGATAGTTTATCATTTTTCAATTCCCCCATCGAATCTGATATATTACTAGTTTGAAACTGGCCTAAATGACAGAGCTATGTTTACTTCAGAGGGCTTTTTAATGAAATAAGAACTATGTTCTGAATTTCTACCACTTTTCTGTGGCAGACAAACACCTAGTCCTCCTTTTAAACTATTTATCATCCGAAAACATTAAAATAGCGCAGCTTAAAAATACTATTTTGTCTTTTTAGTATCTTGCATGCTTCCTTTTAGTTGGCCATTCTATTGAGCAACCTTTCAACAGCTCTACAAGCTGAAGTCATTTCCTTCACTTCCGGCTGACTACTTGGGTCACCCTTGCATTTGGTAGTCTGCTAAGTAACAGATGATCATGTACTTCCAGAACATGTGTTGAGTGACGTTAACCTCATTAGGGGATATCATAGGAGTTCACATGGAAAATCTCTTAAGTTTTCTGAAGATGTGTCTCTCTCCAACACAGCCTGTTTGCTATCTTAACTTCTATCAACCTGACATAGAGGAACCAAAGGCCTTTCTTCCTTGTTCATAAATGTAGTTTCACAAATTTTAGTGCAAGTACCATGACAGTGTGATAGGAAACCTGAAACTCATGGGACAATGAAGTGGAAGGACAGATCAGATGTGTTGTTTTTGATCATGGGCTTCAACTGACAATCTGGTTGCCTTAAAAACCTGACACCCTCACTCTTCCAGCTCACTAAAGGTCTTAGGGAACAGTGCTCTTGTTGCACACCGTGCATTTTTAGTGGGATTTTGAGAATAGCTTGAAGGTCTAGCAGCTGTTTACCAAAGCCACTCTGTTGGGTCCTAGAAGAGAATAGACAAAATGGTATTAGTTTTTGAAATGTCTACTCACTAGCAAGGAACTTTTATTGCATATTGATGAATTTGTCATAAGTTCACTAGGGAACCAGTGGCAGGAGGGACAACAGAGAAGTGCTGTCAACACAGGAAACTGCACAGAAAGGTGCATTAGGGCACTGAGGGAAGGTTGAAGCTAATAAAATGCAGGATGCTAAATACCATTAAGCTTTTTTTTCTAAAACTCCCTCAAGGGGCTGGTTGCACTGTTCTCCTGTGGCGGTTCTTAAAGCACTATAAAAAGCACTTAAGGCATGGCAAAGAAAGCTCCCACACCAGTGTTTCACAGAGAGCAGAACGAGACCCCCTTGCTGAAGAGCAGCTTTCTGAGCAGCTGCGTTGGCAGGGAGAGGAAGGCAAAAGGGGTAGCTGACCTAGTCTGGACGCATCGTGCATCTGCTCAGTGTAAGCAGCTATAGCAGCTATTGACCACAAAGATATGCGTTGACTGCTGGTGTGATGGTGTAAGGAAGAGAAAGGACACTGAGGCAGCAGGATATAGCTCTGCTGGATTAATATCCTGCCAGTTAGGCTTCTCAGAGGGCATGTACATTGACAGCCTTCAGAGAAGGCTCAAGCCTTCAGGTTTGTAGTGGAGCTCAGCTAGTTCATATCATGGTTGTGAGCACGGAGGCTCCTTTCTGACTTCTGTCTCTACTGCAGCTCATGCTTCAGGCAGGACCTGCTCTGGGGCTGCCAGTCCGCTTCGCTCAGCTCTTGCAGTGGAGCCTCTTTCTGGCTGGCTGGGAGAAAGCAGCACACGCTACACCTACACTGTAAACAAATAATTCTTGGTGAATCATTGCTTCAGACCCATAAACATTGTCTGTATTGTGTTTGCAGTAATCGTAATTAAAAGCCTAGAGGCAAGTTAGAAAACAAATGAATTCAAGCAACAGCGAAATTGAGCTAAACAGGGGCAGGGGAGGGGAAGGCAATCTGATTCCAGTGAGCTCCCAGCCTGCAGTTTTTCAGCAGGCTCTGATGTGTTGGGGTGGGAGTGTCTACACTGTCCTGATGGCATCTCCTGTAGATCTACCTAAGAGCACTTTGGATCAGCTAGTCAGAGACTGCTGGCAGTGGCTTGGTAGCTTTCAGCAGGAGCAGCAAGGCCTTCTCAAGGAGCTAAGCAGAGACTCGGGCTCATTCCAAGCTCCTTTTTTAGCAGGACTCACGTTTATCTGGTTGAGTATCAAGTCGAAGCTTGCAGCCCAGTATATGAGTACACACTCATGCTGTGAGTAAGTGCTTGTAATTTCTGTACCACAAAGGCAGATTCTTGGAGCTCGGCCTTTCTTAAAATTCATTTTTCTCGGTGATTTCTTAAAAAAAAAAAAAAAAAACTGGAAAACTCATCATTTTGCAAAACTCATCTTTTAGCGTTCTTTTTCTTATCATCTGAACATTGACCCAAAAGAACTACTTATGTATGCTTAATGAACAATATAGTAGCAAATGCTGTAATGTTATATAGTATATATAAACCTAGCAAACACTTACCGCTCATTTCCATGCCCTTTTATTCCCACTGTGGAACTTTATGAGAAGGGAGAAAGCTAGCCATCTACTTGTGCATTCTCATACTCACTGAGCAGGAGGGACAACAGAGAAGTGCTGTCAACACAGGAAACTGCACAGAAAGGTGCATTAGGGTTTTGCTGCTCGCAAATAAATTCCTGTTTCAACTCAGCAGCATCGTGTTGGGCTTACTAGACTATGTTTAGGTAGCTGAGCCTCTTGGACAGGATCTTCGTTTTATATTTTGTGCACAAATTTCTTAACAAAGGCATCCCATGGCAGCTAATAGTCAAGTTCCTAGCGTCAAGTATGGCTGAAAATGGAGCTCTTGGACTGCACAGAATTTACCTTGGGAAGGTGGGCCCAGTGTCTGGCAGCAACAGAGGAGTCCTGTGCTGGGCTAACTGAAGCTTCCTTTTGGGCAGGGGGAGCTATGAAATGGGGTCACAGAGGAGACTGAGGATGTTTGGCAACAAGTCCATGTTTTCAAATGTGTTTATGGTTGAGTTGTTGCATTTTCGGCTCCCTTGCAGAGAAAAGTAGCCTGTTTCGAGGACAGGCAGGGCTGGTGGAAGTGACCCGAATGAGCTCTGAAGAAAGATATGGCTACAATGTCCTTGGGGAGAAGGGGAAGTGGTAGGTCCTGTGGAGATGAAGGAAACACGTAGCAAGGAGTTTAAAACTGTAAATGGTTTGATTTTGTTTTAAGTCAACAAAATTTGTTGTAATTAATGTTTTCATTAAGCATCTTGTCCTGTTTCTAATTTTCTTTTTAGAAAGTAAGCTCTAAGCACAGTGACAGCGTAAGCACATGTTCTGCATTGAGCAGGAGAGGCAGCAGTTATTGAGGAAGGTGATCACAAAAAAAAGTGACATTCTGTGTTCATCCCTTCCTCCCCCTTGGTGCCACACACTTTTTAAAGAACTGGTGTTTCTAAAAGAGAAGTAATTAAGTTCAGACAGGTTTGGTAATGATGTCCTGCATTGGTTATTGGCTGGCCACAACTTTCCTGAAATTAAAACAATATATTTTCTCGACAAATTATTTGCTGCTTTAGGTTTTTTATCAAGGTGGTTCATCACCACAGTAGAAGCAGTTAAAGCTGTCACTGCTACATTTGAGGATATTCAGTTTTACCTGCCTTAAAGAAAAGTACAGCCAGGGCATAAAGTTTCTTGTTAATTGTCTCTATTGGCAGAAAGTCAAATTAAAAAGAAGAACTTATAGGAAGTTATTTGAATAATTTAATTGCTAGCAACTTTGAAGCAAGCTGCTGGGTTTGCAAGAGACCGTACTGCTTATATACTGGTTTCTGCGGGACCTCTTTGGTTTTCTTTAGCCTGCTTCATATATCCCTCGTTAGCTTTTATCCATTTTTTGGCTGTTCATCACACATCCGGGCAAAATAATTGTGTATTTTCATTGCTTAAAAGTGTGGTTGTATGGGCAAGGATGATAAGCAGATTTATAAAATCACCCATTAATTTCAGGCCTTCGTATAGCCCCCTCACAATCTGTGCATCTACACAGTGCCCTGGTGCCAATGTGGAGGTTCGTTTTGTGTCGTTACAGATGAGCACTTAGGGATGAGCTCTGGGCCTTCAAAGCTATCTCAGCTCCGCACCGCTCTTGAGGAACGACGCCTCTTCCTGCGGCAGGAACTGGGCGCCCAAGCCCTCCCAGGGAGCGCAGCCTAAAGGATTGGCCGTGCTCAGACCGAAGTCTCTGCTGGTACATGGACTTGAAGAAAAATTTCTGGAATGCTATGCTGCGGCTTAGGCTGTTTCTCCTCCAGGGCGTATGTACCTAAAGGTACAACAGTGCCGAAATGCACACAGTAGAAGCTCCCGGTAGCTCCCTTTGTGGCTAGCACTCAGTCTGTCTCAAATGTGCCAGTGAAGAGGGTCCCAGCTTCCAGGCACTCTGTCTGAGGGTTTTGGCACTGTCTGCAGGCACACCTCATCCTGCAGTGGAAAAGCAGAGAAAGGGGGCAACAACCACCCCAAAAAAACAACAGAGCAAAATGAGGTGGTACTTGCTGAAATGTGCCTTCCGTTGTCATGATTGTTTTGTCTTCTGCCACAAGTGTTCATGTGGACTTGCACAAGCACCAAAAGGAGAGTGGGGAACAGCAAAAGTACACATATCTCTCGTGCCTGTGAACACCTGCAGCCCTGAAGCTGTGTGATTGCAAACTAGATGCTGAGAGGTGTAGCCCTAGGAGCATGGCATGCACGAAATTTCAGCATCATTTTTTGCAGAACTGCTGGCTGAGCTGCTGAGCATGGGCGCTAATGTTCTTTTCACTCAAATGCTGCGCAACATGGGCAACAGAGCTCCTTGTCAATCTGCCCCAGCCTTCATGGCCTGAGGTCCTGTGTTGTAGCATAGTGCACCTGTAGGAAGAGCAGCCTCTACTAGAAATTCAAAAGCTAGATAGACACCAGTCTCCTCTTGAGATGGGCACAGCTCCATTGGTTCCAAGAGATACTTTTCTGGCAAGATTCTGTCTCATCTAGACGTGTACTTGACATTGACACATCTCTTAGGCGCAGTTGTGCAGGGTGCAGATCCAGAGTGGTGCAGGCAGCAGTCATTTCTTCCTGCAGGCTTGACTTTGGATCACAGGCTCGCTCCAAACATTAATTATGTAACTGCAATTGCAAGAGCCACTCTAGAGTCTGTTTAAAAAGTTATATATACCCAGTGTAATGTGGATTCAATCCCCCATTTTCAACTGGGCTCTTCTGGATTGGCTCTAGCTATCAAAATATATCCTAATACTGTGTGCACCTCAAGTTCCTCTAGGCTGCATGAGTTATCCAAGGCTGTGCTCTTTTGTGTTGCTGTTCAGCTTGTTGTTCACCCAACCTACCAAAACTCCTGTCGCTCTGATGTGCAGTGCTGCTCTTGGGCTCAGAGGAAGGTAGCACACTGGGTTGTGGGTAAGGATACAGATGTGACAGCTGTCAAAGACTAAAGCCAGAGGATGCTTTCCTGGATGCTTTCAGGACAGAAGGGCAAATGAGCATCTATAGGGACCCTGAGGTTTTTAAGTCAGCCTCACTGTTCTCCCCCTCCCTCCCCACCCCAAGGCATTTGGCATAGTTATGTACTAACACGGGTGATGCATAATTGAGCATTGCTATATTTAAGTGTGTTTGGAGTACAAAACATTCATCTGTATGAAAAGAGTGTTTATGTATTAATGTGCATTACTTTCATGCATTCCTGATTCCATTAGTAATGGAGGCCTTGTGTAATATAATAGAAATGATTAACTTTAATTGCACTTCTTTGTGGGGGAATAGACATGTAATTAAAAATCTGACATGCGTTGTACTTTTTTTTTCCTTCAACAATTTACTTGTTGGCATCTCTTCAAGAGGATATTCCACAAGGCCATTACCGCTTTCTCCTTCAAATATCTCGCCAACAGCAACTCCTGTAATGGCGGCTTTCACACCGAACTGATTTTGATGCCCAGAGAGAAGCAGCCATCTAGCAAATTATGAGAGTTGGCCACTTTAGTTTCTAGTTTTGTCATTCTCTATTTTTTTCCCTATTTCCAATTTTTGAAGTATTGCTTATGTTTTAGGGTGCCTTGAATATTGACTGCCTGAAAAATCATGTGCTTTTAAAAGGTTCCTAGAAAGACAGCACACTAAAAATAGTAACGCTCAAAATTGCTAGTGACTTCTGAGGATCTTGAGAGGATATTTCGTAATTGCTGTCAAGGGTACTTTGATGACAGCTCGCTGCCCCTTCTGGGTTTGTACTGTATCTGTCACTATGGTATCCTCAGCACTACCTGATTCCTAGGATACTAAGATAGGAAATAGCAAAGAATACCTGAAGAAGGGTAACAAGGCAGTTTAAAAAGTTAAGTAAGATTCTTTTTCTTAGAAATGCGTAAAATGAGGTGGAAAAGCTATTCTTGAAATTCTTGTCCCAAAACTTCTGAGGATAGAACTCTTAGGTGTGTATGACAGGTGTTAGGGGGTCTGCATTTGACCTGGGTGTTATCAGAATTAACGATTGCTTTCTGGAAACTCTTTTGTGAAAATCTCAAAAAATAATTAAACCTGAGGGGATGATACAGTTTTATGTGCTTCTATAACTACTGGAGAAATCGGATCACCATAAAGCACTTAAGGTTTGTTCTTGCAGGTGGTTTGTGGCTATGCTTATTACCCACTAAAGAGACAAGCGGGCAGAGAATCTGCCGGTACGTTGTGCTGGGCCAGTAACGGTGTTCCAGGGTGTCCTCTGGGGAGAGCTAATAGCAATAAATAGAAGGCTTCAGAGCAGCCTTTGAGCAGCCAGCAAGGGCTGCTTCCTTTGGGAGAACTTTTGCCCTCAAAACCTGACATCAAATCTGGTGGGGGCTGTATCAGTCATGACCGCAGGTCATACAGAGCAGCCACCGTGAGCCCTGGGGTCAGCTTGGTTCTCTACCTGTACTGTGTGTTTTTTTTCCTGACACAAGCAGAGCTCTGAGGAGCAATAGTTTATACTATGTTGAATTTAGCTCCTGCTTGCCAAGTTCTATGGTTGTTCTTGGACTAGGAAATCCAGAGGCAGCCTCAAGAGGCATAAATGAAAGTCCTGGTCTTTCTCTCAATTACGTCTTGATCTAATGCATTGCATTTTGTTCCTGACTGTTTCCATTCAGCTGTAGATAACAGAGATGAATACAAGGTCCTATCAGTTCCTTGTACGACAGTCTAAAATAACAAAAACAAACTTGTGATACAGGTAACAGTTGGAAAGCTCCCTCTACCTAGCAGAGAAATAGAGCCCAGAGGTTTTGCAGAGCTTTATGTGGCTCTTGGTGAACCTAGCAGTGCAAGTAGGTTCCTCCACAAGGACTGCTGCCTGGGGGGTTGGCTGGTTCCTTTACATGTCTGATGGCTAGTGGGGACCTGGGCTGAGTGGGATGGAAACCACAAGTGCATTTCCTAGAACTAGGCCTGCACCAGAGACCAGCTCTTGACCTACACAGGGGTCAGTGCGTAGGTGACTTTTTCTTCACAGTCAAAAATAAGGTTGCTTATGCAAAAGGAAGTTGCTTTGCTTTAGGAGGATGCACTATCATTCTGGCTTTGACTGCATGATCATTAATACACTTTTCCTTCAAAAACTTTCTTGGGTCTTACTCAATTCTGATCTGCTATCATGTTTTCAAAATTAATGGCTTGCCAGACTTTGTGGATGGTCTGAAACCAATTCCAAAGTTTTACACTGTGATTTGGAATAATGTCTGGGGCAAAGACCCCTCAGCTGCCAACTTTCCCCTTGTTTTCTGCCCCCTTCTTGGCTTCACACTCGTGTTTCTTTTCATGCTCTTTCTCCTTTGGCATGTGTTTTGACTCTTTCTTTCTTGACGCTTTCCTGTTCTGCTCCTGTAGGTGGAAATTCCTGTCCCCTTTTACATTTTTGAAGGCTGTAGGGTAGTGCAAGGCTCCTCATTGGAAATACTTTCCCCAGGTTTCCTGCAGTGAGTGCAGTTAAATAAGTAAGACTGTGTGAGCGGGTCGGTTTCCTTCGCAGCAGGCAGTGCGGGTGCAGTGCTGCCGTGCAGGACCGCAGTGCTGCTCTGCCTCCCTGGCTGCCGGCGCCAGGCCATCCCATACGGGAGAGGAGGCAGCGTGGGAGCTGTGCGCTGTCAAGGTGCATGTCTCCTGGATAAGCCATTTTTTAGCATCTTCCAGTGAAAGCTGGAAGTGGGTCACAGTCTCCAGTTAGAAAAGGCACTGCACTAACTAGAAATGCCACCTGCCCTTCACATTATATAGATGTCAAAGGTAGAAGCAGGCAGTAGCTGAGAGTGTACAGGGGCTCAGAGCTACTCTTTACATTGCGTAACCGATGGGGATGCCTCAGAGTGCTGGTTTAAAGTAGGGGATGGAGCACTGTGCCTGCCTGAGTCTGCCTGCTCTGACTCTGGAGAGGGCTTTCAAATATAATTGGGTGCATCTGGGTTCCGTTTAGCCTGTGCAGTGTACAGTCTGCTTGAGATGAGCCTGCAACTCGACTGGAGATGAGAACAACTTTAAGAGGGCCGTGTGGTATCTTCTCTCCCTTCTTGACTTCCCTGAGTTCTGGGGCCTGATCTCATAGTCGGTATCCTCAGACAGATGAGCTCAGGTAATTCCTGTTACCTACACTGAGATTTGGCCTTGTAGTCCTATTGGAGGACAACAGTGCCCGAGCTGTTAGCAAGGAAATGTGTAAGTTGTGCCTGTTCCTGATGTGCGCTAGGTCTTTGTCATCATTACGGACACCAGGCCGTAGGTGTCGTGCAACGGAAGACCCAAAGCAGGAAGAGTCTCAGCATGCATAGAGGAATGTGGAGTGACATGTGATCCCTTTTGTTAATATCAGTCATTGTTTCTGTAGCCTTTTTGCAAGTTCTTTGCTCCTGGTTAAAAAAAAAAAAAGTAGACCAGTAGGTGCACAACTGGAGAAAAAAAATAGGGCCTCGTGTTCCTCTTTTGCAATCCTGCAGTGGCTTCCAGAAGTTAACCCTGTAAGAGCAATCACTGCTGGTTCCCTGATAGTTTGTTCGCGGGTGTTTTCTGGTTTCTGTGCAGGTGGTCTTTTATGGACCCCTTCTTTTGTTTGCCCTCCTCCTGTTTATCTCTGGCAGCCTATATTTTGTTCATCTTTACATAGGCCATGTTGTTTTGGGGTACTTTTATGGCCATTATTCAAAACATGAATAGAAGTGAATATCTTCTAAGTTATGAATGTAATCAATTTTGAGTCTTTAATTGTAATTTTTTTTCCATAAAAATCTTTTAATTTAGTCTAATATAATGGCACATCAAGCAGTAATGGGTACATTAAATTGAATCATGATGTTCATATACACATTTTATGACACAATCAAATATCCCAATGCATTAATTCATGTCAATCAGTTAATAAAATCAAATAGGAAACATTTCTCTAGTGCTGTTAACTGCATTTCCCCCATTTAGTGGCTGACAAGATGGTGACGGCCTTTACATCTTGCCCAGTGTATATTTTCTTGTCAGCGTAGGTGTCAATCCCTTTATGTGTTTCATTAGGACAAAACGCTTTGGTTCCCAGTGGCCCTTGACCAAAATACTTCAACTGAGAGCAGAAAGTCCCACCTTTACTTCATGCTGCCTTGGTTCCTTTGGTTCAGTCTTGTCCCTAAAGACTTGCACAATAAGAAAGAAATATTAGCTATGAACTCAGGAAATAACTTCTCTTTCAAGATTTCCTCACTTCTGATGTTCCCCTTCAAGGACAAAAGGATGTAGTGAATTTACAGTCACTCTTCTGTTAGGAGTGAGGACATTAAGTTTAAAACAATTGTCAAGCCGTTAGATTTTGAGCAGGTTCTTCATGCTTTTCATCTGCTCTACATTATGGTTTATGGTATTTTCACCTCCTCTTTTAATGTGCCAGATTTTTTTTTACTGTTTTTGTACTTCAATGGGCAAGTGTTCTGCCCCCAGTCTTGCAGCCCCGAGGAGTGTGATTGGATATTCTGGGGAGAAGTGATAGGATTAGTCAGAATCTAATGGAGGAAATTAAGGAGAATCCTGCCTCTAGCACCATGGAGTCTTCAAGAAAGGCAAATGAAAAGCAGAAGAAAGAAAAGGCAATGGAGTCCTAGTCTCAGCTGACATAAATTTACCTACCTCATCTGGGAGCTGTTGATGGCTGGGAATCTGTTCCAAAATATTCACAGTGGTAAGAAATACTGAAGGAGGTCTTGTCCTTTATTTCAGTTTTGGATTGAAATTCCACAACTGAATTCCTCATCCAGTTTGCATAGGATCTAAGAGCGACATGTGGAGGCCCAAAGGCCTGCTATTCATCCCTGCAACATCTTGCCTAGGTGAGATGAAAGCCTTATGAACTTGTCTGGTTCTGACTGCAGCAGTTGAAAGTAGGTGCTAGCTCTGACTGTAATCTGAAAGTATTCAGCTCTGATAAGCAGCTAAGTAGCTAAATATATTGTGTCCAGATACTTGGAAGTCCTAAGTTTAGGTGACCCAGAGTCGACATTCTCAGCCTACATAAAGATAGCATTTGCTATCAGGCTGTCACATCCTTTTACAGCAGAATAAAGAGTGGCTTTGCAAGAGTGAATAAAGAGTGAATAATGTTGCCTATCCTACTTGGCAGCCGTGGGCTAGTAAAGGGCACTCTGCTTGTATTTCGAGGCTGATAAAATATGTAAGGCATCAGTGAATGAAGAGGTGTAAGAAAGCCGCAGGACTTTCAGCCACAGGAACGAAAATGACTACATAGTGCCTGACCACAGGGAAATGAAGAGTCTCTGCCAGGCCAAGTGAAGTAAAAGTAAGTCCAGACTGACATGCCTGAGGTGAAAGAGTGATTTCCCATATGCTACTTTGAAAGGTTATTTTTCTTCTATTTTTTTCCTTTTTTTTTTCCTTCCCCTAACATGCTTTAAAGGTTCAGAAGCATTAGATCTGATCTCAGTAAAAGAATGAAACAAAGGCATCACAACAGAAAGTGTAGGTGTGACCAAGTACTCCCAGGGAGCTAAGGCTCCTCATTTGAGAATCCAATTGTGTCTTACAAACATTAGTCAAGTAACCATTTTATTTTAGCATTCAGACACCTAAATACTGATGTGTATAGGAGTCCACTGGAGTCACTGTAAGTCTGTCTTCCAACTCCTGCATTCTGTAAGCATCAGTAGCACGTGAAGAATTCATCCTAACCTGGAAAGTGCTGAGCTCCCCCACCATGCGTACACATGTGCTGGGGGACATGCAGACCTGTTTTTAGGTTTGAAATCCTCCCAGAAGCAGCTGCTGGTGCTGACTTCTTGTTTGCATGTAGCTTCCCATTCTTGCTATCTCTTACACTTTAGGAAAGCCCCTTTTGTGCTCCTTGAAAGCTTGCCTTTCAGTTTGCCATGCACTCTGGCAACCTTAAGAGGATGGAAGATCAAAACAAAAACAATAACAACAGCAAAAGAAACAAAAAAACAAACAGACTTCTGGCCTGTTACTTGCGCTCTTTGGGTGTCTCTTGCTTTGTGAATAACAACTTTGTACCTGGTCACCATAAAGCGTTGAAGGGCAATGCAGTTTTCAGAAAGCCATAATTGATAAATTGCTAATGGACTTGTGAACAACTCCCTTTTCATATTTCAGTGAGACTATAATTAAGCTTTCTTCAACATCCTCAAGCAATTGATTGCATCCTAAAGTTCGGTGCTATGCGGGGCATTGTAATGAATGCATTTTCTGCCTTCATCTCACAAGAAGCTGCTGACATCTTCAGTCACTTCCCTTTGTCGCTGCTTTAAAAGAATTGAATGGGTTTCTGGCAGATGGAGAAGACCTTACTGTGTGTGGTTTTATCATAAATTTATCAGACGTCCAGTTCCTCTTAGGCAGGTGCCTACAGGCAAAGGCCTGCAATCTGCTGGAGCAACTTAAACACTCACAACCAAATGGCAGTCAGTAGGGTGTAATCTCTGAAATCAGTCATGGTTATTTAGGAAATGCATTTAATTTTATGGCAAAGATTTAAGGAATCTTCTTTGGTCATTTGTCCTTTTGCTGCTCTAATGTGCTGAATTCCCTCCTATAATGCTAGTACATCAGATACATCCCTGACTTTGGAAAGGAACACAGGAAAGAAAACAAAGGTGTCTGTGCAAAGTGCCTCTCACATAATGGTCAAAGTGCTCAATAAACTTATTTTAGTAGTCCTGGTTAGCTGTGACCAAGTAAGGCTTGTTGGCTTTCAATACTCAGACTCACCCCTACCAATGTTAAAATATAAGGTACAGTATTGGCCACCCTCCACTTCTCTTGTATAATAGATAATTTTGATGATAGAATACATCATCTTTACTCAGCCACATCATCTTCAATTGTGACTTCCAAATTCACAATTACTTACCATCTGGCCTTTATAATGCACTGAGATTCAAATTATAAACTTGCTCTAAAGCCTTTTAAGTTTTTTTTTTTTTTTTTTCTCCTGGGACAGTTGTCTCATTTTTAGTACCTGTGCATGCTGCTCTTGAATATCTCCTCCAAAGGCTTAAAGAACTGATCTTACAAAAACAGGATCCTATGTCTGGAGAAGCAGTGAAGGGAGATATTTTCTTCAGTCAGTCACAGATACACACACACACTTTGCCTTGAGACTTTTCCTTCAGACCTTTCTCACTCTTGCTTTAGAATGGTTAGAGCATGTGTTTTCTCAGCAGCCCTGCTTGAGTTGACAAGGTCAGATAGTATCAAGAGTTGGAAGGTGTATGCTGCATCTGGGGGCTAATGGGTTCCGATGTTTGCTAACATCAAATTGTATTGCAAAGGTTAACAACATAGAGGTTGGTTAAAGAAACCTTTTTAGCAAAGCCAGAAGGTTCCTGGTTCAAGTATGTTTTTATTAACTTGGACAGTAAAGGGATTTGTTTTCAAGATAGAAGGGGTTAGTTTTACTGGTTTTGTTTTTTGGTTTTTAGGGGCACACAGTAGGGTATGTGCAGAGATACCCTAGCTATGTGTCATGTCACACGATCCAAAGACAGCCTTCATTGCTGACTGCATACCCAAATTAAAGCTCCATCATTAGAGTATCTTCCTATTAGAGGAAGAACTATCCATCTCACTCGGACACCCTGTTTCTGAAGTAGTAGTTTTCAAGTATACCTGACAGATGCCAAACTGGAATAGAGTGATACTGGGTCAAAAGCAATAGATGAGTAATGAAGTAATGGAGTGAGCTAGAAGGAGTAATAATAAGTTCTCTCTGAAAATTGGGAGTTCATTGGAGAGGTAGGTGTCTGTACTCAAGTATGAACTTAGCAAACTATATTCAGTTGCAGGTCTTGAGAGCTTTGGTTTTTGATATTAGCAGTAAATAACTTTATTCTAGCATTTCATCAGCAAGGAAGTATGTGCACAAAAATTTTCTGGATAAAAAAAAGAGTCAAGCTGTTTGTGGACATTATGGCTGTATACAAGCTTCCTTCTGCTTGCCAGGTTGATCAGTACCTCACTAGTGCTCATTTGTGGTCAGAGGTATCTAATTTTGAGCTCAACTGATAAAGCTTGCACATGAGTTCACTGCTGTCATTGCATGGAAACTGCTGTCTTCTCTGTTAAAAAGCAAACACGTTGAATACAAATGTTCTAGCACACTGGTCAAGGGGACAGAAATAACGTTCCACAGCAAATTCCAAATAGTCTAATTTGTGCAAAAATAAGATAATGGATGCATATTCAGGAAAGAAAGATATGTATGTAGGATAGGAGCCGCTGAAGGACAGTACTCCGTTCTTTATTTTGCCCTTTTTTAGTTGGAATTCTATGGGCTTCCTTATACCATCTGCTCCCATCTTATTATAGGCTGAAGGTGTCCTGATTTAAGATGTCTAAATTCTTTTTTTGAAATTAGGTTTACTTTCTTTTCTGGCTTTCTCTCCAGTTTCCCTTGCAGCAATTGACAGTTGACCAAGGAGATCATGCTGTAGCTGCTCAAAAGCTGGAGGTGTGGAAGCCAAAAGGGAAGGAAGGCAAAGCAGGAGAATAGCTTTGGGCTGAAGGATGAAGAGCCAAAGAAGCAAGAGAGGAAAAAATAAAGTACGAGTTTATCAGTATTTAAAAGGGAAATAATGAGCTTGCCTTTTATTCTGGGGTTAGCATTGATATTTACTGGAACTAATTTGTTTCAAAGCAAGAATAAATGAGAAACTTCAGTTACTTTGTTAGTAATTGCAAGTGCTGTTTTCCAGTGAGGGGCACTTTTTTTTAATATGACGAGCGAAGGAACTGCAGTGGATTTTAGTTTAGTGGTAAGTGGGTTCTGTGATAATGATAGTGGCCTCTCTTGGAAATAGTTCTGTAGCTTGTGCAGTTTGTGTGCTTCATCAGTACATGTTCCCTTCATCTTCTTTAATTCAAAAGTGATGAGACTTGCTGGCAAGGATTTGTAGGGAAGAAATTTCGTGTTTACTATCAATTTTTATTGCACTCCTCACTCTACCTAGACATTTATTTAAGCGTGTGTTGAACTTGGGTATCTGCTTTTCATTAAATCCATTTTTTATTTATGGACTTAGGATATTTATGTTTAGAAATAGTCATGCTGCAAGTGTGAATGAAGACGGGGGTTGGATGAGGATTAAACGAGCTCCAAAATTTATTGAATTCTTGTACAAGGAGTACAAATGTTTAGGGCAGCTGGATTTTTCTAGGTGTGAAATATTCCTAAACGTGCTGCATTTGCACGCTGATTTTTCTGTTGAGTGGGCTTATATTCTCCAAGCCTGTCTGTTTTTGTATTATCTACTATTAGGGTTGATTTGAGAACAATGAGAAATGACAACTTCCTACATCTGGATCTTCTGTGACTGCGAGTGAGTGCGTGAGATGGAAAAATATACGGAACAATGTATATGGCTGGCATAGACGAGGGAGCCCTCTACTGATTAGATAATGCAGTATAGCCAGGCTTGCGGAATTGCTATAGGAATGTTTTCAGGTCTCAGCGTCTCCAGGGACGCTGAGCGCTACACAGATATTATTTTCGTTTTCTTCTCTTCCCTCAAAAAAAAAAATCAATACATGAGATAGTTTAAGGGATGCTAATCTAGAACACGCACAGGTGCATGCAGTCTTAGCCTACAATACCTGTAAGAGGATGAAAGGTCAACCCAGCCTTGTTCTCTCCCTTTAACACAAAGGTGCTTTTGCTAGCTGATCTGTCTGGAAGTGACCACTGTTACAGAATATCTGAAAACACTATTTCTGTATAGCTAGAATTGTGCTTCGTGCTTTATGCTGAATTTAACAGGACAGCTTTGGTATGGGTATGGATCAGGGGAAACCTTTGGTAAAATAGTACGAGAACGAAGTCCCAAGTATTCTTTTGCCAGGTAGTGAAAGCCAATGAAGGAAGACTTGAATGTCTTGCCAGTCTATGGAAATCTAGCTGAAAGCTCTCTGTGGTGCTTGCACACAGTAACGCTGCCCAGAAATTGATTTATTTTATAGCAGAAGGCATGTGATATGCTGCAGTATTATCACCTCGTGCCAGTACTTCTCATGAAGAAACATCTGATGCCTTGAAAACCTACAGCTTCTTGCTACTGATGTGTTGGGCAGTAGGACAGAGGATGCTACCACTGCTCCTCATCAGCTGAAATGAGGAAAATATATTTTGGTGCTCAGCAGATCCAGGAGGTTGATCCAGGAGGTCACTAAACACTCATAGTTGCTTTGTGGGGTGAGAGAATTTCCAGGGACTCAGAGGACAGAAAGCTAACAGACGTAGGTGTGGAATGGAGTTTTGTGCTACATTTGGAGCTGGGTTAAGCTCCCTGGCAGGAATAATTGTATTTTGTGCCTAATAAGTATAGGAAAGCCTGCAAGAATATCATAGCCTTCACTTGTGGTTCTTGCCCTTGGTAACATGACCAAGGTTACTGTAAGCGACATGGAGAGGTTGAGTAAGTCCCAGGGAGGTCACTGATGAGTAAGAATGTTCTTTGTAGAAGATGCTTTTTCCAGCAGATCTCGGTTTCTGATCTTGATTGGTCTACTTGAGGGATTTCAGCTTCTTGGGAGCTGGCTAATAAGAGGAACTTAGCAAATGGAGGTGAAAACTGTGAAGGTATGAAACTTTGAACTTCACCAGCACCACACTAATCTTTTGCTGTAAGTCACTGGAAATGAATCTTCCAAAGAAAATCCTGTCTTTTTCAGTGCAGGCAAGGCAAGAGTGTGGCTGGTAACATTTCTGCTTTATGAAATGAGGCCTCTTCAATTTTTCATGGAAACTCTTGCCGTTCCTTTTCAGCAAGCTGCCAGCTTAGTCTCAGTGTTGTCTGCTGCAAAACACTCAACTGCAGGAAAGTAGATGAAACTACTGATGTGCCAAATAACCAGCAGCTCAAGTGAAATCTTCAGTCTTCATTCATTGTCATCCCTCACCTTCTACCCCCTGACTCCCACATCCCATCTCTTCACAAACAGCACATTTTTCATCAATAATGCATCAGGTCACATTAAGGTCACTAGTATGCACAAGAAAAGTAGCTTTTATTTTAGCTAGTGAGTCAGACTAGTCATATTTATCCCCGTTTTATTTTCTCTGTGCTTTGAAGGATGAATATTTTTGACAAGTGGGGATTTGCCAGCTGTTTCTGAGCACAAGCAGGCCGTCGATCTCTGCACAGAATTCACCCGG
This sequence comes from Nothocercus julius, assembly GCA_013398735.1. Classification (NCBI taxonomy): domain Eukaryota; kingdom Metazoa; phylum Chordata; class Aves; order Tinamiformes; family Tinamidae; genus Nothocercus; species Nothocercus julius. The sequence continues at coordinate 474,107 of VZSV01000268.1, read as the reverse complement.
CTATGCAGAATGAGAGATGTGTTTGCTTGTCAGTGCTACTGCTCTGTGATACTTCAGCTGTGAGGACCTGCTTCAGAACCGGTTACCTAGCAAGGGCAAATACTTAAAAGGCCTACAAATACACTGAATTTTCCCAAGATAGTCAGCAAGATCTGGTAAAATGGGAACTAATGTGTAGATCTGGCAACTCCAACCTCAGAGACAGTTGCTGTGCCAGGCCTGTTGATTTATTGGGATCCCGTGTCCTGAGATACCAGACGAGCAAGCATACATGGTTTCTTAGTGTCGTGCTGAGAAGGGGTGCTGCTATTCGATGTGAGGGTATGGAGGTGCTCTCAGAGACACCTGATTCTGTGCCTGACTCTGGATGTGAGTCAGTCTCTGAGTCTATTTCTTCTTTTTTTGCCTTTGTACTCACATTACTGCCTGGCAGTCCCATCAGAACGATGCATTCGGCATAACTTTTGCACTGCAAGATTCAGAGCTCCCAAACATAAACACAGGGCAGTGGTATTTGCCAGATCCTGAAAGAAATGAGAAGTGGAGAAGAACACTAATGCCTTGTGTTTTGGGTTTGGTGAGTGTGTACATCTTCTTAGTTCACCACATTTTCCTTTTCTTTTACCCTGCTTTCCAAATGAATGTGAAGAACAAGGAGAAATACTAGCAAAAGGCTGCAATGGGGAAAAGGCGATTCCTCTTTGTCCGCGTTGTTGTTGGGTGTGTAGTAAGGAGCATGGTAGCTTTCTAGAAATTCTAAAAATAGCAGTAACCCTGGAAAGAAAGCCCCATGCTTGGAGCAACAGTGGCCTATTTTGAAATCAGATGCTTCCCCTGCCTCACTTCAGAAGTCCTTAAGAGGGGCCAAGGGGAAAAAGCAAGCGGAAAGGGTTTCAGTAAATCAGCTTTGTTCTTGCATCCCTGTGCTGCAGCATCTCTGCCCGCACGCTGCAGAGACGCTGTGGGGTCTCAGGGGTGCCTCCAGTGGAGGGAGGGGTAGCAGGGAGGAGATGTAATGTCTGAGTTGGACAGGAGGGATGGGAGGTCCCTGCTCTCTTAAATCTCTCTTGTCCCAGAGCAGAAGCAGATGCCATTGAGTTTCTAGTGCATGTATTTTTGAGTCCAATTCCCAGTAAAGGCTGCTTTTGGTGATGGAGCAGAGGTTTCTGTAGGAAGATATATAAATCCTCAAACATCTATGGAACACACAAACAGCTGCCATGGGGGCTGAGCTTAGATTTTGCCTCAGGCCTGGACCCGTCCCACATTTTGTGGGAGAGTGTGCCAGTATCCATACTTGACAACACCGCAGGTCCCTCCCTTCCCTTTGCTGCACTTCTGCACCACCTTCTCAACTTAAAAAATTTAAAGACCATCCTCAGGAGCACAGAGGTAAGGGAATAATGGGCTTGTAGACCAGTGGCAGTACCAGGAATCGAGTGTGGCTCTCCTGACTCATGGTCTGCTGAACTGCCTAGTTATGCTCCTCTGGACCTAGCAGCTATCACACGTAGCAGCTTCTGTGGCCAAGACCAGAACATGGGTCTCCGCTTTGACATGTTCCATCACTGATTGTCCTGGTGTGAGAGAAAAGTGTCACTAAGTCTAGGGCCTGCGACAATCTTCCAAAAAGAACTTGCATTTCTGCTCCGCCAGAGCTGTCCAGCCCATGAGTGGCCTCAGCAGGAGAATGAGCCCCCTTTCTCCCTTCTGGTTTCCAAGGGAAGTGTGGTCACAGGCTTCTAGAATGGAAAGGGACACTCACCTCTGATTTATAGAGCAAAGGACCAGGGATGGGGAGCTGCCTTGTAGAAGTGATTGTAAGCTGGAAACTGTGCAAGTGGGAATAGAACTTGTGTTACTGTGCTTGGTCCTGCTTCCAAAAGCTCTCCACTTGAAGCTCCTTCTTCTTAGGCCTTTGCTTCTAGATCACTTTTGCTGGTATTTCTTGCAAGTGTTGCACAAGAGGGAAAAATCATTTCGAGGAGGATCTACATTCTTTACACTTGCCAGATACATTAGCACCTCTCCCCATATACACTGCTATATAAATGAGTCATGTCTGTTTCTATATCATATAAATGTGATTAGACTCCAAAAAAAAGTGTTTCCCAAGAGCGTAGGTGCAGTCTCACCTGAAGAGGAACTTAGATGTGATGCAAACACAGCAGCTGCTTTGCTTTTGGAGATCCCATAACGCTCTCTTGGCTCTTAGGTTAGGCAGTACTAGTAAATATTACTCAGTAACACGTCCGTTTGGGAATCCCATTTATGGAGTTACAGTTTAGTTATCTCCTATGCTCCTATAGCGCTGTTCTGTTCGCTTTCCACAGGTCCTCTGCTGGGGCTCCAAAAACACCAGTATGGCAAGACTGGGAAGGGTGCAGCATGGTCCTTCTATAGGTGTATAAGAGTAGATGACATTTCCAAATTAGGCCTACCATACATCAGCGGTCCTTGAGCACTTTGCTTGCTTCCTGCCCCCTCCCGCATGCTAGCAAGTGGTGGCTGGACACCCCAAGGGCAGGCCCGTCTCACCTTCATGAAGACTTGGAGAGAATCGCTCATGTTACCGCGGTGATGCTGTTTGCAGTCCGTGTATCAAGTACTTAGGAACCCTGCCATCTGGAAACCTCCCTCCAGATTTCAGTGGGATTTCATATTACCTGCATGGTAAAACAGGAAATATTTTGACACATAAAATCTCTCCTTTTCTCACCTTTCTCCATTTCCCTCCCAGAATCTTCTTTCAGGCGCATACAGTCTTTTACAGCAAGATTGTAACCACCACAACAGCCCTGGAAGGTTACACGTGTGAGTGTCTCGGTTAAGTTTGTCTTGAGCATTCATGTTCCTTATGTGTCATAATAGGCCAGGGCATTAAAACGTGATAGATGGTAAAAGATAAAATAGGCCTAGCTTTCAGTAAGATGAGTTCATCTTCATTTCAGTGTTCAGAGGGAAGCTGTGTGTAAGACTGTTAGCCTAATGTGCAGAGTAAAGGTTCACCAATTGCCTTGGAATTATTCAGGTTTTCACATGCTTAGCGTTTGGTTTGGAAATCTGCATTTTATTGGCTTTGCTGAAAAAAAAATCTGCCTTACCTGTTCTCTGCCCTTTACATCTTCCAGATCTGTAGCCTTAACTGATCAGATGCAACAGTAAAAATGTCATGCATCCTTGTAGGAATAATGGAGTATTACATAGGCTTTGAATGGATATGGTGACTTAAATATATACTGTGTGAAAAGGTTTCTAATTTCCAGCTCTTCTTGAGATGCAGAATTAGCTGAAAAAATTGAATACAGAGCTCCCCTTGAATACAGAGGGATCAGCAGTCAGCCACTGGGTAAAATGGATCTAGCAATGCGGTAGTGTTCAAGCACAATCCCACTTTTTCTTGGCCTGATTTTGTGCCTGTGGGGTTCATGCAGCGGTAGATACGTTTATCCATCAGATGGTGACAGGGATAGAGTCTTAGCCTATGTGTCTATAAAACTAAGGTCTGCTGGTATAGAAAACTTAATAGAACTTAAGGCAAGGAATGTTAGGGTGGCTTTAAGACCAACGAAGCAGAAGCTACCTTCCTACATTAACTGTTTTCTGCTGTTGCAATGATAATCTAAACAAAATCTGGATTCTCAGTGGGATTCTGAAAGACTTGATCTGAGGGTAATAAGAAATAAAAATAATGTAGAGCTGCAACTCTGCTTTCTTGACATTTGAAACCCTGATTTATGATCACTGTAACAAGATTTTTAACCCTACTGAAAACGAAGTTAAACTTCTTACTAGCATTAGAGTTACAATCACCACATGTTAAAACAGACTAATAAATGTTACTTTTTGAGTAATGAAATTGCCATCAAGGTACTGTTAATCAGAACGAGATGATAATCGAAGCGGTGCTGTGCAGGGGGGAGTTCTGAGCTGCGGAGCTTGACAGAGGCCTGATTGCATCCCACGGACAGTGGTCAGTCTCAGCGGTATGGTTTAGGCTTGGGCATCTGTTCCCAGGAAAGTCTGTGCAAGGAAAGGGATTTGAGGTGCCAGAAAGTTCCAACGGGTGTTTGTCCTTGCAGCCTTTGCATGATCAGTAAAAGCCAAAAGCTGGTTCGCAGTTGATGAAAGTGTTTTCCCAAGCAGTGCCCTTAATATCTGTGTTCTTACTCATACCAATGGAAGATCTCTGCTGCATCATGTTCCCAGTGTACAGCCAGGGAATAATCAAATTATATATATCATGCGATATATGTCAAGTTACTATACAATGAATGCCTTCATTCTTGTAAGAAGCTGAATCTAGATTTTTTCCTGATTTTCTATGGTTAACTATTAAGGAATAAGATCATCAGGTGGTTGTGCCTGTTGTATTTGGTTTGCAGCTAAAGTTGCGTCTAAATGTTCACCATTGGTTTCAGAGATCATTGAACATATGATATTCCAAGTTTTCCAGTATTTGTTTCAAGATGCCTGTGGACTAAGCACATAGCATTGCCTTGGGAGGGACAACTTGCAATGGAAAGGTTGCCCTGATGGGCTCTGTGGCTTGGCAAAGCCAGTGATGGTCATACAGGGCGGTCGTGAGCCTCATTCACTGTGGGGCACAAAGACAGCAAAGGCATTTGGGTATTTGAGAGACAGAGGGTTAAATATGGTGATCATAAACCATACGTAATTGCTCTCAGACCTATTAGCAGGATGTCTTGTGTAGACTGCCATCCTGCCCTCTCCCATGGGCCCTGTTCACTAACCCTTTGCATTTTGACAGCAATTACCATCCAGGCAAGCACAACCCATCACCAGCTACAAAACAAACCTACTGTCATGGTAACATAGCAACCTTCAGTTCATTTTAAAGACATTCAGTTTTACCTCATATGCTTAAAATTGGGCTCAACTCAAAGCCGTAAGGATAAGAGCACCCACAGACTTAATGAAAAAAAAAAATAAAATTTTTTCAGATATCAACAGAAGTTGATATTCCAGCATGGGAAATGGATGCTTTAAAAAACAGGTTTAGCTGGAGCAATAGGCAAGCTTTCAGGTATAGGAGGGCATGGATGGCCGGAAACTTGTCTACTTTTTTGTAGCCTCTACACTGGTCCAATGTAAAATAGTACCTTTCATCCCAAGATTTGCCTTATCTGTGATCTGGGAATGAGTTTAGGAAATAACTGAGCTAATCTGGGGCTTTATTGTTAGGAAAGAATGCAGCATGGGTGCTATGGTGACCATGTCCCGTGTCGGCCTAGCTCCCTTGCCCTGAATGCTGCTCCTGGGATGTATTCCTCCTCCTCCCTGCCTGCCTTGCTGTGCAGCCCTGTGAGCTTTGCTGGGGTGTGTGGGGCTGCTCGTGGGGCTCGCCGTGCACTGGCTCCCGCTGCCCTGCCTGGCCCCGTTGCAGCCGCTCGCCCCGTGCAAGGGTCTTGCCGTCTTGGCTCCAAGTAATTGACGGCCACTAGAGCCAGGCTCCATGTCAGCTCCAGTCTCTCGGGCACGGCCTGATGTGCTGCTCGCAGAGAAGCAACTGCTCCCGACAGCCGAGCTCAGCGCACTAGTCCCCCTGGACAAGTGATGGATTCCTCCGTAATACTGTTAAATGGGAGCTGTATTGGAATCCAGGGTAATCGCAGCATTGGAGAGACAAGGTCTTTAGCATTAATTGGGCCACCCTGTGTCAGGTGAACTCCACTGCTTATGGGCCAAATGCAGATGTCACTTGAAGTGACTGTTACGGGGGAGCAAGCAGGGCTCTGAGCTCACTGCTTGTTTATGGCGCAGGTTTTAGCCACATGCCATTGAAAGCACGTACTGCTGACAGGGGCAGAAATCATTGCTTTTGACAGAAATGGTCATGCAGAGGCAAGACTCAAGTAGGAAGCAAGGGCATTTTTGTTGTTGTCATACGTAAAAGCCAACTGTGCTCTTGAAGGCTAAGGGATTTGCAGCGCTGGTGGCTCTCTGCTTATCCGCAGTGGAGTCCAGTGCTCACAGGAGCATTGCAGGCGGCTTGTCAGTCGCGTGCGGGTGGAAGCAGCCCCCAGCTGCCCCCAGAGCACCTCATGGCAATCTCTAGCGCTGTTTTGCTAGCATCAAACGGCTATTTAATTGCATTTATTTGCCAGGTTACCCTGCGGGCTCTGAAATCAGGTGTATGACAATACAGTGGTGATGTTCATTAGCGGTCCTGAGCAATTTCCCCCAGCTCAGAGTGAGCCATGAAAATGCAAAATGGCCTGTGCAAAATAGCCTCCAAGGTGCCATTTCTGAAGAGCTTTCTGTGCGCCTGTACTGTTTGGGGAGGACTCCACCAGTGTCACATAGGCCTTTCTGAGAAGGTACTGGGTGGTCTGTATGTAATTCATGCCAGCTTATTCCTGCTTTAGAGGAAATGAGGCATCCACTTACTGACTTCCTTCTCATATGACTAGTAGGGAGTTGACACACAACTTAGAAATTGATGAAGCCAGCTATGCACATGGATGTAATACATAAGAAATTAAAGTCTATTCTACAACTGGCTGGTTTTCTTTGCATTAGGTCACTAATTAAGCAGGTAACTGGTTTTATCTGTCCTGTACAAAGAACAGGAGGCTCTGAAGCCCTGCAGCATCCAACTCATTTCATTTCATATTTGATCTCTTAAAATTGTTTGGTTATTTTATGCTTTTATTCTTTTGGAGGTTGCAAGTGAGCCACCCAGGGTGCACTAGATCAACACTGTTTACGTGTATGTGAGGGAGAGCATAAAGTTCAGGTGACACAAACAGGCAAACACCAGTGAGGGCAGTGGAATTGCTTTTTCTTTTCTACCCATAAAATACGATTCTCTGAATCATATTTCTGTGTTTTACCAGTTTCAGCTCTGTGATTTTATTTTGTGTGTCATTTATGTCTGTTAAGCTTACCCTGAATAGATGCTTAGAAAGAGGAAAATGACCATTTGAATATCTCCCCCTATGCCCTCTTTAACATTCTCAATCCTACGGAGCTGTGTGTCCTCCTGTTTCTAGTCACTCCTTCAGCATTTTCAGGACCTGCTAAAGGACGTTCTCTGTCAGCAGCTTCCTGGCAGAGCCAGGCTGCCCTATGCACTTGAATGGAGCTGCTAACCTTGTCTTGGTTTCGGCTCGCCCGTCACATTCAGCTGAGTCAGGTTGGGCAGGCCTGCCCGAGGTCTCGCCTGCCTTCCAGTACGAAAAGGCTGGGTGTGTTGAAGGTGTAACTGAACACATGTCTACTGCAAGGAGTGGAGTCCTGCCAGCTTCAGCTTACTCATCACTGAGTATTATTTGTAGAGGACAAAAAACTGTGGCAGCAGTTGCTTCACAGGGCATTGCCTTGCTGCTGCAGCAACTCCGAAGTTGGGAGAGAGGGGCATTGCTGAGCCCTGGAGAGAAGATGCTCTTCACACGCAGTAGCTTTGCCGAGGCATGGTGCTTGTAGGCCTGGAGCGGCTTTGCACAGCAAACTTGCTGCAGTCCTGTACTGTAGCAGCAGGGATGTGCTTTGGTAGAAGCTGGTTTACTCGCTTCTGAGATGCTGTTGGTTTAAGGCTCGCCACAACAACATGAGGGAGTTGAATATAAAAAGAAAAAGGAAACAAAGGTGATTTGTTTTCCTTTAAGAAAACAGAGTTTAGGAGGTAACATTTCTGAAGGGGATCAAGGACCTGTGTTTTTCCTTAGTCCTTGGGTAGCCATTTTCTTTGAACTACAGGCACTGTGTAGAGCAACTCAGAGGAATTCTTCACCTCTGGACACTGTACGCTGGCCGGGCTGAAAGGAGTCTGCACCGCTGGGCAGTCTGTGCTGGTGCAGAGGTGTGCGGGCTGAGCTGGGAGCGCAGCAAGGGTGTTATCCAGGGCAACGATCACTCACAGTTTATCTTTTTATCATAAAGTAACAAGTATACTTACTGTTTTTCTGTTTTAAGTTCATTTATTCTAGTCTGTGATGTTCCTTTTCTTTTTTTTCTTAGCACTAGAATTCCATATGCCTTCTGTCATGCCTTTCAGAGTTTGTGTATTAGCTACTAAAACTTTCGAAATATTTAACTAGGGTTCTTGTGCTTGTTGGAAGATAATTCTGGTGAATTCTTTGCCTAGCATGGGTAGTGGGCAAAATGAATCACAACTGTTAGGGCTTGTGTTCAGTAAAGTTCTTGTCATTCTTCATTTCTAAAATGCTATTTATTGTCACTTACTGAGCTCCTGTAATGGCTAAAGTGTCCAGTCTCAGTGTCTTCTTGAGTGGAAATACATGACACAGTCATTATTATTGAGGGAAAACTCTTGTCAGTTGAAGCCTCAAGTAGTGGTCTTTGACCATTTGTGCTTGAATGCTTGGCCAAACAGTACACACAAAAAGAAAGAAAGAAAGAAAGAAAGAAAGAAAGAAAGAAAGA
>VZSV01000268.1:359405-465539 GCA_013398735.1 Nothocercus julius | reverse complement strand
AAAGAAAAGAAAAGAAAAGAAAAGAAAAGAAAAGAAAACTCTAAGCTCATCCACTTGAGCCTAGGGGACGTGAGCCAGTCCAGCCAGCCTGCCCTGCCCTCCTGGGGTAGCAGCTTTGGCACCTCTCCTGAGGATGTGTGACTGCCCCTTCCCTGGCTGCCAGCAGTCTCTGAGAGCACTTGAGTAATCCACTTGAGCTGACGGATACCTGATGAGTCCTTTTTTTTTTTTTTTTTTTTTTTTTTTTTTTGTAGGCTTATATCCGATGAAATCTCCCAGTTTTACTTTAATTGCTGTTGGCAACATGTGGTCTCTGATAAAAAACATATTTTCTGTCGAGATTGCATTCATCAGTTGGGCTAATTTTTCCTGGCCCTCCACCCATCAGAGCTTCTTTGGAAAGGGAAACAGCAGCTTGTGGGTTAGCAAATGCCAGGCAACTGAACAAAACGAGAGAGAGAAGAGGGAGAGAGAGAGAGAGAGGAAAAAACAACTCACAAGTCTGTTGCAAAGCATTTGTACAAAAAGTCTTGGAAGGATTTCTTTTTAGCCTGTAGCCCTGTCTATCTGGTGAAAGCTTAGGTGGCCGTATATAGAATGTGTTGCCCTTGGGGCCTTACGGCCTTTGCAGAATTCGTGCTCAAATCTTGTAATGGATCATTTGCAAAATCACTGCAAAGACAGCTTGCTTATACTGTCACTGTGCCAGCACCAGAAGCTCGCTGGGTATTTTTGTCTTGGCAGATGCACATTCTGTTGTAAAGGTCTGTTCATCTTGTGCCTTCCTCGTTCTCAGGTAATGCTCAGTGCATTGATGCAGGAGGAGAGTTTAGATGGCTTGTATTACAATTTTTTTCTTGACACCATCACAAAGGAGGAAGGGAAAAAAAAGGAAGTAAAGGCTGATACAATTACTGCTGTGTAGCTGTTGGTCTGTGCTGTCCCTGATGTGCTGGCGGAGCTCTCTGAGCCGGCCACTCCAAGGCCTTCATGCATGTGCTGCGTGTGACCCAGCATGTGCATGGGACACTAAAAAAGGAAGCTGAGAGGACAAAGATGGGCTGGGGGAGGCTCTCTGCCTTTTATTGTCATTTATTGGGCGGCCTGTCTTTTAAGAACTACCTTGGGTTGCCGAGAACTTGCCCTTGAGCTAACAGAAGGGGGAGAGAAAAAAAAAAAGAAGTTTCAAAAAATTGATTAGCATTAGTTTTGAAGCTATGCTGAAATGTTTGCAGGGTTTGCATGCTGGTCTCCATATGTCTCTTTTCAATTACATGTGCTGGAAGGAAAAAATGGCAATGTGTAAAAGGATTTGTTAAAATTGTTAAAATTGCAAAATGCAATTGTTGTATACTCGTGGGCTGGGGTGGAGAGTGGCGTCCTCTCATTCCTTCCTTCCTTCAGAAGTGCTGAAATATTTTAAAAACAGCGAAGTATCTGTCTTCTCTATTACCTGGCCACTTGCATCGCCAAATCCCCAACAATGCACCATTTTCTCATGCCTGCACAAGTGTTTTTCTTCCTAAACCTAGCTAGTATCAGCGCTGTGCTAATAAGAGTCCCTTCCTGCCCAGTTTCAAGCTTCCATCTTCGGAAGTTAATGGCAAAACTCCTGTTGCCTTCAGTGAGGGCAGCACTAGGCCATCTGTCTCCGCTTGCGTCGCGTGCGGATCCGCACGCAGTTCCGCACGCACACGTACAGGCATGTTCACCCGCACGCACGGGGTTTCAGCAGCCACAGGCACTCGGCGCAGTAGTGCTTGTGTTTCCTGAATAGATTTATAATCCATCCAATACGGTACATTTTGAATGTGTTACAAAAAGGACAGATTTACAGGAGACAATCTGCCTTCATGATGATTGCATATTGTGGCATTTCTAGTCCATATGGATCAGTAAGACTTGGATAGCAGGCATTTGACCTTCAAAATCATGCAAATGTGAAACCAGACTTCCATTTTTTACAGCTGGGAAAGTCACAGTGTGACTTCTTCATCTTATTCGAGAGGCATTGATTAAAATACAATTTGACTCTAGAAATTGTTGAGATTTTCATATTGCTTTTTTGCAAAGCAGTAGCTTGTGATCATTCCTCCTCCTTCCCCATCCCTTCTGGCTAAACTTCACTCATTAACACCTATGACTCAATTGATCATTTAAGGGATAAGTTGCTAATTTAGAGCCATGGGCTAACTACAAACAAGACTTTAAACCTTTTTGCTCACGCCATAGTTAATCTGCAGTAATAACTCCTGAAAGCCTTTGAAAAGGTCTGAGTGTGGCTTCCTGTCAGCCACATTAGGAAACTGCACATTTTCACACTAAGAAACCTTGATTGTGCCAGATCCAATCAGGCGGTTTGCACAGCGACGTTCATCTTCTTGTTTTTCAGTGTAATAACTCCCCAAAAGTAGAGGGGTGGCATTATTAAAAGGCCAATGGAGAGCTGGGCAGTTTTTGTCAGATAAATGTGTGCCAGTGCAAAATTGCTGCCTTGTTTTAGCTTGCAAGCAACACGTTACCTTCATGGGTTCCTAACGCAAGGGAGAAAGGGAAGTGTGCTGTGTCCCGCTTCATCCTTTGGAGCTTTCAGGACCTCCAGATTCTGCTTCCTCCTCCAAGACCTGTGCGGTGGGAGGCACAAGCATCCCTGCCAGGCTGCAGCACCGCAGACATGCAAAGCGCTGTACGCTAGGCGGCCAGCGCGCCGCTCCCGCTGCCCTCCCACCTTCCATGGCCACGCAGTAACTTTGCCTCAAAGTGTACTTTTATTTTCCAAGCTGTAGGTGCATTTTTCTCTTGTTTGTATGCTTTGCGTCTGCTGGGCGTTGCTCCTTTCTCTGCTAACAGCTGCAGCAGTTACAGGCTACATGCTCTCATCCATTTTTACTGCTTTGTTTTCCCAACATGAGCACCACTGCTTGTGTGTTGATCAGCATGGATTTCAGTGTGGAAAAAGAGGGTTTCCTGCTTTCACCAATACCTTGGGTGACAGATGCTTTGCATCCATGACTTTGCCTTCACATTGGAAGTTCTGTATAAGGTCCTTCATTTTTAATCATTAGGAATGGCTAATTCCTGACTCCTGGAGTTAAGAAATACAGAGCTAATCTTTCTATAATGCTCGGACAGTTAACTTGTACAGTTATTTCATTCCTCCAGAAGGAACAGGTTTGGTCTTAGATGCTGGGAGAATGTGTCCAGGTGTAGTGTTAGAGTGCAAAATATAGTCATTTGAGCTTTTCTGGTTTCCTAAGATGATAAATAGTTTTGGTACACCTTAATCCCTTACCTTACCATACTGTTAGTGGCTGATGTCTGGAGTTATTGTTGGTAGGTGTTTTTTCATCCCTCGTAAAGTTGTAGCTATCCTAATCCTGATCTGTAAAACAGAGGTCAAACATCTGTGGTCAGTCAAACCAGGATGGAGAGAGCATATGTAAGGATACATAAAGAGAGAAAGGATTTTGTGCTCTATAGTTGAGTTTCTTTTTTAAACAATTTTCTGTTTCTTTAGTTATAAAATTAACTCATGGACAGAAGTTTCTGAAGTTTCTGTAATTTAGTGGCCATATGCCACAGAACTGTTTCCTGCTGTGAAATCTGTCATGGACAAAGAATTAAAAACAGAAGGAAAACCTACACTAATATCAGCAGCCTCCTTTGAAAAGAAAGAAGAATCTTAGAATCCGGACACTGGCAGTCAGGAGTGATAATTAACCCCCGTGCCTGACATTATCATTAAAAGGGCACTTAAAAGAAAGGCTCTTTCACAACACAAGCAGCAGGGTGAGTCCAAATAGTCTTATTTGGTTAATTTAGTTTTCTATAAACAAAACAGCTACAGTTCAGCTTGCCCTCTTGTAGCTAAGCTACAAATATCCGAAGGCAGTTTCCTGGCACTGACTTGACAAAGTTTGGAGGTTTCTCTACTCTCTGAGCACCCTCTTGGCAAGTAAAACCAGATTTGCACCTGTCCGTATTTGCTAGCTTCTTTGCCAGCAGTAGCTTCAAGATGCTGATATGCAGGGGGAAATCAGTTGTGTCACCTTCATACCGTGCATGGGGATGCATGTGACTTAGGACAGCGCCACTGTAAGGAACCGTCCATCTTCTGACCCATGCAACACCAGACACGTGGCAGCACTTGACAAATGATACATCAAAGTGGTAATTAGAGAAAGCAAGTAAATAAGAGTTTTTCTTGTGAAAATTCAATCTTCAGCCACCCAGTATCGCATGCAGGGCGGTCTGTTATTATTAGTTACTACTGTTAAAGCAGCAGACCTTAAAGATAATTGTGTTTGCAGGAACACGTTTGTCAGGAAGCCAGCTTTTCTCTTCGAATGCCTTTTATTCTGCCTCACTTTAAGACACTTCAAGAGCAGTGAACAGCAGGCTGAGCCTTTCTCCCGGTTTGGATCATGTGGTGGGTGCCGTTTGGGCCCAAACAGGGTTGTATATTACATACCAACTCTGGTAAAGAGGTGACATGTTTTCTTCTCCAGATCTGTTTTTCTGTGTTCAACACTACCACTTGTTGTAGAGCACAGGTAGGGAGGGTAGGATTAGGTAGCTTGAAGAGGCAGCTTTGGGCATCAGTTCAAGTTGGTAGGAGGAAAAAGGACATAACCTGAAAAAGACCCCTGCCCCACTCTTTTAAAATACTGTTGCCAGCAGTATAGGGACTTCTGGAGTCATTCAAGTTGTGATGAACACCTGGAATTAGATGGAATTCAGAGTTCTGAACAGCACAGTTGAAATGAAGCCTAGCAAATCTGTTACTACAACCTCTCCTGTTCTCTTTCCTGGAAAAAAAACACAGAAACCAATCAAAATACTTTGTTCTCATTGACTGTCTTTTACTATGTATATATAAAATATTGAAAGGAAGGACTTATATCGACATGCAACATCAAAATGAAAGGTGCAAGGAAGTGAATTCACTTTATCAGAAATTGCTTTGTCATTTTGAAAAGTGATATATTGTCAAAACCTGCTAAACATTTTGATTTTGACAAGTAGTCACTTTGTGACAGAAAACTCTTCTGTCAGAATATTTCTGAACAGCTAATCTGTGATTCCGTATGCTAATAACATGTGAGATAGCAGTGGTCAAACCTGAGAAGGTTTGAATATTTTTCACAGACTGCACTGCGGTCAGATTTTTGAGTCGCCAAACCCAAGCACCTTACTTGATTTTTCTAAGAGTAGCTCATTCACTACATGGAATTATCCATTTATTGGGAAAAATATTTAGCTCCTAGATTAAATTTATCTGAACCTTCCAAGTATCAGCTTCAATCCTTCCCCTACCTTTTTTATTTATTTCTTCTTATTATTTTTTAATTCTCGGCATCCCTCTTCTGTTGCCAGCATCTTTTCAAGAATAGAGTTACCCCGCTGGTATGTGGCTATTTCCCTTCTTGTGGCCTCTCCTGGCAGTGGTTGCCAATGACCTCTATTATCAGGTGTCACCCATCAAAGGGACAACGTGGCACCAACTCCACGATGCCATAACCAAGTTCTGGTATGAGCAGGGATATCCAAGAGTGTTTCTGAATTTCATACTGTGACATTATGTTTGGAACAGGTGCTGCAACACAGAAGGTAAAGCAAACTGTGAAATGCGCAGTGTATTGTGGTACAGGAACTTGTTCACAGAGGTAATTTAAACAACCTGAGTGGCAGGTGACTCTGATAGTTCTGTCTCATGGTGTCCAATTAGTGCAGTAAAGAACTGATAGTAAACCCTATCTGCCTCGCTGCAAAATGCACTGAAATATCTCATGCAAGTTGGAACTTTCTAGAGATTCTTCCCCTACTTTACTTAGCAAACAGTAACATGAAGAAGCTGTCGTTTTCCTTCACAAATCATCTAAAAGATTATTTTAAAGAGGTGTAGAAGCTAATATCCTCTCAGCTCTTCAGATTTGAAATAGAGTGATATTATCAGCAAATCACGGGCCTGAGAAAAGATCTGTGAATTCCTAGTGAGCTAAGTATAATTATATGGGTACTGTGACTCCTTTATGCTCAGTTTTGTCAGTACTTTGTAGTCTGTAAGATCAGATAATTTCTTAGAAATAGAAAAGAGATGAGAGGTATCTGAAGTGGGTGTGAATATTAAAAGCCACCTGAGAGGTTTGTGTTATCATTAGATTAATAAGATGACATTGGAGTCAAACTATAAACACCGAGGTATCTTGCAAGTGAAGCACCTTGAAATTTTGAGCTGAAACAAGTAGCTTTCCTGTTTCTTACCATTTTAGTCCAGATGCTTGTTCCCATTCCCATGACATAGGGAATAAGCTTCTTCTGAAGCTTATTAAAAGAAATCACTGGGTGTTCAGTTTTCTGAAAGAATGCTATTAGCACCTTCTTTTTTTTTTGACATTGATACCAGTTTAAATCCATCTAGTTACTGTTTTTTCTTTTTTTCCTATTACTGATGAACATTTACGTGAATGATCTGTGAGATCAGCGGGCTGCTTCTGTGTATAAGCATTGAGCACCGATATGATTTAATGCATTGTCTGGTCTGTAGAGAGAAGTGAAAAACAAGTCAGCTTTTTTCAGTGCTTAAATCTTCCTTCTGGTGAACAAAATCTAACTTGTCAGATTCAAAGTTGTTCTGGTTTGCCAAGCATGCATTGCATTTTGGAGAGGTTCGGTTAAGTTTCCATGGAAATTCTGGGTATCTACCAGGTTTGGAGAGCATGTATGTGTCTTATCCCCACACAGACAACTATAGCAGTTATGGTGGAGGAGCTACGAGTCTTTTGGGTTGATACGCCACGTTTCAAAGCATAAATATGCATTTTTGAGTAGCTCCGGAGGAGTCATGCAGTTCCAGCGGATCAATAAACTACATTTAAGATGACCCTTAATATATATCTACATAATCTGCATTTTAAGAAGTCCTTGGTTATATATTTGCATGGTCGATCGTAACAGCTGCAGAGGAGCCACCGCTGTCTTGCTGTGCCACTCCCGAGGCACATCCATGAGGGAAGCTTGCCTGGCCCCCGTAGGTTTTCACACGTCTGAAGGTCAAGAGGCCGGCAGTGGCCGAGGGGGCTCTTCTGATGAACGTATTACCACAGTACACAGAGGAGATAGGGAGCCTCCTGGCTTTATTTGCATGAAACTTCTGTTATATTTCCAAAGCAGTTTTCTATAAACAGATCCTGCGGTTTGAGAGCAAATCAAGTTTGAGATTGTTGGGTTTGGGGTAGCACCATATATATATGCTCGCCAACGATGCCTTCTGACAGCCTAAGATGTAGATTTGGTGAAAACTGGCGGGTGTTTCTTTTCTGTGCCTGGGTCAGAGTTTTGTACAGGAGCCTGGAACAGTTGAGCCTACAGAATATGCAGACACTTGTCAGATTCCAGAGCAGATCTTTATTAATGTTCTCCATTCCTCACTGAATGTTTCATGGAGTTCTGCTAGCAACATCTGCAGAAATGTAGGAGGCAAGTTTTTGATTTACATTGACACAGAGCTTTTGCCTTGTAAGTAGTAGTGCATGTGCTTTACCAAGGGGTGCCCATGAGATCTGCGTGATGAATTACTGCTTTGCCCTAGCCGTAGGGTGCTCTCCACAACAAAACCTCAAGAAAAATCCTAGGCATTAGGTTTCTTTGAGTATGTTGACATGGTTTTTGTTTAGCCCCAAGTGCTTAAAAGGAATTCCCTTTCTGTTTGAGCTTGTAGCAGGGAAAAATTGAGCAAGGGCAATGTGTGTTGTTGGGGGTTCCAAGACAAATTCTTCAAGGGACTCCCTCTCACAGGCCACGTTCCCGGTTCTCCTGGCTATTGCTTCCTAAGTATTCTAATAACTCGAGTAAACTGCCGGGACAAACAACGCAGCTACAAATGTGTCTGGAGATTCTGCATTTGCCTTCCTTAATCAACTTCCTTCCCAGAATATGAATTGAAATAATGAGTCAATTAACGTTCTCAAATGCCAATGAGATGCAAAAGAGATTGGTGGAGGTGGGAGCAGTGCGATTCAGAGCTGTTCCAGTGCCTGGATTTTAACAAGAATCACACAATGCACGCAACTGATTATTTATCACATGCAAACATGCCTGCCTCGCACTTCTCCACGCTCACCCCACCCCGGGTCACCAAGGAAAAGATCTCCTTTTTAAATCAGGCTGCAAAACCTTGATTGTACAAGGCAGCATAATAATAAGGCCTAACTGCTCGCAGTCCTACAGGCAGCCAGGTAGGGTAGGATGAAAACAAAGCAAGTTTAATGTCATGCAAACTTTCATGTTTTGTAGCCAGCCCCAGTTTAGGGGAATGTTTTGTTGTAAGTTGAATTCTCAGGGGCCCCAATTCCCAATTTGGTCACACAAGAGCATTTTGTCAGGTTGGGGGGGATATTCATAAGTGGGTATTGCTCAGTATTCCCAGAGTTCATATATTTTTCTTGGAGCATCTGCCATTGACCGTCATCAGATACACAGTACCAGATTGCGTGCACCTTCTGGCTGGCCCAGAGGAGCCCTTCTCATAGATGCACTTCCACAAGCTGCTGCAGGCTCAGAGCCTGGGTTACCTCAAAGGATGAGGGACCAAATCTGAGGTCAGTCTTGCTCTTCTTTCTCCATATAGCTTACTGGTAGCTGCTATGAGGACCTCGTGACTAGAAGGGTACCCAGGCTGTAGAAGGCTACTTCCCAGGTAGCATCTTTCTTCCTTGGCGTCTCCCCCAAAACAAAGGCTGTTTTGGAGGAGATGGGATAGTGTGGGGATAGATGGGTCAGGAGAGGAAGGAAATAGCAAGACCAGTGGAGTAGCCCCAAAGATTGTGAGAAGAGCAGTCCTGAGAGGGCCCTAAATTGTGCTGCCAGTCATTAAGTGAAGTTCTGGCATATCTGGCTTTTTTGTGTCTGAATTATGAATTTCAAAATATTTTGGCCACAGTGACAGTAGCACAAAGTCAGTTAAGCAGTTATCCTTTCTTTAGCATTTAATGTTATCTTTTTCTACCTGCTTCCCGTGTTCAAGCACCACATGCATGTCCTAGTTAGCAGCAGGAAGTTTTGCACTGACATTTGTACGTTGCCCTCTGTGAGCAGTGGAATAGGCCAGGGCAGGGAGTATTGCAGCACTCTCTGGGGAATCGGAATCTGCTGGCCTGTGTCCGAGTGCTCTGCAGTTGTTGTGTGAAAGAACAAGCCCCATGGTGCAAAGCAAATGGAGCATGTTCTGGTTAAGTCGCTGGGTCAGGAGTACCAGTCATTCCTCCTGACTTGGGCAAACTCAAATCTCTAGGTTGCCTGTGGTTGTAACAGCATTTAGTGGTCTCTCACACTGTAAACAGGGTGAAGATGGGCTGGACAGACGTGTTTTTGCCTTTGCAGGTTGGGGGGGATGCGCCTTGAAAAAAAGAAAGCAAAACAGAAAAAAAAAAAACACACTCAGTTCTGCTTATGACCTTGCAAAGCATCACTGAATTCATCTCCACAACCTGCAAGAATTATTTTGGCAAGTGCCTCATCTTTTTCTGTCTTCCTTTGACTTCACCTTTGTTCAGGTAACGCTTCAACACTTCTTATCACACTTTGCTCAGTCCTTCTCTCGAAATATAGAAACTCTGGAGAGAAGGAGGAAAAAAAAAAAACAAAAGAGGAAGAAAAGAAATAACCCCATAGAGTCTGGAGAAGAGCTGGTGGGTATAGCGAGGTGTCTGTCCTTGGCACCCCTGCCTTCTGCCAGCGAGTGTTGCACAGTGTGCACAGCCTCCAGCTCCAGCCAGGATCAGAAAAATCCGGGTAATTTACCATCGCTACTTTCCTCTGCACATTCTAATAGCAACCTTCAGTTACCACAGCTGTCCCATGGGCCACCAACTCCTGCTTGCTGGCATTGCCCCAGATTTCTCCATCTGATTTGATTTCTGTTCTTGCCCTTTTGTCTCCTGCTGGATGCCTGGGGGATAAAACTACTGAATTGTTGGTCAGAGGGCAGTGTACTCTGGGGCAGACCTACAGCTGTTTCCACAGAAGACATCTGCTTCTCCTGTAGCTGGACAGGTAGGAAGCAATTTGGCTGGGAGCTACTTGCTGAAGTTCTCTGTCACAGACTCTTCCTGCCTTTTGTTAGCCACAAAGGAGCCTCAAAAGTTCAAGGGTTTCATTTCAGCCCTGGTAAGGACAGGAGGGGCAGCAGTTGGGTCTCTCGGCGAGCACCAGTTGTCCTCCTTTGTCCTGGTGGTCTCTAATGTGAGCACACGTTGCCAGCTAAGCCAGTGATGTTGGAGGACTTGGTTCTTTCCAGCCTGCAGAACTCAAGTAGAAGGTTCTTACTCTTTTAAATAATTAGCAGTATATTTATTTCTTACTACCTGAGCCACCAAGGTAGGGACATTTTGGTTTTGTTTCTTTTTACAACCTGTGCAGAGAGATTGTGAGTAAATGGGGTTCAGGGGTGCGTGGTGGTAAAATCCCCATGCTCGGTGCGAGACCAGTTGGTGGAGCTGCTCTTCATTGCTATCACTGAACACGCCAACACCTCCCTTGACAGTTATTCCTCTACCAGATGACTTAGAAAAGCCCAGTGCAGACTTATTGCAGCCCACACCAGTGGTACAGTATCCAGGTAAATAAAGATCACTGTCTAGTTGAGAAATTAAGTTGGATCTCAGTCAGATCTAATCAGGATTACCTCACTAAAAGCCCTTCATGTCAGCCTGTACAGATAGAAACTCTGCTCATGGTGAATAGTGAATGCGGATATGATCCTACATTATGGGAGTCAGCAGGCCATTTGCTACTGACTTCAGCTAGTGTAAGTTCAGTCCCTTAAGTCTTCAAGTAACTGCCCCCAAATTACTCCTGAAACTCCCTAGTAAATAATTGCTGTTAATGGTTGAAGTGGCAAAATGCTTTGATACCCAGTAAGGACAACAGAGCAGGGAATTAATGAAAGTTCAAAGCCATGTATGTTTAAAAGGAAGAGTCAGTAATGCCAGGTGATGAGGGAATCTTTCCAGTGTCACTCCTTCTTCTTTCTTTCTCCCAAGCTCTCTCAAAGAAACCTAACTTCTAGTACAGACCAGGAACTTATCTCTTGCCACCTAGATTTTCTTGAAATAATCCTCAGTTCTGTGCCAGTATTCCATCTTATCTTGTTGTTCTGAAATGGCCTGTGCCTATTATCGTCCCCTTCTGGCCCAGCGCTCGTCTCTCTGACAAGAGCTTCCTGCCACCCCCTCTCACCCATCTCAGGCTCATCGTGGAAAGACCACCATGCCATGGCTTTGTGGGGTATCCCCAGGTGCCAGGGTGCAGCTCACAAATACCTCCCTGTGCCTCTGTGAGGAGGGAGAGTGTGGGTTTTTTAGTGTTCCAGTCAGTGTCTTCCAGAGCGGACGGATGAAGCGGGCATGTTGGCTCATTTCACTGCCCACACGCCCCCAGATTTGCTGAATTCTAAGCATGCATCACAGCTGGTTGGCTGTGGAATTGAACGTGCCAACCTGCTCACTCTTCCCCAAACACCTTTTTGACTACTTGAGTGTGTTCTTGAGCTATTTTTTTTTCCAAATTAGAAGGATGTTGTTTTTCCTTACCATTACTGTATTACTTTCAGCCTTTGTGTGACCTGTTTACTAAGTGTAGAGCTTTTACTTGTCATTCTGCTTTTCCTTTTTACCTGAGAGAACATGCTATGTACCTGTACTCACCTGATGAATTAAAATGCAGTTATACCCTTCCTTGTCATGTTCTCGTTCAGAAGCACGATGGTGGTGAAGAGCTTCCTTTGGAACAGAGTGGGTACAAGTGCCCTCAAGTTGGCCCCTGGATTTTCTTTTCAAACAATTGCTCATACAAACATGATTCTTTCCGTCTTCCTCCCTGGTAAATAATGAATTCTGTGTGGAACACATTATTTCTGTCTATCAGGAGGCACTGCCTAATTGCCATGGGACATGGAACGTTATTCTTTAACTTAACATTTATGAAGCAATTTGCTATAGAAATGGTGGCTCTGTGCTGGCTTTTCAGGCAGTAAGCTGCACTGCTTGAAAATGCACACAATTTCAGAGCTGACACATCCAATTCAGAGGCAGAGGAGGAGCACTGTGATATTTTGGCACTGTTTAAATATTCACTCATTTGCTTGCCCTGTCTGTGGCAAATGTACTAATGGTTATTGCTATAGCCTTTGAACTCACAGGGCAGGTGAAGCCCAGTTTGCCACAGCAGTGTTGCCAGTGATCTTGATTACACTTGATAGATGCAAATTGCTCTGGCTTTGATATTTCTGTTTGATCTGAAATGTTTTAAGAGTGTACAGGTCTTTTTTTTTTTTTTAAGGTTGCAATAGAATAAGCTTTTGATAAAGGCAGAAAGAGCAAAATGGGGCCATGAGTTCAACAGTATAAAGCCGCAGAGGTGAGGACAGACTGTATGCTCTGTAAGACAAATGTGAAATCAAGAGAGCCAGCCCTCATAAGATTTACAGTGCAGTTTTTTCAGCAAGGCATTTCAGGTGAACTTCAGCTCTAACTAGGCAAGCCGGACTATTTCATCTGCTTATTGTGGACAGGGAAATGGGAGGCAGCCAACGTGTAATTCCTATGAGACCTTCTCATAACGCTTTTGAATAAAAACGTTTTCTTCACTTCCAAGTCTGACAGGCTCCTGATAAAACTAGAAGGAAGAAGACAAAAAGAGGGGGACAGCTAGGTGGGAAGCAGCTAGGTTTGCTCAACGTGGGAGAGATGCATCCAGCAGTTCTTCTGTCACAGCAGAGCTGTGAGTGAGCAATGGATAAAGTTTGATCCAGGGTATTTCCTTTCGGCATCCAGGGGAGTTTGATGTAAAACATGGAGTCCCTTGCTGTAAATCTAGAAGCAGCAAAACAGAGAAACATGATATTTTTCCTCTCTCCTATCTACATCACTTTGTATTTTTTACCTTTAAGACAGTTGAGCATTTCAGTGCCTCCCTTACTTCATCTCAATCCTTGAAATAGCTTTTAGCAAGGCACTTTCCATACCCAGTAGCACAAGGTGTTATTTCTACCAGGATAGATTTTCTGTCTTCTTCCCCCTTGTGCTTCCATGTGTGATTACAAGGTGGAGTAAGCAATATGCTGTTGTACGGCTCAGCGGGGGAGTCGCTGACCTTTCACGTGGGGACTCCTCTCTGATTTAGCCTTTGTATGGAGGCTGCTTCTGTGCCTCTCCAGTCAGTACAGTAGCTGGGAAATTTTTGCAGAACTTCCATATGCCCTTTTTGGATCAGTGCCCTCTCTTGATGGCCTTTGGTTTCTCTGCTAAGTCTTTCAGCAAGTGTTGAGATGGTTCAGACGGAGCAAGAGAGGGAAAGTGTCTTCTCGGGCTGTGGAGAGCGGCATGCACAGGCTGCCCCTGCTCAGGGAGAGGGGAGTGGGAGCCGGTCTGTGTGCTGCTTATTAATTATTTAGCCCTGCTGGTCTGTGCATCAGTTACTGACACTTTGCACTGTCAATACCAGCCTGTAATACTGTGTTGCAGATGACAAGGTAATTTTCTGCAGCTACAAGTCCTGTTAGCGAGAGGATCTAAGTCTCTTGAGGAGAAAGGGGTGCACTTTAAAGCTGTCAGATGCAATCAGAATAACCTTGCTTATCATACAGATTTTTTTTTCCCTTTTACTCAAAGGATAAAAACAAACTTCTTGAAAGAAATTAATATGAAAGCCATACTCCTTACCACAGGCTTTGGCGGTGTTTTTGTTGTTTTGTTTTTGTTAATTCTCTTGTGTGCTAAAGCACTGAAGGGAAGTGTAGGAAAGAATTGGCCTGTTTAACCTGAAGCCAACTGCAAAAAGGTTTGCACAGGTTCCCCGGGGAACTGGAAAGGCAGGAAGGAGGACTCTAGTTTAGAGCTTGGTGCCAAGATAGAGCGAGCTGCCTCTAAAATAGTTTGCATTGCTGCAGAGTGTCTCTGGTGGGTACACCATCCTGGCCTCCATCCTTACAGTCTTGCTGACTCTCCTTGCATTTTTCGTGACCGGTCTCAAAGCACTTTCCTTGGAGAGTCCTCAGGCACTTGCTTTGTACCTCTGGTTTGCCAACCAAAAGCCAGCTAAGACTGTGTGTCTGAGGCAGTCCCAGAAAGGTCCTGGCACTTGCCAGGCTGGTGGGCCCTGGCAGGGGGCAACATTCACACTTCTCCAGCTGAGAGCTTGGCCAGATGCCTGCTCTGCTCGCCCGCGAGCTGCTGCCAGGAGAACCTCCTCTGCCCACGGTGCAGGGCTCGAGAGCAGAGCGTGGCTCTCTATTATCTACGTGGATGGAGGCAGGAGCAGCTGAATATCTTATTTTAGGAGAAAGAAAAGGGGAGAAGAGGGAGGATGTGCTTTGTTTCCATGTGTTTCCTCTCAGTTTAAGTCCCGACCCAGGATCTTGCGATTGAACGTGGCCAGGCAACCTCACAATGTGTGTATTAAATTTAGTGTTTTGCACTGTATTATGAGAGGCAGAGAATTCATTTAGGACCAATTAGAAAAAGAGCAGTGTCAGGTGCAGATCTTGGCACAGCATCTTGTTTGGGCTGCCGAGGTGCTACAGTGTCCATACAGGTCACTGAAACGAGAGACAAATGCAGGAACTTGTGCCGACATCTTAAGGAACAGGCATCCATTTCCTATGAATAGACACCGTGGATGGAAACTGGACACCAGTTTCCTGACCTCTTCCCCTGGGTACTGTGTGAATCATAGATACAAAGTGTGCACCTATTTCTGTGTCTGTCCGATATATTTTCAAATTAGCCCTATATATAGTGACATTTGCAAAAGCTCGTTGTGAATTAAAAATACCAGTCTCATTGACTTGCTAAGTCACTCAGGCATTTTGCACATGCCTCCCAAGATATTTTCAGAGCATCTCTTCAAAGGAATATAGGCTAATGTGCATCCTGGGAATCAGTTGTGGCTTATTCATGTTCCGTGCCTGACATTTAATTCCAAATTAGTCCTGGGTTATGTGCCGTCATGTGATTCAGCAGTATCTCTTAGAGATGTTTTTGGTGGTATATTGGAGGTTCAGGTGATGTTATACACTGTGAAGATTTGGAGGTACCTTGAGAAACTTCTTAGCACCTTCCTTGCCCAGCTGTTATCCATCAGTTTGGGATATATAAGTACTAAGGAACACACACAGGACAAGGGAGGAGTACAGTTCTCTGAATCCTGCCCAGTGGTCAAAAGGCAACGGAAGGGCAAGAGTCATCACTACTGTGAATTTTGGAGCCTTTGGGGAGGTGCTGATGCCGACTCTTTTCTCCGTCCTGTTAGGGAGATAGCGTATATACATCAGTCTCTGATTTACCAGGGAGAAAGGTGACAGACACAGGAAAAAGCAAGTTAAGTGCATGATTTTGCTCATTTTGAAGTGAAGCTGCTGACAGTTTGATTTATAAGACTGTGCTACTTGAGGCCCAAGGATTGGGAACGCGCTTGAAAGGTGGCAGGAGGTGAGCAGAGGGCAGACCTGCCCGTCAGGTAAATTAATGGAGGACAGTCCGTCACGTCATTAATGATGGCAGTGACACTTCATTATGCTGCTCTCGGATCCTGCGACCGATGCTGCGGGAGCAGAGAGTTGCTGTTTCACTGCATCAGTGCAACCTGCTGAGCTGCCGTGTTATTTATACTTCTCTGATATTTCCTTTATTTCATTGATGGGAGCCTTTTTCCTTTACTGACGAACCTTTCTTTCTTGCTGCTTTGTTCCCCTGATGGCATCTGCAAAGGAAGGCACGACAAGATAATAAAAATAACAAGCCAGTTCTGACACAACTCTCAGTATCCTCTGCGAACTCAGATGACTGAGAGAGGAAAATTAGAGTCTGTGTCTGTGGGAAAATGCCACAGACCGCAAAGCCAACTGTGATTTATGGCACTGAAGGGAGAATTTGCATTGCGTTTTAGCACATGGTATCAGAAATCCCCCCCAGGTCCTGTGTCCTCTTTTGCAACTTGTCTCACAAGTGTCAGTGGCTGTTTTTGCTTTGGAAAACCTGAATAGCAAATACCTGGTTCTGGAGATGGAAATACAGCTTCCAGGTTGCTTGCAGAATCCTAAGGTAACAAATGTGTCCCAGTTAAGCTGCTAGAAACCTGCAACTACTACATCAGGCCTTCCCATTTGCATCTAAACGGACTGTGCTGCCCAGCACTGGCAGAGACTTTGTGTGCTGGCCATGAGAGGGGTGGAAGACATGGGAACCAAGAGCTGACTGGAATTAGTATTTGGCTATTTGTATCATGTTCTGTTTTGCCCCTTAAAAAGAGCTGGAGTGGCTGTTGAGAGGCATTTGTGAAGAGACTCATTCTGTACTAGCCAGGTTGGGAATCCTGTGTGCTGTTGTAATGCAGCGTTCGCTCAAGGTGTGCATGTGTGTGCGTGTATTGAAGCAGGTGGTGCCTTTCTGACTTGCCCAGAGATTTTAAATGGTTGTTTCACTGCTCATCTGGGATTTATTTCTCTCAAGGAAATGATTTTTTAAGAAACACTTTTTTTCTCACAGCTTGCAAAAATATGCTCTTTCCACCACTGTGTTGCATTTACCTAGCGCTCCATGAGTGGTCTGCTCCTAGCTGCAATCCCAAGATGTCCTCACTCTCTCTGTGTGAATTTTTAGTGTTCAGCTGAAACTTAAGTTCAGAATAAGCCATCTTACTTGCACCTTGCTTGCTGCATGTTTCCTGATTTTTGGCTCTCATTTGCACCAGTTAAAATCTGAAGTAAGTCCGTGTGGGTCAACAGATTGACTCCAGATTTACACACATGATCTCCACAAGCTGAGCAGGCCTTTCTGCATCTTTACTGTCCCATTTTGCTGTCTGTCTCCAGCAATGATATGTGGGGGAGCACATAAACACTCCAGATGAAAAAGAAAAAGGAAAGAATTTGCCACTGCTCTGTCCAAATAAATCTGGTGCGAGGCGACGCCGCTGTGTGAAAGGAGTGGCGGTGGGAGCGGGGCGGTGCGGACGCAGCCGGGTGGGCGCTGGGCGTTTGGAGCGGGGTGGCTGGGACACCGCAGTGCCGCGTTCGACCCGTGTGCCCCAGAGCGCGGGGGCCGAAAGGCTGCCCGGCCGGCTGCGGCAGCGCAGCACATTAATAGAACATAAGTGCTCACGCAATGGCACTGGATCCGTGGCAGCTGTTTGTTCAATGTTTCATGCTTTTAGCCACATCTGCTCCAAATGAGTGTTAATATTGCAGTGGCATCCACTAAGGATGGGCTCTGTCAGCTCTGCTAAGCATCAGGCTGACCCCAGTGACAACGGAAGAGCGGTTCATCCCTCAGTCCTATTTCTTCTTCTTTTTTTTTTTTTTTTTTACTTCTCCTTATCTGTCTCGCCTGGCTCTGCTCCATCACTGCACCCTCCTCCATGCTCCCCCCGCCACCGCAAGGGGAAAAAAAGGGAAAAGGAAAAACTAAGGCCGTGATTCTCAAGGAGAAAAATTGCATTTATTTCTAGCACCCTGTCCAGCAATGTCAGATAACAGTTTATTCATCCCCTGGCCCCTGTATGACATTGAAGCATATCAACAGTGACAAAAGTATATTGAATAATTATCTTGAAATTAATACATTATCCCAAACTTAAATAAATGTCATCTGATCAATATATCTTGGAATGGAAAGGGAAGAGAATGTGAAGGGCATCGCTTCATTATTCATTAATTTTAGAGTAATGTAGGCAGATGAAATGGTTATTTCAGAGCACTGCTATTATACTCACTGGCATTTTAAATAACTCCCAAGATTTAACAGTATATATTCCCTTGTCGAAGCGGCTTATACATGTTAACACTGTGAGTTCCAGATTTCTCAGCTTGACAGTGTTGCAAAAGACCCAAAATATTATTCTGCTCCCATTTATTCCCATTTCTCTTTTTGTTTCTTCCTCAGCCGAAAAGATCCAGTGCCACCCTTGCTGGTACATAATGCGCTGGTATCAGTCCAGCTAACACAGCTGTGCATGAATGTTGAATTCCTGAGAACGGCATGTGACCCCATTTTATCCATATGTATGGTTCTGGCTAAACACCAAGCCGTTGGCTGCTGTTTTCTCTGCTCGGAGAAAATGGAAGCTGTCTTCTGCCTCCTGAAATAAGTAACAGTTACTTGGATTTTGTGGCAGCTTTTCCAAGCACCAGCGCAAAGGCAGGGTGAAGTCCTCCCCGCTGCCCTCACCTTTTACCATGGGTGAGTTGCTAGTGTACAAACACTGTCAGAAAATGCAAACTGACTCTTCCATTTTCTCCTTTCCTTGGCCATTTCTAAGCTAATGGGATTAGTAGAAGCAAGTCCAAGGCACACGTCTGTAGGATTGCTTTAGCTGGCAATTAAAAATGAGGAGCCAGAAGCCACATCATCAGCTGGTGTTGAAGAGCTCTGCAGAGCTCAGTGTATTAGCTGAGGAAGGGCCCAGCGCAGAGTCTGGTTGGCCAGGCCTTGTGGAGCGGGCAAGCAAGTGCTGTGCGTGGCCAGCGCGGGTTTGCTGTGCTGGGCTCTCGCTGCAGAGCCTTCCTTGTGTAAGAGGAGAGGATGTGGCCGGGGCCCAGGCATATGCCTCGGTCGCAGGACGCACGTCAGCGGCTCCCGTGCCCGCTGCCCTGATCCGTGAGCTCACCCTGTTCCCTCCTCACCTCCGGAGCTTGGCTTAAAGGTTAGCATGAGCAAAGCAGGAGTGTTTGCTTCTCCTGGGGTTTACAGCTGGACTCTGTTAAGCGGGAACGCTAGTAACCTCTTTGAAAGCCAAGGTTCTCCTGACCACTAAAACTTCAGTGTCACCAAAAAAATGCTGTTATCACCAGACTGGTGACACAAGTATAAATGCAAGCAGCTTCGATCCGTGCTGCTGGCTGGAAGGAGCTGAGGGAGCAATTGATAGTGCACGTATTACTTAAGCTAGTCTTAATAGTTAGTTAATAAGTGAGTGTTGCTTCAGCCTCTGCAATAGTTAGTGGTGTCCCGCAGGGGCCAGTCCTCGGCCCAGTCCTGTTCAATTTATTCATCAATGACCTGGATGAAGGGATGGAGGACTCCCTCAGCAAGTTTGCTGATGATACCAAACTGGGAGGAGTAGCTGACAGCCCAGAGGGCTGCACTGCCATCCAAAGGGACCTGGACAGACTGGACAATTGGGCAGTGAGAAACCTTACGAAATTTAACAAGGCCAAGTGTCCTGCACCTGGGGAGGAATAACCCCAGTCACCAGTACAGGCTGGGGACCGACCTGCTGGAGAGCAGCTCTGCAGAGAGGGACCTGGGCGTCATGGTGGACGACAAGTTGACCATGAGAGAGCAGTGCGCCCTCGTGGCCAAGAAGGCCAATGGGATCATGGGGTGCATTAGGAAGAGCGTCTGCAGCAAGTCAAGGGAGGTGATCCTGCCCCTCTCCTCAGCCCTGGTGAGGCCACACCTGGAGTACTGTGTCCAGTTCTGGGCTCCCCAATGCAAGGGGGATGTGGAGCTGCTGGAGAGAGTCCAGCGCAGGGCTACAAGGATGATCAGGGGCCTGGAACATCTGCCCTATGAGGAAAGGCTGAGAGATCTGGGCCTGTTCAGCCTGGAGGAGAGAAGGCTGCGAGGGGATCTCATCAGTGTCTATCAGTACCTCAAGGGAGGGGGTGAGGAGGATGGGGCGGCCTCTTTTCAGTGGTGGCCACTGATAGGACTAGAGGTAATGGCCACACACTGAAACACCAAAAGTTCCACAGGAACTTAAGGAAAAATTTCTTGACAGTGAGGGTGACAGAGCCCTGGCACAGGCTGCCCAGAGAGGTTGTGGAGTCTCCTTCTCTGGAGGTCTTCCAAACCCGCTTGGACGCAGTCCTGAGCCACCTGCTGTAGGTGACCCTGCGTGTGCAGGGGCATTGGACTAGATGGTCTCTAAAGGTCCCTTCCAACCTTAAGCATTCTGTGATTCTATAATTCTATGAATAGCCTAGAAATATTCTTTCTTTTAGGGAGATTTGTTTTTAAGCTAAATAAGGCTAAGTACAGTAAAAAATGGAGATAGCAAAATATCATAGCATCCTCTGTAAGATAAAATCTATTCATATTTCACATTTGAGATATCCCCTGTCCTTTCTTGATTGGAAGAGCTTTATCTGCAAATCAGGTAAATAAAACTTACCAGTAATGAGGCTGCTCCAAGTGA
Organism: Nothocercus julius; assembly: GCA_013398735.1. Lineage (NCBI taxonomy): Eukaryota > Metazoa > Chordata > Aves > Tinamiformes > Tinamidae > Nothocercus > Nothocercus julius. The sequence goes on along the minus strand of VZSV01000268.1, from coordinate 445,343 downwards.
ATTTGATCGCCTTCTACATCCACACTTCCACATCAGTCCTCTGATTTGGTGGTACCACCTTGCTTGCTATGTAGTGGCCTCCCTTCCTGAATTCTTCTATAGCTGAGATTAACCTTTCCTTCACTTTGGCGGTGTCCCAGAGCAGGCATCATATCATTTTCCTTTTAAGCCAGTACATATTTCTTCTATGGATTTACCCAATTGTTTTTAAAATCTGTTTACATTTTGGCATCTACGACTTCCTGTGTAAAGGTCTTCTTTCTGGATGTTTGAAACCCGCCTGAGCATTGCAGTTAATATTGCTCAACTTGTCCAGTTTGAGAAATGGCAAGTCGTCATTCCTCACGCTCTTCTTCCAAGTCCTCAGTAGTTTTGTAGATCCCCATTACGTTCTCCCTAACTCTTATTTCAGGAGTAAGCTCAAGGAGTGAAGTGCTGATCTTTGAACAAAGATGGAGATTTTTGGGAGGGGCCTGATGGGTATATGTAGTTACAAGAAGTCCCTGTTTTAATAACTGTTTTCTAACTGTGTATCGTCCAGGGCTGTTGCATTCAGCACTAAAGGTTTGAGGTCATTCTTCCTGAATGTTTTGTGCAACTGGCTGTGTTTGCTATGGAATATGTAAGGGGAACGTGAATGCGGAGCAGCAGTGGGCTCAGTTGTGCTTGGGTTGCACAGATTTTAAAGCTTCCTCCACCTTTGCAACTGCTTCATGCAAACAAATTGCCTTTTCAGTCATGCAGCAGGAAAATGAGCATCAGTCCGTTTAATGGCACCTAATTAGGCCCACAGACGCCAAATGAGTTGTGTTGCCCTGCTCAGACAGAGATGCCTGGGTAATGAATTATCCCTCGTCTCCAGCTCACTGCCACTCACTGGAACTGGGAGAAGGCTGTTCTGTGAGTAATTTACTTGACAAATTTGGACCTCTTGGGCCTTGCAGAGCCGATCTCTGCAAATATTCAAGGTTTCCTGCACCTATTTGAAATCTGAAATGACTCAGTTTTTGAAATTACTTGTTGAGCTTTGCTTGATCTTCCTTGCTTTGCCTATGGCTGGTTTTATACAGTTTTCTGGGCAAATTTGACTTTTGGTATTGGAAATTCAAGCTCTGTTGCTTAGTACTGAGTAGTTAGGCAAGCTCTATAGTAACTGGTTTGTTTCCCTCTCACAGGTCTGTCAATCCTGGTCTAGGTTGAATCTGTGGCGTAATTAGGAGAGGAAGAAAAATCTCTGCTGTGCAGACAGTTTTAGCAGGATAACCTTGAATATGCCAGGAAAGCTTATTCAGAGCAGGGAACTGAATCAAATTACACTGATATAAAATGCCTGAGACCAACACAGCAGCTCCACGAGGGCTTTCACAGGCCTACTGAAAATAACCCCATTCCCTCCTGTAGTTAGGCCAATGGGCCTTTCAGAATTAGCAGAGTTTCAAAAGGACTGCGCTTAACATATATGCGAGCTTATACTTTAGTATATATGTATGTCTGATGGGTTATGGACGCTCGACACAGGACTGAAAGCTCAAATTCAGTCAGAGCTTTAGTAGTACTTAGGAGTTCATTGGGATTGTGAGAGTTTGTGTGTGTCGTTTTTTTTTATTTATTATTAACACTTATATCCTTATCCCTAAAAAACATTTTCAATGTGAGGCTGCCTTATAACTTGATTGGAAAATAGCATCATTGATCATTTATTTTGTATACCTTATTGTAGAGTTGGTTGCAATGGGCTGGTATGTGCCCATCAGATCAGGCCCTGTTTCTCCTGTTGGGACATCTGGGTGCCAGTTTCCCTGGGGCTGCCTGCACATGTCTCATGGTGACTTAAAGGAGCTCAGAAACTTCCTTATGAGCTGTGATTGTGCAATCCAGCCGATGAGGAGAGCCTGTGTGTACACCCACCTCTTGGCTACCTTAAAAAGCCAAGCGCTCCCACCCGTGTCCCACCAAGTTAGGACAGGGCAAGTGAAGCTGTTAGGTCCCATCCCCCGGCTAAGGTAAAATGTTAAGTTAGCCTGGAACTGCTGACTGTCCCTTTCCCTAGCAGGAGATGAAAACGGGGGTAGAAGGAGCGAGAAAAGTATGGGGTATTGTCCACATGTAGCTGTGCAGGGGTTAGCACGGGCGTACGCGGTACCTGGGCCGGGCAGTTGTGCTCAGGAGCAAGATGTTCCTAGGCACAGCGCAAGAGCAAATGATTCATTTCTCAGGAGAGCTGGATGAGAGGCAAGAGGAAAACAATTGCAATAGAAAGGCAAAGCCAGGCCTGCGGTGCTCATAAACTGTGTAGCCTTTCGAAAACACGCCGCCGCTTTAGCGGAAACGTGGAAAGAGTGTCTGTGTCACTAAAGCATGCCAGGCACATGAGGCCGGGGAGCCATTTGAATATGTTTCAAGACAGAGTATTGAGGAGAAATACAATGAGCAGCAAAGCAAATTAAAAACAACAACAGGATATGCCCTTTAAATGACTCATCCAGCCTCAGCTGATGCTGAAGTACAGTATGTGCAGGGACGGCAGGCTTGTACAGAGAGGCACATTTTCCTAAAGCGCTCTGTGGTCCTAGCCCTTGCCTGAAAGCTACAGTCGGCGCTCGCAACATCTGTGTTTATTTTGCATGACAAACTCGTTCCTGGGCTTTGACAAAATGCACGCTGATTGGGGACGCGGGCTTCGCCATTCTGCCATAGGGCTGTGCTGAGGCACCCGCGGCTGGCCAGCGCATCGCTACATAATACATATTACATGACTCCATTCATATTTAATGACAAGTGTGCTATATTTTTAATCTTTATAGCTTTAATGTGTGTGAGTGGCTTTAATAATTGGTGCTGTAGGATGGTTACTTCCCAGAATTGCCCTGCAAAATTGCTCTGTTTTCAGCTTTCAGGCGTGCCGGTTGTAAATTAGAAAACTTGGACAGTGATAAACTTGGCACCCTCTCCTTGCTCTTTGGAGATGCCAACCTGTGGCAATAATAAAAAGATGCGTGCTGGCAAAAAGCTGTCTCCCTGAAGCTTTCATCATCCTGTCTGCACCCCCTGTGCAAGAAAAGGAGACCAGGAGAGGCCAGCAGGCAGACTGCTGGAGAGGTCCTCCAAGAAGGACAGCGCAGCACGAGCCCACAAGGCTGTGAGCGGAGTAGCCCTTGCCACGCCATCCTGCCTTGCAGCCCCGGCCTGTGGCCCTTGCGCGTGTAAGCAAGGAGAAGGCAGGTGAAGGGACCCTGGGGGCTTCGTTTTGGGTGTGGTTGGGATTTTTTGGCAGTTCCAGTTGCTCTCTTCTCTGGGCGCATCCCTGGTTGGGGAATGCCACTTGCTTTGCCTTGTGCAGGGCTTGTGAAGTTCTCGAGGATAAAGATGGAGTGTTGCTTTAAGTCATTATCCTGGTTATTTGGGATGTTTTTAAATGACAACACTAATCAGGGCTGACCTAAGAACAACAAAAAGCCTGTAAAAAATTGACTTTTCTTGGATTATGCTTGATATGCCACATAGTAAATCTGCTTTTAGCTCTCTGTCATCACACAATCAATTCCAAGGCAGGAATTGAAAAAAAAAAAAAAGAAGAAAAAATGACAGCTACTCAGTCTAATGAGGAAAACATAAAGGTTAACTAAAACCCCCCTTTGCAAGCTGAGTGATGCAGTCCTCCTCATGCATCCTTCTCCCATTAGGGATGTGCTTGCGGGCTCAACGTGTCCAGGGCTGCAGCACAAAATGCTTTGGTGGGGTTGCACCTACGGATAAATTTTAAAGGCTGCCGATCACTTTAGCGGTCAGCCCTTATTCCAGGGCATAGTAACCTGAGAAAATAGACTGTTGTTATTAGGCTTTGCACACCAGTGTTAAGATTTGTCTTACTAAGATTTCTGTTATTTGAGCCTTAGGGCTTAAACCCTCGCGCTAGTCAGGGATGGAGCAAGGTGGTATAGAGGTAACAGTGTCACTGTGCGGTGCCCTTTCTGATGCCCAGGGTGGTCTAGGCCCTCATTTCGAGCCCTCCCTACTCCTTTGTGTCCTTTCATTTTTCGTGGCACGTGTCAGATCGTGTGGCTCAATGCTACAGAATCGCACTGGGGATGATCTTTGGGGTTTCGTGTTTTGGTGCTGAGACTCAGGGCAGCAACTCAAGCTCCTCGCTATGCCAGCTGTAAAGCCTTCTGCATTGGAAAGTTTCCCTGCAGACGACTGTGTTGTTTATGTACAAAGACCTTGTGCAAAGAAAGTCTTGAGCATCCTGAGAAACACTTTAAGGACGACAAACAAATACTGGCTGTCCCTGGAGACAGCAGCAGTAAAATCGCCTTAGGTAACAACGACTCCTTTGATTGTGCATATTGCCTTCAGCCTCCCGCTCACGGCAATATTCCACTATCTCTGCAACTCTTTTTACCCTTGGGCAATATTTAGCTGCTCCCGTCCTTTGAGTCCAGTCAATATATGTAAAATATGCTGCTAAGGGTATCTACAAGAGTTTACAAGAATAGCCTTCAGTAAAGTTTTGAGTCTTTGTCTTGGGGAGGTGGGAGGCCAGGGCAAGGGAGCATTTGCAGCAGGCAGGCATGGTTGCAGACGTGTGTTTGGTGAAACAAAAACAATTTACAGCCCTGAAGACCTCAGCCCCAACTCTCACTTCACCATCTATTAAGGTTTCCTCAGTGGGGCTGCTCAGGCTAAGGTTGCAGTCAAGTCCTTGTTTGGTGTGACTAAAGGATGCTTTATTCCTTGCTTTCTTTTGGAATCAGCTTCTTAGTTCTGCTCTCTCTCTCCCTATTTTCTCCACATTCCTATTCCTACTTAGATGTGACCAGAACCTAGCAGACAGCAAATGCAATCCCAGCAAAATCCCTGTTTGTCAAAAAGGTCCCCCCCACATGTTGCTAAAACTGTACCTCATGTGATCAAAGTTGCACCAATTCTTGTTTAAAAGAAAAATAAAATGAAGGACTCTCAGGATCCTCAAGTTTCTTTTTAAGACTGGGATGACCTGTAGTGGTGTTGCCTTTTGGTAGCCGTGCATTTGTAAGCCTTATGTTCCAACAATTAGGAGTTTATAACTGTACGAAGGCCTGTAGAGACAATTTGTAACAAATAAATCACGTGATAGCTGTAACATGTTTTCCTTCATCTAGAAAGACTGCAAACAGAGGAGGAATTTAACAAAAATATGCCTTGCCTAATTCCCCAGGTAGTACTTCATGTGAATAATTTTCAGGCCACTTAATTCTCACGAGCATTTAGATGCCAGCACTTGCTTTTCATCATCTGCTCAGTGTGTGGTGATTGTCAACCTAAATTCCCACACTGCTAGTGCCCTTTCCTGCTTGGATAAACATGGGGTTTAGAAAGAGTAAAGATTTAGAAACTTGTTTGAAGTAATTTAAAAAGTAATTTCGCATCAGCTTGGTTTTCAAGAGCTTGCATTCTGAGAACAAAAGGCGTAAAGAATGGTGAGGTGATGGGAGAAGAAGAGAGATTACTGAAATCCTGCTGCCCTCAAAGACCTGAAATGTATTTTTGTCTCATCAAGCTAAAAAGTTAAAATGTACTTGAATTTCTCACACAATGGAAAGTGTTTCAGCAAGAAATGTTAGCGCATTTGAGGTTCAACCTCACATGTTTATTTTGCAGAGATACTACAGTGCCTTGTGTCTGTTCTGCATTGAACACTGCAATCCAGCTGTATCTGCAGTGGTGAAGCACAGCCCTTAAGCTACCAGCCAGATGTTCAGTCATTGATGCAAGGTAGAAGGCGCGGACTGCAAGGTAGGAAATATTTAAATCTTATTTATCAAAGAACATTTTGTCAGCTGAAGGGATAATTATGAAAAAGCTAGTTAAACCAGAATAAATTCTCTCAGGCAAATGTTAATATGTTGGTTCTAAATGGAATTGTGCGACATCCATCTTTTCCTGTGGCTGGAATGAAAGATTCTGTGTTAAGCAGAATTTGGTTAAGAGGAAGTTAAAGAAGAGGTAAGTGAGCTAAAAAAATAAAAAGAGCTGCTTTTGTGTCATGCCTCATTGTGTTTTTTTGATGTTATGTTTGAATTCTCAGAATGTATTCATTCATTTCATTCAAAATGGATATTTCTCTTAAAATGTGTATTTTTGAATGAATGTCTGCAATTTATTTTCTATGAATTTATCTGTGGGCCTAAAGTGTCATTCAGGTGCATGGTCAGGATCCCATAGCCTCATAAAGGCCCAAGCACATTTTACTGGGTCTGCTTTAGTAGGAGTGCATTCCCACAGTGCTCAGATCTGCCAGGCGTACCCATGCTAACACCGTGCACAGAGCCTCGCTGTGCCACACCTTGCGCTCAGACTCAGAGGACCGCTTGCTCTGAACACCTGGAAGGAGGTTTCCTCACTAATTAATCACTTCTTTGCAACACACAAGTTACCAGCCTTTCCACTGAAATTTCAGATCCTGTTGTGGTACAATTGGTGCAGCAATTGGGGAACAAGGGCTTGTGAGCTTATTCTTCATCGAGTCCTGTTTCTTCTAGTTCCATCCAGTCCATATTAGCACGCTTCACCAGTCAACTTGCATTTCTGGCAGGTTCCATGGCTCCTTCTGGCTCTGGCACTCAGTTCCTGGTCCATATGACTGCTCCCCATCCACAGCCTTCAATTTGCTTGTTCAGGGCTTCTACCATTTGGTTATATTCCCTTTAGGGTTGTACTGGCTGCAGCTGTGGGCTCATTCTCCACATGGCCTTCACCTGCTACAGCTACAAGATCCTATCACTCTGAAGGGAAGTGGGTCTGCTCATCCTAGTTTCCAGTGTTGGAGTGTTCATTTTGCAAACAATCTGCTCCCTGTTTGCAAACCATGTGTAGTAGTCCTCCTGAAGAGCTTCGCCGGAGGGTTTACCCTCCTCCCCTGAGGCGCATTGCAGTGCTTGTTTGATGTGCTACCCAGGGCTTCTGGAGGTGCGGGTGTTTGCTCCTGTGTCACCATCAGGGGCTTCGGGGGCTCGTTGGCTCTGGGCATGCAGGTGTATGTGGGCGTGTTGGAGGAGAAGAAGGGAGAGGAAGTGCCTGACAGCTTTTCAGAGGGACAAGGGACACGTGGAGCCCTGCAGCTCCTGGCTGCAGCCCTTGCCTTGCCTCTAGCCTGTCGTCTCTGGTGTAGAGCGAGAACCTCATGAGAACAGCTTCCCAGAAGAAACGTTTCAAGCCCACATCCTGATCCAGTGTTTTAGCGTATGAAAATTGTGCATGGATGCAGTTCACTGGAAATGAGTTCCTCTTAAATTGAGCATTGAAAAACCTCTTGCTATTTTGGAGATGCTAATTCTTAAATGGCCTCCTGTGGCTCATACAGGTGGGGGCTTCTGGTCTGCGTTGCACTGTAGGTCACACTAGGCAGCCTAGGCACACGCGTGGCTTTGGGAGAGGTCCCGTACTCAGAAAACACCATGTTCTCAGGTGACTTTACCGCAGCCTTTACAAAGGACCTAAGGGTACAATGCCACTTTGTAGGGAGAGCAAGTGGTTCCCTGCAGCCTGAGCTCCTGCTGCACAATGCCTGCATAACATGTGTGTATCCTCCAGCAGCAACGCCTTTGGTGCCATCGTGGCAGGTGAGGAAGAAACCACCTTGGGGCTTTCCTTCTTGCTCTTTGCTTTCCCAAGCTGATTTTCTGATTTCTCCCATGCTAGGGCCTAGAAAAATGGGTCTGAAAGTGAAGCAACTGTTGTGTTTCTTCTGTATATTGATGGACAAGGAGGGAAGCTGGATGCAGACTGGGTGCGCTTAGCCACCTAAGAAGGGGCCCGTGGATGGGGGTGTCATGAAGAGCCCAGGGAAGTCCCTGCTGTGGGCAAGGCCAGCCTGCCAGCAAGGCGCGTGGGGCAGCAGGGCCGCACACCACGTCTCCTCTGCCATCGGCCCATTTACTGTAAGATTTAGAGTGGTTTCCAGTGAACAAAAATGCTGTAAAACTTCATTTTAGCAGAAAGACTCCCACTAGTGAGGCAACCACATTTTTAACAGCTCTTTTTCTAATCGCCATGGCTTTATCAGGAAATGTAAAGTTGTGTGTTTTTTATTGATACTTAACAATAAATTCTTACTACATCATATCTATAAAAGGTTCATCACAGACCAAATACCACTCTAACCTTTTAAGCTTCTACAGTAAAAGCTGTCGTCTTTATTTATATAAGTTTGGGAAAGATACAAATGTAATCATAACCCCTAAGGCAAAATTTTATGGCAGTTTTCAGAACTCGTCTCTATAAAAACTACTCAAACCCACAAACGTAAAAGTTTCCAATAAAATTTGTTTTAGATCCCACTCGTAAAACATGAATGTCTTTCCCTTTCCCTGGTCGTGGCGCTACAGGTGTCCAGCCACTAGAGACCCTCGCTGCAAGCCCAGGAGGCCTGGCCTCCACCGGTACCTTGGGTGCAGAATGGGCTTGCTTGCTCCTTGGCAAATCACGCTCGTGCTTCTGAAAGGACCCTAAAAGAGCAACTTGGTTTAAAGCTATGCTGATATGACAGTATTTTTTTCTTATATGATAGAGAATGATATTTTTTGATATGATTTTTTTTTGCAGAAATGTGCTGCTGCACTTTGCCAGGAGCTCCCAGCCACTGCGATGGCTGTCCTGTAGCTGCAACAACTGCAGCGCCTTATCCTCACCCACCTCAGGGCATCAGAGACACTGACCAAGGAGCACTAGTGCCCTCTGATACGCTTAATCGGGCCAGTCCATGGCCTGCATCTCCTGCAAAGCTTCCCTGAGTTGAAGTTTCTTTCTGATGGCCATTGTCCTCTTATTTTAACAGGCCCCTTGTGCTCAAAGCTCCTCCATGTGCCGTCAGACCAGCCCTGAGCAAGGGCAGAAGGAAATCAGGGATGCTTGTTAAGCCAATAAGTGCAAAACGCTCATATAATCAGATGCGATTCATGGGGTATTTTTCTCCTGTTTACCTTAAAATAGACTTTAATTGCATTTTTGCCTTCCCATTTGTGTCTTCTGTAAGAAATTGACTCTCAGAGCATTAACAAGCCAGCTGTTAGCTCTTCTTTAATATTTCCCTGTCTTCTGCTCCATTAGAGAGGGCTACGTACATGGTATCTGCTGGGTTTGTTAATTATTAGTTATCTCTGCTTTATGGCTATTGTCCAGCTAGGGAGCTTCTCCCAAGTGCTCGTCATTATTTAGCATTGCAGGGCTTCTGTGGCTTTTCTGTAGGTTTAAGAGTGAACTTTTTCTTATCAAGAAGATTCAATGAAGCAGGTTCTTCCAAAAGAGCTTATGGGAGTCAGGTGCCCAAATGGCACTGAAAGAGATACTAAGGTCCTCACAACCTTGTGCATTGTGCGTCAGAGGAGCTCATCAGACAAGGAAGGAAGGAGCATTTGGACAGCAGCACCGGAATGGCCTGTGTGGGTTAGAGGTGTGTGTGTATGTGAGAGTGGACATGTCAGAGCCTGTGCTATGGAGAGTCTCACTAAAAGCACATGCCCAGAGCAGAAAGTTCAGTACTGTGAAGAAGCAGAGAAAGCAAATGAAAGGATGGCCTTCTCCAGGTGGCACATGACTGAGATGCAAAAGCAGTGGTCATTCCAGGGCTGGCAGGTTTGCAGAGGGAAGAAAAATTGGTTTAAAATTCTGTTGTGCTAGAGGGACCAGTGTTTGATGCTCATGTTTAAATGGCTACACAATCATCACATCCTTGATTTTAAGAGGCTGATTTTTCTTGGCTAGAAGACTAGCAAAATGATAAATTCCTGGCTATGTTTGCACAAATATACACTAGCCAACAAATCTTTCTTGCCTTGCTTCTTCCCAAAGCATGAAGGGAATCTAAAGTACAGGAATATCCCCAGAGTCCTAAATGGCCTTCAACAGACATGTCCTAATGAAGCCAAGTTAAAAATCTGTAATAAATTAATGAGAATGTTCCTTTTAGTGGCAATCATCCATAGACTCCCTCTTATGGCACCTTTTAATTATTGTTACTAATGATAGAGTTTTTGGGTCACTGCTTTCAGAAAGAAGCAACCCAAGAAACTTCTTTGTGTTCAGAGCAGCCATTCTCCAGGCTCCACCTGCTCCGGAGGGGAAATGAAAGAAAAAGCTGGCCTATCTGGAAGATGTAGTCTGAAGAAAGGGGTGCTGCTGTTGGCTTTCCATATCGCATTGATAAAGGAATCAGAGCATTCTCTGTGCCTCTGTGTCCGTTACCTTTCACTGGCTTGCAATGCACTTGGTTTTCATGGCATTTTTGCACAGGATCAGAGCTTCTGATCTAAATAAAATAATAATGATTTTAGGCGGTACTGTTTGTATTATTAATTGCTCTTGGCAAAACAAATGTTGATCTTCTAACATCATTATTAATATTTTGGTGGGCTAATGGAGCCTCCTGGATTTAGAGCATAGACAGGCTTCTTGCTAAGGTGATCTGTTAGTGTAGAGGCTTGTATGAGGGAGGAAAGCCCAGAGATTGAGATCACAAGCAAATGTATTAGGCCTTGAAGCTGGAAGTGTGGTGTGGTTGTTACTGGCCCCTGCTTTACGTTCAGCTCCTTGCACCAGAGAGCTGCTAATTCTGCGTTCCCAATGCTTGTGGGCAGGAGCAGGGCTTGAGTGCTTTGGTCTGCTCTCCTGAAAATAAGCTTTTTCTGGCAGCTTGAGGTGGGGATCTCCCTCAAGCATGAAGCCCGGAGAGGATTACAAAGAGGAACGAGGCCGCTTTACACCCCGTCTTCTATACTCACACCGCGTGACTCTTGCCATATGAGACTCCTCAAGCTATTGATTGCCTGAACTTTCTGTATCTCAGGCTAACATGGTGCTGTCAGGCGCCTATTGTAAAGGCTTGACAGTATCATCAATATTAGTATTAGTGCTATTTTTTGACTTGTGAAGGCAGGATATGTATGACTGATACAGAGGCATGTGAAAAATCGTGCAGGGTCATTGCTGTGTTGTTTTTTTGTTTTTGTTTTTGTTTTTTATCTTGGGCTGTTGCAAAAGTCCTGTTTGCTTCCCTGACTCCTCAGCACCAAGAAATGAATTCATGTGTGGCTGCTAAGTCGCTAGGGAAGATGAGGAGCCCTAGAGAGAGGGAGGGAGGGAGGAGCGCACATGTCGGTGAGTCTGTGCACGTGCCTGAGCCCACCACGCAGGCTCGTGATGCATGTGCGAGCGCCAGGCTCCGAGCAGAGCTTTGCAGCGGCTGCTCCTGGCTCAAGGCAAGGGGCAGGTCCCCTGTTAAAGGCCCCTCTGTGTAGCTATGGACCCTGTGTCCCCGTGTTGTTACATGGGAGGAGCAATATGACAAAGTGTAGGGGACACTCACATAGGGCAGTGTGAAACCTCAGGGCGTGTCCTGGTTGTGCCCTCCACTTTCCACCCACCAACTCCTTTGCCATCCCTTCCTCCAGCTGTGCCCCAGACCTCTCCAGATTGGTACCTGGAGTGCACTTGATGAGCCCTGGGCTAAGGGACAGCAAATGCCATCCAAGTCTTCTGCTGTCCCTGTCACAGTGCCAAGAGGAAAATTTCTCCTTTCATCCTAATAAAAACTGGGCTTTTTATGTAGTTCATTCTCTCTCTGTCTGTCTTTATCTCTCTCTCCTGCCCTAGCCACAGTGTCCTCCCATCTGTCACTCTGATGTGGGGCAGAGCTTAGAGGGTGCTGGTGCAGGGTCTAACCCTGCTTTGTGCCCAGCACAGCATCCTGCCCTTCGTGCTTCCTTGGCGCCGTAGGCGAGGAGCCGAAGCACCTGAGCGCTGCTTGCGCCGCCGACGGGCAGCCCCAGGGGCTGGACGCTGCCCATGCAGTCTGGCCCCCTCAGCCACCGTTGCCTGTTCACGTTGCAGCGGGAGTGGGGTTAGGAACCATATTGCATCTCCCAAAGTCTCCATGGCTTCCTTCTTGCTCCAGCAGGGAAATAATGTGCACCAGACTTGTTTTCTGGCACCGGCTGCTTTCCGCGTGTGCCAGCTCCAATGTGTAGGCTGGCACATTGCAGAAATGAGGGGGCGGGGAACGCGAGGCCTGGCTCCAGCGGCTCCCGGGCTGGCCTCCCCGGCCGCCCATGGCTTCGCGGCAGCCTCTCTTTTTGGTGAGGCAAATCTCCCGCCAGCGTCACCAGGCAGAGGAGCAGGGTACCACTTCATCAAGTGCTTCTGTAACGTGCACCCTTTCGAAAGGCAGCTGCTTTGGGGACGAGCTGGTTCATACGTAGGTTGCTTTTAAGCTGTCTCCTTCAGAAACCAGGACATCCTGGCAGGGAGCAGAGGTGCCCAGAAGCATGTGCAGATTCCAACATCATCGCTGCAAAGTTGCGCCTTGACACTTGTCACGTGAGTTAATTCCTGTGTTCATTTTGCTTTACAGTAAAGATTGGCTTCATGTGGGTCCATATGCGAGACAAGAATTTGCCTTGAGCTACTTTTTTCAGTAGCTCTTTAAGATGAAAATTCTGGCAGAGGCAAAGCTGGGAGGAAAGATATGCACACAGTAACGAGGCTGGTATACCTGTCCTGGAGCAGGACGCTGAGCATGTTGGAAATGACATTCTGAAAAATATTTCCATCTCTTTATGCCCCTGTTCTTTCAAAATATGCTCCAATTCATACATGGCAGAGGGTATTCAGTAGCTGACAGGACAGCATTAACATGTGAAGCCCCCACTGGGGCCAGTGTCATACTGCCACCACCAGAACCAAGCTCACTACCCCCAAGAGAGACGGTAGGATTCTGCACTCTCTTTCCTGTTAACAGTGGGACCTTCTACCTGGAGATTAAAGAACAAAAGCCCTGCAAGACAGCTAATTATAGCTTAAGCTTCATGCGCAGAGTTAATGAATTTTAACGTGCCTCAATTAATAACTAATTGGGTTTTGCACCTCAGCTGTGGATGGAAGTGTAGGGGTGTCTAGAAAAAGAATGGGCCTGAAGATGAGCTGTTTTAATTGAAATACTGTAGGAACATTGCACAGTGCAAATGGCACCCTAGTGTTGTTTTATTCTTTAATGAAGAGAGAAAATCAAATGTGAAGTTATTTCCAGCAGGAAACAAGTGGCAGAGGTGCAGAGAGCAGTTATTTTATCAGTGTTGGGTTGTAGAAAGGTTCGGACGGGTAAGGAAGATGAGGGCCTGCTTCTGGCCTGCAAGCGTGTTCGTGGCTGACCTCCGGGCTCCAGGCAAGCACTCTGGATGCGGGAGCTGCATCTGCACACATCTGGATGAATCCCAGGGTGAGGGCAGTGGCACGGGCTGATTTTGAGCTTCCTTGAGCCGAATCTTCACTGGGGTCCCGAGAGCTTAAGCAGGTGCCAGGAAACCTTCTGATGAATCTGGCCCAATGGGAGTGTTACTTAAAAACTAATGGGAGGTGATGGCCCAGCAGTATGCTAGAGAATGTGTTAAAGCTTTAACTTTTCATTTAGGGTTTTTGACAAGACACCGCAGATTATAAATAATGGATGAATTCCCAAAGTATGTCTGCACTTCCTGGCTAACTTCCCACATGGGTGAACTGTGAGTTTTCTCCTTAATTATCTGTAGGAGAACCTTTGCATATTGCTCTTTAAGCATATAATTATCCTTGATCATTTGGGATGAATTATATGTCCTCAGTACTGTATAGATTTGGCCCTAATGTAGGGCACACAGTCAAGCAGATAGATTAAAAAAAATGTGAAGGACATAAAATAGTCTGAAGAGCCTCAGCTGCTTTCTTTTGAGCGCGAGGGTTTATTTGGAGGGACTTAAAGGGCGCTGTGGCAAAGAGCCTGTGAGCACTTGTTCACTCGAGCAGCTCCCAAAAAGCCTGCTCTTCTTCAACTTGATTTTTCTTCTGCATGATCAGGCCCTCTAATATTTCATGGTTGCCCTTTGAACCCCAGTACCGAGGGATCTAATAAAGAGAGCATCTGTCTTTGATAGTGCTGAGCGATATGAAGCAAGCACTGGCTGTGGGGCTGGGCTTTACTTTGTGCCGCCTCCCGTGGCCTCTGGGCGCTTGTCCTTTGAACGATGCTGCACTTCCCATGGCCACCCGTGCTTGAGTTGCCTCTGCAGCTGGCTGGCTTCCCTTCCTGGCCTCCCCAGGGCTTCCGGGTGTTGGAGAATTTAGGGAAAAAGAAACGATGCATATCATAGATTTTTTTATACTTGAGGATGGATTGTCCCTGGTAGTGCTATTGCTCTAATGAGATATTTTATGTCTTTTTCTGTTGCGAGAAGGTTATTTTTAAGCCTGCCGTGAGGAGAGTGTCCAGTGTTTTGCTGTGACTAGCATGTAATTCAGGGTCTTGGGGGATTAAACAAAATTGCTAGAGTAAAAGATAGCAAAGGTTAAATTCTGTATGTAGTGGTTAAAGTTAGAGTGTACAAAAATAGAGGAACTGTCTGTATCTGTCTCATAAAAAGCACTAGAAAAGTGTGTCCTTTTGAATTTGATTCTTAGGTTGTGAAGGAAGGAAAGAAAATGTGTTTGCCATGCTCCCTCTTTGGTGCTATTGCTAGAGAATATTTATCAACAACTTAGCCAAGAGGTGGGAAAATGCTCCTAGGCCAAAGTGCAGCTGGAGTTGCTTTTGTTTTATTCTCACTATGTTTGGTTCTGTTTGAGCCCCCCTCAGGAAGAGCACTGAGATAACAGGGCAGAGAAAAGAAATCATTAATGCCTTGAGTGCAGCGCTGGCGTGCCCTGGTCCTCCAGCGACGACTATTTACACAGGGCTTCTCATCATGCCCTTCACAACTGCTGTACAATAAATAATAAAAGATTAAAACCTTAAACCTGGAAAACTTAGGAAAAAAATATTAGAAAATTTTATTTCGGATTATAAAAATCCTTGAATGATTTACTTGAAGGGACAATTTCATTGCTGCCATGTGCAAGAACTAATGATGGCACCGGGCTGCCGATTGGTGCGAATGTTGCTTGGGAAACACAGTCATAGGTAGGTGATAAAGTAATCCTTTCTCCATGACTGCCTCACTGTCACCGGGATATCTTTTACCGTTTGTTACAAGAAAATGATAGTACACGTACATATTTATACCTGGGTGGCAATAACATTGGCAGTAACACTCGCTGAGTGATCCACGTTGTTTTAAGGAGCCCGGCTTGCTTCCCGGTGCCAGTGACCCACATCCTGCGCTTGGTCAGGTTTAAAATAGATTTCTAAGGACGGAGTGAAAGACATGATGGAAGTGAAAGGCAGGTACCACGAGGAAAGCAAATGCCTTTGCTGTTAGCAGAGGAAGAGGACAGTGGTGCCATATAGTTTTAATAAATCACACTTGTGAGCTTTCCATCATCTAGCTGTTCTGAGAAGCCTTTTAGCTGGCGGGGCTCACGTAGCCCAAGAGCGCTGAGACAGAGGCATGCTGTGCCAAGCCCTGATAGGTTTGGTCTTTGGATTTACCCTAGCAGCTCCTGCCAGCACATGGTTTCTTTGTTTCTATTGCTGCAGAGATGCTCTTTGTGTCGGTAGCTGGCAGAAATTTCTGTACAGCCCGAGTTTCTTCGTCGTTGATATCTCACTGCACTTACCTAGGCAGATACTGGTTCCTCTTTGTCATTTCCTGTATGTTTAATTAATACAGGGGTGCTATTTATCTATCAATTTTCACACTAAGCAGTGGAGGTACCTATAAAATGTACTGTAGTTCATTTTCATAAGTTGGATTTAGGAATTGTGGATCCATAGTGATGAACTTCAAATGACTTCTCAGACTACTAAAGTGCAAGTTTGTTTGAATAATTTCTATGAAGGGAAGACATAGATTGATGATTATTATTATTATTTATATTCCTAGTTGGTCAAAGAAGGAAAATAGCTAAAAAAGACTGCAAAAATCATCACTTTTTATTGTAAATTGAAATCTTTTGCTGAACTTTTTCCTATTACCCACTCCTTGGTGAAAGCATCAGTATCAAGTGGCTTAAGAGGGATTCTGGACTTGCTTTTATTTTACTAAGCAAGCTTTTTCTGTTTGGCAAGTTGATACTGCATTGAAATTTTAGATGAAAGCCCTAGTGACTCCCAAGCCAGGGCGCAGGGCAGCTCTCTGCCTGCCATCAGAAGGGCATCGGGGCTGGGGAGCAGCGCTGGCACCCCCTCTGCGCTGGCACAGACGGCGCATGGGGCGCGCCAAGCCCCTGGAGCTCCAGGAGCGACAGCCTGAGCCCCACAGATCACTGCCCATGCATGCGCGACGCCCGCGGCTGTGCCCCTTCCAACTCCATCTCCCTCGGCCCTGGCCTCTTGGCTGGCTCAGACCTCCCCCTGGCAGCAGCTCCCCTGCTTTTCAGAATGCTGCCTCCTCCGAGGGCCCTTGCAGCCAAAGGAGAACGGTCACCGTTGCAGGGCTGATATGGTTGTCCTTCGACGGGGGCGACAGGACAGTTGGTGATACAACCGCATCTTGCATGGGCACAGAGCCAGCTGTGAGAGTCCGTGTAAGCACTGGGGTCTCGGAGCTGGTTCTTGAAGAGGTCAGTGTGCACAGCAAAGATGCTAGGAATGGATTTTCTCACGGGAGGTGTTAGGCTTTTTTATCTGAGTATGCGTATGAGACCACTCTAAAGGAAATAGAGACTATCCAAATATTTAGGGCTCTAAACTGTGTCACAATCTTCTTCCTGCACCTTTAATGAGTCAAATCTATCTGTGATATTTTTCATTTTCTGTCCTCTGTCTCAGGGTGTTTCTGCTAGTTGGCTACTACATTCTGATTCCTTCTTCAAAACTTATCACTATGGTCTCTACATTTGCAATTAAAAGGCCTAGTTTGATAAAGGAGGTCTATAAACACATTCTGAGAGTCCTCTGGAAAACAGTTTGGGTACATGGCAGGAATTTTTTCAGGGCTTTAGGTCCCTCTTTTGAGGATATGCCTGCTTATATTATCAAACAGCTTGGTGTGTGCGGTACAGAGTCAAAGCTCATCTTATAACAACAAAGCTTGGCCACAAGCTAAGAAAAAATGCAATTTTAGCATTAGGATAATGCCATCCCCTGGTGATCTCTGCTATAACAGTATTCTAAAAATATATTGTCTCTATAACAAATACAGGAATAAAAACGAGACTGCCAACAGAGATGAGTGCTTGCTTGCAATAGGAAAAATTTTGCTCGCACCATTCAAAATAGCTTCTTGTGATCTGAAAGAAAAGGAGTAAAAAGGGGAAAGATAGCAAAACGTACAAGACAGACACCAAGGAAAAACGTGGTACTTGTATAAGGAGAGAAAAAAAAGTGCTCTTGCCACGAACAACTAATTCCAGCACAGTAGGCAGTCGTAATGCAACAAATTGTACAAAGAAGTTTCTTGTAGTTATGTTTGGGTTGAGCTTTGCGTTTCTGTTGTGCCTTGTGAATCCCTCAGTTCCCGTGGTGATTTGTGACTTTTCTATGTTTTATATGCTAATATGCTAATGTTTTCTATGTTAATTTGTGATATGGAGTTTGATTTTGGTGAATAATTAAGGCTAGCATTTTGTGTTTTCTCTGAACAAGTCCATGCTGTATGTTTTCTCCAGCAGCAAGCTTGCAAGTTCTTTTAATGTGGGTAAGCTATAACTTATCTTCCAGTTCAAGCCAATCCACATTATAGTTTTGCCGCCATGTTTATTCTGCTTCACTTAATGTCTCCCAAGCAGTTCAGGAGGGGAGCACCATGAAATCACACAATTTCTCAGGGGGCAGCAGGCATCTTTATCTGAGAGCTTCTGCTGGAAGCCCCCCTTGAAGGGCTGCACTCCTCAGAGCAGCTCCAAACCACTTGCCTTTTCCTTACCAGCACAGCTATGAGATGAGTGCCCTCTGCACCTCTCATCATAGGAGGATTTTCTACTTGAGTCACTTTCTTGAAATCATTTTGTTCTCTTTCGCTTCCCCTTGTTGTTGCTTCATAGTTTCTAGCTCCTGCACCTCATTTCTTTTTGTACTGCATCAGCCCGTATTGAACCGTATCAGACTCGTTGCCTTTTACGCTTGTAGAGCAGTTTTAGAGCCAATAAACTTCTGTGCGTGGAGATCCATGGTAAGATAAGGTGCTCATGGTGTAGTTATCTCTGTTTAGGAAGTGGAGCTGCTGCTGAGCGTCACCCCCCTGAGCAGTTGTCATGATCCTTGGTTCTTTCCTGTCTTCAGTGTTTCAAGCAATATTTGACATAAATTGGAGTGAAACTGTTTTTCCCACACAGCAGCGTGCAGCCATTTAACTAACTCACCTTTGGAAGTATTTTGAGGGCATAGGAGCATGAACAAACTGGAAGGAATGGGGAAGAGGAGAGACTTGTGGCACACAGGAAGTCCGGAGGTAAGAACTTGTGAAGGGGGACGTGGCAGGGCAAGAGCTGCACATGGGCACCCACTCTGAAGCAGCTGCCAGGCTGCAAGAAACAACTCAGTTTTCCTGAGACTAACATCCGTGTCTGCATCCTCAGGCAAACAGGCATTTTAGGTCTTTTCTGTTATTACTGTAATACTTAGCAGAGATTTATGAGGTCCTCCAAGATGGTGATTGAATGCGTCTATGCTTAAAGACCCAATCATGTAACAGAAATTACACAGGGCATATTTTTAAGAGGAATACAAAATCTGCAGCAGTTTGCACAGCTACCAGGGAATCTTTCTAAGCCTATTAGCAGGGCTGCATTTGTTTTATTATCCAGATCTGCTTACAGAAAGAAATTGGTTAGAGAAAAAAAAAAAAGGGATTAAAGGGAAGCTGGGGTAAAAGGTAAAGGTAAAGGATGTGCAAGTTCCCCACTTTGCATGCCTTGCATGGTGTATTTTCAGAGCAAGCCTCAGCTGGGGCACACAGTGACCCCGCTTTGTAGGTGATCCGAACAGTAGAATGTTGCCCTCCTCCAGCATCCTGTCCTGGAAGCCGAGCAGGGAAGAGCCTGCCTACAACAAGGCCGTGAGCTGAGTCAGCACAGAATGGCTTGGAAGTGAATGGGAAGCAGGCTATGGATACAAAGGACAAGCACATCCTTTCTTCGCGGAAGCCATAGGACAGCCCCGACCATGCAGATGGTTTAGGGAGAAGGTACATTGCATGGAACACACATCTCAGTTATACTATACAAAAAAAATCAGCAGCAGTGTTGAGGGTACATCTCCCAACACCATTTCTCAGCAACTTGGCAACAGCTTCACTGGAAACGCAGCATGTTTCATATGGTATGAGTTAGATGTGCTTCTCGCTGAAGGCTCCTGGGAGAAATCCCCCTCCCTCCCAGCTAGCACACTCTGAAAAGCTGTGCTAGCCATCCCCTCTGAATAGTCAAAACCCTGAACTTGTGACCCACCTGTTTTTTGCAGCCCTGCCGGAAACATGTATTGCCAGAGCCCTATCTGCCGAGTTTTTCTGACCACAGATCACCAAAGCAGGTGTTTCTATGCAATATCGAGGTTTTTGTAAAACATGGGTTGGGAGCCAAGTTTCCATGTGTAAATTACAGCTGACCTTAAATGAGGTAGCTGCTGTGTACAGAGTGTATGCAAGGAGAGTCATCTGGCTTTCTGGTAGATCAAGGATCTAAATGCAAATCTGGCCTCAAACTCATGTGATTATAGCCACAAGCCCAGGTCCAAACATGCAGAGTAAATAAAAGTGGAGAAACTTCAGCAAAGTTTCCCCTGTTGACCTGGACATTCGGCCTTGCTAATCAGCCAAGACTGAGCTGGAAGCCCTGGAAAGATGAAGTCACATCAACTACAGTGTATTAGGTTCTGCCAGGACCAAGCTATCATAGCCTGGAGCTTATATATGAGTAAGTGCAACACTTGCAAGATATGCATATTTACGTACTTTTTTAAACTCCAGCAAGCCATGAGGGGTCAAGTAGCATCTCCAGTGAAAGTTTGGCTTGTTCTCATTGTACTGTGCAGAGCTGAGCTGTGTCAAGGCTCCTGTCCCAGCAGGCTTGGCAAGCGCCGTCCCTTCCCTCCGCCCCTGCTCCAGCCCAAGGTCCAGCCTGTTGCTACGAAACGTGAACAGAGGAGGCCCCACGCGTTAGGGAAGAGTCCCAGCTCTTGGACTTGCCAAGGAGGAGAATGAACAAAACACCCACATGCACGGGGAGGCTCCTTTTCACCAGCATGGCCTCAATACTCTCAGGAAGGCTCTCGTGCCAAAAGAGAGGCAGTTGCCCCAAGCGCCCAATTCATGAGGTGCACGAAACTCCCTTCTTGCCCACAGCACAGCACCCGCTCCACCACTGCGGTGTGAAGAACCAGACCCTGCAAGTTGTCCCAGCCAGGCCTTGGCTGTGGATCCATCTTTAGGGAGGGAAGAAAGAAGGATTTCTCAGTCTTTCCTCATCCAGCTGGCAGGGCATTCACTCCATTACCACCAAGCTTTCAGTTCCTCCAGATTATTTTAGTTTATTTTTTTCTGAGTGAGCACATGAATTTCAGCTGCAGATCAACCCTGACATATATAACGCTAGCAGTCGTATTAAAATTGTTAATCAGCAGGTCAAGTCTGTTGTCCATGGGGTCAAAGCCCTGGAAATCTGTGGCATGAGATGACGGGATAACCAAGAGCTGACCAGTAGACGCAAGCAAGGGTTCTGTGCTGACCGCGTTAAACCAGACGGAGAGTGCGAAGCACCATCATCAGCACTTGCCCACCACGCTACTCAAAAGCCAAGAGGTGGCTCAAGGAGCTCTCACAGGTCTTTGGATGCAGTGATGAGGTAGAAACTTTCCCTGACTCATTGTTGGCTTCTGGTGAAAGGAAAAGGTAGCACAGCATTTGCTTTACTTGACTGGTTAAGAAGCAGTTGTACTTCTGCAGCTAGATCTTTAGACTCGCTGCTCTGAAGCCAGTGACCAAGGTTGAACTGCCGGATTTAAAGCAGTTTGGCATTTTTGTGTCATTCATTGGACCCTGAAACTGAAAGCAGAACTCTGCAGAAATGGAAATAGGAAGCCTGAGACCAACCTAACATTTGTGTGAATGTTTTGGGACTAAAGTGAATGAATTTTGGATACCTGGAAAGAAAAAAACCTTTCTGGTGATTCAAGAGAACATAAAACAAGCCAGTGCTTGCCTCTTTTTCTTCTGGGCAAAGATTTGTACAAAGTTGAGCTCTTGGGGACAGAAGTTGCTGCTGGCAGTGCCATTGCATTTGCTTGCAACAAGATCTGAGTTCAGTCTTGTCACTAGTAAGGAGCCCTTAAAAATGGAGCAGTTTACATGTTTTTTATCCTGCTGTGATTGCAGCTGCTTGCTCAATTCTGCAAAAGGTTCTCAAAAGGTCACTTGATGTAGTGGAGTGACTCACTGCAGCCTCAGCCCTTGGGGCACTAACAGTTTGAGCAATGTTTAGTGTGTAGTTTTCCAAACTATTAATGTTCATGAAAGGAAAAAAAAAAACACACACACACACACACAGAGTATTTTTAAGGCTACAGTTTTATAAAAGACATCTGGGTTAAGGATTATGTTACCTAATAAGCAGCAAGATCTTTCATATGGTGCTCTTCCACTCCCTATGCTGGCTAAGCAGTGCCTCTGCTGTTTTCTGCCACTGTATTTCTTTACTGTGTGCCTTCCCTGGGGTCTCCCTGTTTAGTAAGCCAGCAGCTTTTCAGAAGCTTCTTAAGAAAAGTTTTTTTTAGCACTGACATTTCTACTCCTTACAGGGACTCCTTAAAAGTTCTCCACCTCCACCCAGCTGCTCCTCTCTCTTTTGGCCATGCTCAGAGGCTGTTATGGAAGGGCAGGGAAGTATGACCTTCTTGGAGCTGCAGGCAGATAAGCTGTGTTTATAGGAATCCTTTTGCTCAGCACTGGAAAAGAGCTGCTTTACTTGCCTTGAGATGAATAAGAAACAAAAGCTCAGCTTTCAGCAGGCTACTCTTCCTCATTGCTTAAGAAACTCCCCAGCTTACAACACCAACACGAGTGTCATCAAGTCACTGAGTCTTGATTTTATGGAAACCGCCAGTGGTGCCCATTCCTCAAGGTGGTCAAATGTCACAAGTAACCACTTCTTTCAAGGGCAGGATATGATGCTTTCCTGGGATTTTTTGCTGCTGGCCATACTTCAGGGCTGACATCACCTTTGTGGTCTCACCACTCATGATGTTGATTTGTGAAACTATGGCAACCTTTCTTTCCTCTTCTCTGTTAATGCACAGGATGTTCAGCAGGCCAGGATGTCCTGAAATAGATCTGATTGCACTTTCTGGTGCCTTTCTTTGCTTAGTTCCTGACCTACTAGTCTTGTCATCTTTCTCTTTGCTCTCAAAAGTCCATACCCGTATCAAGTGGTGTCATATATACACATCCAAGCATGTTGTGAGCTGGGGGAGGAGGGTAAGATCCTGCATAAGCCACATGGAGCAACAGTCAATTCCTCCATCAAATAAATAGTTTGCAATAAATAAGTTGTCTGTACTAAAAGTAAGAGAGAGTGAAAAGATGTGAGCGTATCTGAGCTAGGGTGGTGCCCTCAGCAGTGACGGGTCTTCACTGCTGTATGTGGCAGGTGGGCTGGCTGTGCCCCCTGTGATGGGACCAGAA
Organism: Nothocercus julius; assembly: GCA_013398735.1. Classification (NCBI taxonomy): domain Eukaryota; kingdom Metazoa; phylum Chordata; class Aves; order Tinamiformes; family Tinamidae; genus Nothocercus; species Nothocercus julius. The sequence goes on along the minus strand of VZSV01000268.1, from coordinate 422,787 downwards.
AGGAAGGAAGGGTGAAGAAGGAGAATTACCCTCTGTTTTAGAGATGTGGCACCCAACTCTCCCACCTGCGGTAAGAGGCGGCTCGCGAGGTTCAGGGTGGAGCAGCTGGAGCTCCCAGGTGGCTCTGTGCACGTGGCACAGATGTGGTCGCATGCCAAAAAAGGGGAGTAACTTCCCTGCCATTTTTTCCATGCTCTGCATCTAGTCTCTATTAACTGCAGCTATAATCTAATAATGCCAGCTTAAATAGTGGCCCGTGTACAGGCTCTCTTGGTTTTAATTATGCCCATATAAAAGGGAGGGAGGGAGGGAAGGAGGGAGGAAGGAAAGAAAGAAGGAAGGAAAGAAGGAAGGAAGGAAGGAGAGCTTGCTGCATTTTTGCTACATGGCTGATAATTAACATACCACAATGCTGTTACAGGTCCCAATAAAAATAAAAAGTCTTTGCAGTTATAATGAGATATTCATGCATGGCAGCACCGGGATATAAACTAAACTTTTATTGTATGCGTTAGCCATGGTAAATGAAGCGAAACAGGGCTAAATTCATTACACACCATCTCAGCTGCATCTCACAAATAACAGACCTTAAACATTTTCATCAGAAAGTCCATTTCCTCTTGTTGCCAACAGCAGTTAGCCAGTACTGAATATTCTGTCTGCAGAGATGACTGAACCTAAGGGTGATATAGGGCAGTAGCAAACATTTGTTAAGTAATTAATATAACCTGTTTACAAGGAGTAACCACTAGCCACAACATAATATGTACTGTCTTGTGCCTACTCCCTCTAACAGAGGAATAGGGAGTTCTGCAGTGGAAGCATCTGTTCTGCTACAGCATCTACAGTGGAGGCAGTGGGGGATTATGCATGGGGAAACTGAGGCAAACAGAGGTAAGGGCACCTATGTCTTCCTGATTTCAGCAGCAATTGGATGCCTTGGTGTGTCTGTGGAAGAGAAAAAGAGCAAACTGTGAGCAAAGTTAGGAGCCAAAGGAAGGTATAGAAGATCAGAAGAACTGATCCTTGTTCCCTGGCTATTTTACCACTTTGAGTTCCTCGCATCCTTAACAGGAAGCCTGAGGCTGAAGGACAGTTATTTAGTTTAGAAGGAGTGGGAAAGAAAGAGCGACAGGCTTCTGCTTGCATCACAAAGCTCGTCTTTTGAGACCCCCCTTATCTCCATTTCTTGGAGACTTTAAGCACGTGGTACTGTTCATTTGGTTTAGAGGTTTGGGTTTTGGTTTTGTTTTTTTCCAGATGACTGTCTTGCTTTTCCACCTGGTATCTTCTGCATTTTTCCCCGCTGAGGTATCTTGCCAATGGCAGAGCACTACCACAAAACTGTCAAGCCTGACACTGGTTTCATTAGGTAAAGCGAGACGTTTTCTGCTGATTGTGCTTTCACAACTTGAAAATTAATCATAGCATAATAGAATCTGGTAGCATTGGTTGTTAATTCTGTATTGAGTCTGCATCCCCATGTTTATTCTCATTTGTTCTGATAAGGTCCATTGTCTCTAATATTGCTTCATAAAGGGTAAGAAATAAATCATTGGTATTTAGCTTTTCTAACCATCTGCTCTGGCTTGCATCCCAAAATCAATTTTTAAGTTGGGCACAGTTCGTGTATTTTTGCTTTGTAACAGAGAACGACTCGTGGGGGAGAAGAGAATAAAAAAAAGATGCTGCTAATCTTACCCCAGGGAATAATCCCTCTGCGGATATTCCACTCGAAACTCTACAGGTTTGCATTACTGTCGCGGCTGTGGTTGTTGAGCTGAGCTTTTACAAAATGCCAGAAGGAAATTATTTCTCTTTATATTAATAGGATTAGTACTTTGCACACCAATGCATTACTGTGAGCATTCACCCTGAAGTATAAAAGGACTTGGTTTTGCATGGGGAGTTTATTTGCTTTGGTATCACTTGGATGCCATTAATCTTCAACACGTGTATACATTACAACACACTTCTCGGGTCATTATAAAATCATCCTGTGGAGTTAAGCCAATTGTTCTTAAGAGGTGCTGTTAAAATAATGAAGTTCAATGCAATTGGGAGCCACTGCATTACCACAGATGGGAAATATATCTTGTACACTATAAATTTTTAAAAATTATTTAGTATCCTCATCGCTACGTGGGGCCATGTGGCACTGAGCACAGGGTAATTCCAGTTTTCATTAAAACATAGAATAACGAAACACTTAAATCCATGGACGATGTTTTCGGGAACTATTATAATAATTAGAAACGGAAAATGGGTTTAATAAAAGTTATAAACAGTCATCATCAGCCAAGCCTCGTCCCTTTCTGCAAACCCCATCTGCATTGCACATCTGGGCACGGGAAGCGGGGAGTAACAGTACTCGTTCTTGGCTACCCCGGACCAAAGAGGAGGCGTATGCGTTTCAGGGTCACTTGGGGACACGGTGCAGACAAAGCAACTTAAAAAGGACAAATCTGTAAGAGCAAACAAATCATTAATAAATGCCCTTCTCATCGTCATGGTACCGTCCGCAGCTCGTAGCACCTCAGAGCCTGCATGCAAGGGGCTCATTTGCACAAAACCTTGGAGGTGCTTTAATTCGCCGGAGTGATGCCAAGGGATTTTAGCATCAGTGACATTTTGGACCAATGCTTTTCACAGCAGATGGGGCACAGTATAAAGTGATTCTGAAGAAGGTAGGAGTAATACAGCTGGAATTATTGCAGTTCCACCCGTGTGAGGAGGAGGAGGAGAATCAAGATGGCCGTGCCCGAGCAGTGGTCGGGATGGGCCAGGGTGCCAGTTCCTCCCTCCGCCTCGGAGCCTGGGGGCGCAGAGCACTCGGACGGGCCCTTGGCCTGTGGGAGGGGAGGCTGCAGCCAAGCAAAGCAGCTGCGAGCCTGTGCTGCCTCACCCTTCCCAAGTCCGTAGCTCTGGAGTCTCCCCGTCCCAGCTTTAGCTAGCAGCCTCTTCACAGCTTCCTCTAAAGCCTGGCAGAGGCAATTCTGTATTTCTTGATGCGTTTCAACCATGAAGATGAGAAATGCAAGGTAAAAATAGTGACCTCTTAGTTAAAATAATAATGGCCAGAGTCAGCTCTACATCCTCATGCTGAGTGGGGTGTTAGCTGCACTTGCTGAAGGCAGCTCATCCCGAGCGAGGGTGTAAAGCCCCTTGTTTAGCAGAGCAGTCTGCTAGCTCTAGCAGCTGGGCAGTTCATTGAGCACTTGATGATTGCGAGGAGCTCCTAAGCGATGAGAGATCGTAGTCACAGATTACACTAAGGGTTGGAATATTCTGAAGAGACCATTGGGGCTCTTTCAGTTTAACATCTAAAGCACAGTAAGCACACAGCACAGTAATGCTCTTCATGGGGAAACATGGGGTTTTCACACTCGATCTCTTTTATTCCAGGGTCCCATCATGCTCCCTGCAATGTTTGTTAGTTCCCTGCTACCATGCAGGGATGATGGGGGAGCTGCAAGCAAGAAGCACCTGGGCTTTTCAGAGAAGGGGGGGAGAAGAAATTTAAGGAAAGGCAGGAAAGGGAGAAATACCAGGGAATTTGTTAGGAAGCGGCCTAGTCACAGGTGCTAATGTGCACTGCTAGGGGATGCACAGGCTTTTCTTGAATCAGCGGCTTGCTTATGTCATTTGACTTTGAGTGTGAGCATCAGCCTCACCGAGAAGAACCTAAGGCACCACATTGGGTACCTCCATTTTGAGTAACCCTGGAGCAGCCCCCACATCACGCATTATGTCCAGGTGAACTGTTCCTTTCTTTCCTTGGAAAGCAGACTCTGCCCCAGGCCAGGGGATGCAACCCCAGGGCCATCTCACCTTGCCAGCTCGAGGAGCCTACGGAGCGGCAGGGAAGGGCGAGCACTCGGGTGGCAGCGGTGGCTGGAGCCCGGCCTGGCTCATCCGCAGTGTCATGCCTGGGACTTCCGCTGCCTCCTGACCTAAATTGGAACTGAGCAAAGAGAGCAAGCAGCTGCCCCACCACTGCTGCTCTGTTTTCAGCGTGGATGTGGATCGAGCCTCCCTAATCCCTTCGGATTTTCTATCTACCAAAACAGCTTGGGCCCATCAGTAAATTGCAGTGGCATATGGTCCAGGTTTATGAGTAATCTGGCACACGCTTAAGGCAAGGAAGACGTCATCTTTCAGCAAAGACAGAAAATATTGTGGGGCTTTTTCTTTATGACTATATTTAATATATTTGATGAGAAAGCTGCGAGAAATGTTTACCATTTAAGCCAGTCCTCTTTAAACTTCAGCTGCTGGTTGAAGCAGCTCTGTAGCACAAAACAAAATATAAATAAAAGGGGTGTTGGGGCTTGAGAATTGTGACTTCACACATCACTGGGTTTGTCTAGGCAACTCTCTTAAAGGTTTCCAGGTCCAGGGAAAGTAAACCTCTTCCCTGCAGCCCTGGGTGTTTCCAGGGAGATGAACGCTACGGGTGCGTTTAGCCGGCACGATGGCGGTCCTGGAAGGGAACCTTCTCCCCTGGCACCATCAGCCAGCTCAGGAGATACCTGGTCCTCTGTCAAAGCTGGGGTAAGGGGTGAGGAAGCACAGAAGGGATTCAAGTAGCCATGTTAGGAGAAAGGGCCTTTCCTTCGCAGTTGTCATCTCTCTGGGTCGCAGAGCGACAGCGCCTTTCCCTTCCCCTGTGACGCAGAGCTAGGAGCTTTTCCTCCCCCTTAAACAGCAGTGGGCTTCAGATCCCGGTGTTGCACAGAGCCTGAACTTCCTTTCAGTCTTCAGAAGGATTCAGCTTTCCTCCTGATGCTGGAGAGCCTGGCTCCAGGCACCTCATGCTAGCCAGCTCTTTCCTCATTCCGCATTACTGACCTCCTTGCGCTATGTAATGCTTTGGCAACGAGCAATGTTTTCTTTGGTTGCACAGACATCGCTTGTAGCTTTAAAATCGCAGGAATAAATCATGTAGAAGGCGAGTGTTCGGACTTGCTTCCCTGAGCCCTAATCAGCAGGGTGGAGGAGTGTTCCTGGCCTGCACTGGCCTCTCTGGTTTCTCTGTTTGGGCCTTCCCAGCACAGATCCCATCTTCACAGAGCAGCCAATGTGCAAAGCTCTTGTAGGGCCTCCGATTTCCTCCGTGCTGAGCCAGGACCCAGGATACTGCAGGAGCAGGCTAAAGAGGCTCTATCTATCAGGCTGTCAGGGTCAGAATCGCCTGCCAGGGGTCCCTCTCAAAGTATTTGCAGCTTATTTTATCCCATAGAGTGGCTACCGAGATTGGCAGTGGAAAGGGCTGAATTGTGACAGCAGATGATGATGCTGGCAGTGATCACAAAGAGCCACTCCAAGGTTTGGCTCCCATGTGAGTCCAGAAAACAGCAGAGGTGGCACATGTTCCTTTCCAAAAGCTTTAGTGTGTTTAAAGCTTTACCAGGAACCAAAGAAATGAGTAGAAGTCTTCCAGTTGAGTTATACCGGTGAGATTAAACGCAAGCACTCTGTGTCAAATAATATCTCCCCATAAAATTAAAAAAAAATGGAACTTTTAGTGGTTACCAGATGGCCTGTGCAGAGGAAGTAATGCGAAAGAGCAAAGCTTCTCCATCAGCTGCTTTGATTTAGTTACAGATGTGGAGATTTTAGTGGCTATTTTCAGAGAAGTCCTGCAGTCCGTATGTGTGTATCTTGAGAGTGGATTTCCTCGAGGCTTGGTTTGGAGGAACCTTGGCAGTGTCAGGTGATCTCTTCGTACAGTGGGTGCCATCGTAGTAAAGATGGACACATTTGGTCCCTGTGTACAGTGGTTGGGCAATGCTTGCAGAAATCCTCAGGCATCTCTTCATTTTTTAAAACAAGACCTACAAACTGATCCATCTCAAAAGCCATTTCTTTTATCAGAAACCTTTTACTTCTGCACTGTGTAGTTTGTTCTCTTGGAAACAGGACTTCAAAGCTTGCTTATACAGTAAAAATCTCTCCGTTTTCTGTCAACTTGCAATTTCTTGTGAGGTGCATCAGCGACCATCCATCCATCTCCAGCCCAGCAAAGGTACAAGTCAGCTCTAGAGCAAAGCAGGTTGTTAGTTGAAATGGGTACCAAAATTCCCAATTCTGGATGCAGAGACTATAGAGAGAAAGCAGATGACATGGTAGGAGCAAGGCAGGAAATTTGCCATTTAGTCCATACACAGCTTTGCAAAGCTTTGACTAATTAATGTATTTACATGGGTGTAAGTACATTCACAGTAAGGCCTTAAATAAATGGCTTTGTTTGCAGAGCTATTGAGTGTGGCTGAAAGGATGCAGAGGAACCCACAACCGCTGAAGAGGAAGGAGAGGTTGTCAGCTAATGGCCTTAGGTACAAAGCACTGATTTAGAGCAAGGTCTGCCCCTGCTTGCTTATATCCTCTGGCAAATGTGCATCAAGAATGGGGTAAAAAGTGTAGTGTTATCAGTTGAAACTTGTGTTTCATGTTGTAAAATCATGTTTGATTTTAAAAATTGTGAAGACTACCACTGGGATTCTCTAAATTCAAATGTTGTCGTCCTTGGAGACTCCAGTCTGCAGCTTTTCTTCTACAGTCTTTGAAGTAGCACACCATGCAGTTTAAACAAACATTTATTTTTAAATGAAAGCTGTTTTTAAGGTTGGGGTTGTGTTTTTATTATTTTTTTTCCGTAGTCCAATTCTGCATGTCGGAAAGTTAAGAAAAGCTAACATCTATTGTGAAAGGGTGGGATTGATCCCATGCGATCTTTGAAGCTATTATATGAAAATCCCTGTCTTGGATCGGAGCATCCCTGAGCTGCAAAATGTTGTGGCCTGGGAGAATATGCAGGGAAAATGCCATTTACACTTGCACTCTTTTTAAGTTGTGTTCTTATTTTCTTTTTGGGATGTCTGCCATGCGTCACTCTTTGAGACAGGAGCCAGGGCTAGATGGATGTTTGTACTGTTGTGTCAATCTTGAGAGTTAGTAGTAACCTGTCTGTGTAACGCTGAACATCAGATATGACGGACCGATCTCTGCGCTTGCTCTCCCCATGCAGACGGCTGTAAGCTGTTCTCCTGGTCATACTGATCACGGTTTCCTGGTGAGCAAGAGGCCGAGTTCCTGCTCAGCTGCATCTTCTGGAGTGGCCTGAGCAGTGTATCCCTTCCCCAGGCTTACACAAGGTCATACAGTGCTCCACTAAATGTGCTCTAGGCTACTAGGTTTAGCAGGCCCTGCTGATTTTTTCTTAAAGCAAATTCCCAGCACTCTGAGAAAGGGGCCTAAGATATCTCTAGTTCCTAGAGAACCAAGGGCATATGCTCAGAGTTGTTATTTTAAGTGAGTGATGACAGGATCTTTGCATCCTCAGCTCCTGCGCTACTGATTCTTGTTTGCCTGGTTGGATCAGGGACACAACCCCACCTGGCCCTGCCTCTGTCTCCCGTCTCTGAAGCCGTGTGGAGACATCTTGTCTTTGCACAGGCCGTCCTGCCTGCCCCACCTGCACGTGCCACAGGCTCCTCTTCCCCACATCTGCTCGCCAGCAAAGGCAGGGAGGTCCGGGCCCGTTGCTGATGGGCAGCTGCCCGTCACAACTTGCCCTGGGCTGGCTCCAGGGAGCCGGCGCTGCCGTGAGCGCCGGCCCTGCACAGCAGGCAGAGGGACTTGTCTCCTGAGCAGCACCCGCCAACAACTTCTTTTCCCTCTTCCCGCATTCGTGCGAGGCAAATGGCCTCACCTGGACAGTCGAGCCAGTGTCTAAAGTGACCTCTCTTAACATCTAGCCTCTGTTTTCCAGGTCTTTAGTTTCATCCAGTTGTCTCTGCATTTATTTTTCACTCATTTTAAGTTTTGTACACCACCAGTCTTCACATCTTCCAGTAATTTTTAGCAATTAACACTCAAGACCTGCTGTCACTGATAGCAAAATCACTGAAAGAGCTTTTGACCAATTAACGCTCTAAATATGTCAAAATCTTTCTTGAATATTCACCTGCTGTCTGTGTTCAGCTGGAGCCATCAGTATTCATAAAAGGTCAACATTTACCTCTAGTTACCACGCAGTGGTGCCTAAGACACTGTTGTTATCTCTGCCTGAGATACTGTGGTTATCCCTTCCTGTTTATTCCTAAGGAAAGCGTGAGAGCTTAGTCATTCCCTTAGGGCTTTTGTTGGAAGAGACTGACTTCAAAAAAGCCCCGAGATGTTGGTAACATCGCACACAGTTTTAGGCAAAAATGACCCCATGCTCTAGGCAAAGTTTGCCTTAGCAAATCCAACTATGACAGCAAAAAAATTAGATGATGGCTAATAAAAATGAATATGGAGAAGAAAGAAAATAAAGCAAAGTATTATTTGCTGTTGGCTCTATTGTGTACATAACCAGAGCTAGTAAAAATAGTAAGATGTGGTTTCATTCCTGGTGCTGATTCCAGTATTCTTGGACCAGCACCCATTTTGCTGACCTTCAGATAAACCCTTTAGGAAAACCATTTTCCTGGGAGGAGACCACAGCACCCTTTGGTGGGGAATGGCGCCATGAGCAAGCCTTGATCCAGGGCACAAGGCTTCCAGCTAATGCCAGGAATGAAGAAATGCTGAAGTTGCAGGGTTATTGCACTTGGAAATGTTAGCATGAGGAAGAGCAGCAGCTTGACTTCCAAATCGGAGAGCTGCTCCTCCATTAGAGATGAGAGCCTCTCTCATGGGTTTTTGGGTTAACATATGGCAGATCACACCCTGCAGAAGAAATTGAGCTCCTGCTCTGAGATGCTTGTGGAGGTAGGAGGATTATAATGACCTGCTTGGCAGCACAGGAAGTGAATGGGAAGCCCATGACTCGGAACATGGGAACTCTCCAGCCCTTGATGGAAACTCCAGTGAGCTGATTTGGAAAATTAAAAATCAGAAGGCCTGTTTAACAGGGAGGCTGTAAACATTAGAGGTTTATTTGACCTAAAGTGTGTCTCTAGGGCCATTTTAGGCAGTTGTGTTTGGTTGCAACCTGTCTCTGCTGGAAGTTACTCTTTGAGACATCCAAATATACAGAGGTGAGACATCCAAATATGCAGAGGCATCTGAAGTGTCTCCCTCCTACGTATACTCCTCCCCGTCGTAACAGCAGAGGCAACTTAGCTTGGCCAAAATCTGTCAGGATTCATCTCCCGTTTACAGACTCAGGAATGAGGTCCCTGAGGATGATTAGGAGATGCTGCGAGTGTTTCATCTTTCAGTATACCTCCAGATTCTTATCCTCCAGAAAACACACAGGAGAAACAGCAGTATGTAGGGATATTAGATACCAAGATACTAGTGTTAGCCGCAACTGGCCTCAGCCATTTAATTCATAATCACGGCATCCCACAGCTAAGCCACATCTCAGTTTCTTTTGCTTCAGGCTGCTTTTTGCTGCATGTAGTCAGATGACCATAGGTTGTGCCAACACTCAAAATATGTCTCAGTGGCAGGAAAGTATGACATTCCTCACCAGCTATTGCATCTAATGTATTGCAGGGATGGTCAGTGCCAACATTTTTTCTCCTTGGCAAGATGAGCCCGAAGACGGAGGAGATTTGTTAGGCATTTAGGAAACTCCTCCCAGCCTGCTGACCGTCTAAGCTGCATGGGTTGTAGCTGAAGGTCAGACTGTTGCTGCTCCGGTGCCCCCATCCGTCTCTTGCAGCCAGCCCTTCCGCTGGCAATCCCCTTGGGCAGGGGCTGCAGAAAGGGTGCTAAGAAACCAGCCCCCTGCATCAAATGTCGTCCAGTCTCTGTGCAGCAGAACCGTTCCCAGTCCTGAGAGCTGTGGAGCTCAGAGAGTGATTTTCTGGGCTCTTAGCACCAGCTCAGCTGAGAACTGATGCCCATGATAGTCCCCTTCTTTCCAAGTTGCAGCGTTAAGCTTCTGACAATCCTGTCTGAAGTGTTTTTTTGGTTGTTTTTTTTTTGTTGTTGTTTTTTTTTTTAATATAAACACCAACTAACAGACAGTATCGTCCCCAGCAAGAAATCCTGGTGCCTGTGGGGCCTCTGTGTGTGTCTGAATTTCACATAGCACCACTGAAAAACCCTGGCACAAAGCTGAAGTTTTCCGTGATAGTAGACAGAACAATATACAAAGGCAGGGAGGCAGGTTTGACTTCAAACCTGAAGTCAAGTCCCAAATCCACAGTTGCTTCTTCTCTGTAGAGGTTGATTTGATTTGGGACTGTCCACTCTATGCTGCATTTAAAAAAGAATGGGAGAAAAGATGCATTTCTGATAGAGTATGGGAGCTTTTGAGTAGTTCTAGCATTAAAGGCAGTTTTTCATAGGTGTAATTGCATGAAAAAAATATTCTCTTTTGTCAAACTGGTGCCTCTCCACCTATTTATGTAGCCCTTGATGTTCTGTTATTATCTCCCAAATTGATGACTCAGAATTTGTCGCTATATTTGTAGCTATGCCCATGCGCCAAGTCTCCTGCTGCTGCAGGACACACACTGAATATCCCTGGAAGCTGAAGGAGTTAAACTGCTTTCAAATTGGCCTATTCATGCTAATAAAGTGCCTTGGAATTGCTCCAGCAAGCAGACACCTGGGTATTATTCTAGCGTCTGACACCTCTAGAGAACCAGAGCCTTGATGAGCTTTATGGACTAACAGAAATCTTGGAAGAGAAAGGAGGCTTTCCATAGAAAATGGATTTTCAGGGCCGGCTGAAGGACATGACGTTCAAGATCATTGCTTTAAAATAATTTCAGCTGTGGTTAATGTGAAGCAAAGAAGAAAAGAAAACCCCAGACAGTGAAAGGATAATTAATTCTGAGTTTGAGCTGCAATTTGAAAGGGCTATATTGTGAAGTGACCCTTTACCAACTTATCTCTGAAGCAGCTCTTCTCGTAAAACCCTCTTACATAGGAAGTGTAGCGTTGTTTTACTTTTACACTGTATGTTTGTTCTCCCCTAGCGTTATAGAGTGACCTTGGATTCAAACCTTTCCTCCAAGAGGTACCTGTCCCGGAGGGGCGGTGCAGAGACCCCGCACTGCCTTCCCAGGGCACTGTCTCCAGGAGCCGAGCTCAGTGGCTGCAGGGCAGCACAGACACCTTGATCCATAAAGTTTCCTTTCTCTGAGGCAGCTTTTTCCCTCTATGTGAACTTGGGTCAACAGAAAATACTCTCTGGCTCCGTTCTCGCCTACCTCGAGTGTCTCCTCCCATTGCCAGTTCCCCTTACAGTACATTTCTCCAGAAGCTTAGAGGTGTTTTTTTATAAGGACAGATTCTGGTGACTAAAGCTTGTTCTTAATATGCTGTTTATTACTGGATAATTCTACCATGATGTTAAAAAAAATACGTATTTCTGGCCTATTCATTCTTCCTCAGCCTATGTGGACTCAAAATGAAAAGCACTGAGGCCAGAGCTCTAATGAGATTCTCCTTTTGGACACTGCATTAGTACAATAATACATTTCACACTGTTGTTTCCTAATTCGCCTAATCGAATAAGAGGAGATCAAGCATTACATATCCCAGCCCCCCCGTTCCAACAAGGTAACACTGAACCCATCAGTTTTGTAGTTCAATTAGTTTTGCCCACGTAAGTTGGCTAAAATACAACATTTGATCAGCATTTCACAGTTCAGTCGATAGCTACGATATATTTGGGGTGTGGACAATGTCCTATGCAGCTGTCCTAAGTACCGAGGAATTGTAGAGTAGATGGATAACGTGGAGAGGTGTTGGGTAAAGGCCACTTGCGATGCTGTGTGAAATGCTCACTGTGGATTCAGGAGGTCCTCATGGTACATGGTCTTTGCTTTAGCTTGTAACTACCTTGTAAATCAAATACTGTGCTATGGCATTGCAGTCGGATCAGGTGTTTGAGGATGCCTTGTGCTGTCAGCAGCTTGTCTAGAGCAAGAAGGTACCTCACTCTACTGCTGTTTGAGGTGGCCAGGACCGCTTCGGCACCTCATTTCTCTAGTCTGTAGTAATTTTTGTGCAAGTGACTTTGTCAAGGGGAAAGCTTTCTGTAGTCGATCCCAATTTCCTAAGTAGAATCAATAGACAGGAAGCACATTTCAAGCACATGTGTTTCTCTGCCAGTGTCTTAGAAAGAGCCTGACATGAAAAAGTTGCTGCTTCTTTCCTTCCTGCTATTATGGGAGGCTCTACTCAAGGAGCGCGCAGAAGCTGTCAGAATTGGTGCCATCCGTAGGTGGTCACCAGGACATTCCCTAACAGCAGGCTATTGGGAAGGAAAACACATTTTTCACATTTTCAAGGAGAGCTGAGATCCTAAAGTGCATCCAAACAGTTTGTGCTGAGGCCCTTCCCTTTCTGATCTGTGGTTTTCTCAGAGGCCTCTCCTGCTGCCCTGTCTAAGGAGCACTGGAGGTAGCTGAGCACTTTGCCCAGTTTGATCCACTATAGGAATCAAAAGGTAATTCTACTTACACATGAACAATTTGGCATCCCTCTCTTGACTCTAGAGCAAAAACGACTGCTTGAAAAGAAGCTGCAGTGCTTCTTTGAAAATGCTCTTCCTCTACAAAAGGCAGTAAGGAATCTTGCACAATTTGGGAAAGGAAAACTAACTAATGGGGATACTTTGTTGTAACTAGTGGTTTGGGGGCAGCATTTCAGTGCTTAGGACATAATAGCAAGAGCTAAGAATAAGTAAATAAATAAATGAATAAATGAGATCCTAGTTCTGTTTCCCAGGAGATAGACCCCCAGGTTCCACTGTGCTGTAGAGCACATCTCGCAGTGGGACTGTTTCGCAGTTGGACTCGCCCATGAGGCAGTTGGAGCAGGTGCTACAAGGGCACGACGCTTCATCGTTTATCAGGTAGACTTGTCTCTAGCATTTAGTCCAAAGAACTCAATGGAAGGCAGCAGCTACAGGCATACAGAACCAGCTGAGAGCAATCCTATGGATTCCAGTTTGGAAAAATAAGCTTATTTACAAAATGAGGCAGAACAAGCAAATGAAAAAATAAGTGTGAATTAAATAATATGGCTTTGGTGCAAACATGTAGATCAACTGTTTGCTTTTCCATAGGATACAGAGCCATCCCTGTAACACAGTAAGAATCATTGCAAATTTACTGCCAAAAAAAAAAAAAAAAAAAACACTGACTATAGGCACTTTCTCATATCTGAAGTCCCTCATTATATTAAAAAAATTATTGCAGCAGAAAATTTGCAAGTGCATCACAGGACCCATTTGTACTGTTAAACAGATGGCACCTACACAAGACCCAAAAATATATAACAATTTTAATTGAGCCAATGCAAAACAGATTTTTGAAATAAAATAGTACATGCCAGGTCTAATAAGGCTCTTACTAGGAATTCTGACATAAAATAATTTTATAACAGCACAAGAGATATTTGGGAGATACTCATTAGTAAATGTAACATTTATTTCACTTGCCTGATCTCCTGAATTCTGGGCAAGTACATTTCTACCTGCTTTCTTTTCTTCTCTTGATGTAATTCTTCTATGTCACTTTTACATCTGCCCCTTGTCATTTAATGGTGTCACTTTCAAAGTCAGATCCTTGGTTTGGATCCTTTTCTTACTCCTGAAGACAAGGGCAAATCTTACCCTCCTGCTCTGACAGGACCATTGGATACCACTCTGACTGGTCTTCTTTCATGAAAGGAAATATTCGTATCTTTTAACACTTAGTTACAGCTTCTAAAGCAAGTTACCCGGTTATTTATTCCCTCATCTCAGTCACTTTACTGTATATTTAAATCAGGTTACTGTTAGCGTTACATCCCTTCTCCCAACACTTGGTGTTTTCTCTTAGTAGATCCTCTCGGCCTTGATAGGCTTTCCAAGTCAGTGTCCATAGCTTGGAGAAGAGTCAGCAGTGCTTTTCCAAGATTCGTTCCTCGGAATTTGCTCCCAAAATATAGGCACGTGCTTGCCACTATTCAGAGAGGAAAAGAAATGAATCCTTAACTTTATACCCATGCTTAAATCCCAGTGATGTGACTGGGCCTCTAGCCTATACATTAATGACATGTGCATGTGTATAGGACAAGGATATCTTCAGGAGCTTGGGCCACAGGACCCATGCAAGTCTTACCTATGAACCTCGCTTAGATGATATGTGTAAAACCATACTCAGTGGCTAGGTCTAACTAGGACATCACACTCTCAGCATCTCTTTGGCGATTTACCTGCCTGAACTGCAGGCGTTGGCCATTCTCAGGACCACGACTTTTGTGCCAGTTTTTCTTCCACAGCAAATCATCCCAGGGCATCCTTAAAACTTGCTGGGAGATGGGACACGCGGCAAGTGAGAGGCACGAACAGGAGGTGTTGGAATCAGCCCTCTCTCCCCCCTACACTGTCACCTTCAGTCTCCAAATTTCTCTTTGGAGGCTCCTCTCACGAGTGAGAAGTTTGAGCGCGCTAAAATCTAAAGGCAGATGGTGATGGCACCTTCACTGCTTCCCAATGAGCTAGAAAAAAAACTGTTCTACAGAAGCCCAGTGTTATTTTAGTTGGGATGCAGCAGTCAATAATTGCTGAATAAAATGCAGACTTTGCCCACCTGGAAAGACCTCGTTGATAGCACTCTGTTTCTTTAGCCTTCCCAGCACTGTTAGTTGTCACAAAATATAGGCCCTAAGAAGAGGGAAAATTCTCCCCCCACTAGAAGACAGGTTTTGGCTAAAATGACAGCATGCAGGCTCCTTTAGTCCTTTTCTGCATTGAGGGCAGAAGTACCGAAGGTGGCATCTACCCGGCATCTCTACTTGGGTCTTTTTTTTTTTTTTTTTTTTTTTTTGAATTGATTTGAATTGTAAGGACGTGCTTAAAAGCGCAAGCGGTGAGCGGCGCAGCCTGATGTCACCACTAATTCCGAGGAGACGGGAGAACCCTGTATTTGTGGTCTATCGAAACTGTGAGGAAGGGATGTGCGGACAGACAACTTGCACGAGGTGCAGGTTACCAGGCCAGTTAAAAACAGCACTGCCTTCTGCTTTGAAAAACCTCAAACGGTGAGGATCGCATCAGCAGCACAGGCCCATTAGAAGGCTTTAGCAGCGAGACGTTACCTAAACTAGCATCTCTGCGTAAAATAGAGAGTTGTGGTGTTGCATTAAGGATGATTAGGAGAGATGCTGCACAGTGATCTCCTGGAGGAAAAATAGCAGCGGGAATCTGTAGCAGTCCGGCTGGCTTTTCATGCTGGATTTGTACCTCGGAATGAACCTGCATTGTGGCACTTGAGAAAATTCCCTTACCTTTCACCTTACAGAAATCAGCTCGACCTGTCTCATGCTGTTTAAGCCCAACAGATTAATGTTTGATGAAAGCGGTAGGTCTAAATTAAAAATGCACTGAAAATGAATGCTTAAAAAATTCATTTTCATTTTGTTTTGTGTTAACTCCAGTGAATTAGATCCTCCTATTATCAAAATATATAAAATAAAACCAGCTTTGCCTGATTTGGGATGTTATATTGCTCACAATGCCCTTTCCCACTGATATAAATCCCATTTCCTCTCAGTCACAACTGAAGCTCCTCAAGGACTAGCTCGCAATGTTTCTGCATGTTCTGCACATTGCTCATTAGGGAAAAACAACAACAACAAGATATTTCACTTTTCCCCTTGGTGATATTCTCATATGTGACGAGGTAGATTTTGTTCTCTCGTGGTAAGCAGGTGGACAGAGCGCTGGTAAATCTCTCAGCATGGCGAGAGGATCGCAGTGCACGTTTGCGTGTCACCCCGAGCCCGGGCTGCCTGAGCACCTGACAGCTTTGCGTTCTCGCAGCACTTCAGGTTTGCTGGGCTCCATTGCACCATGTCTGCAGCAGGTTTCAGAATAGCTGGCAGAATCGGAGTAGGAATCCATTTAGTCTTCATTTTGGGGACCCCATAATTATTTAGCCTCATGTTGCACGTCCACAGCAGACTGCGAGCGCGCAGTTTGCGACCAAAGCGTGTGCCGCTTCCAAAGCTCGCGCTGAGGCAGAGCTTGTCATTCTACCATATGGAAAGCAAACGAATGCTTAAGTGCTTGTGCAATATAAGGCACTTACAGGTTGGTCAAATAACATACAGCTCTGTATAAATGACTCTTATTTTCCTCTCTCCAGCCATTTTTTTAATTTTAAAATTGCCAGGCAGCATATTTTTTAGGCTTGTTCTTTTCTTTGTTCTATGCTAACCTTACTGTTTACAATGTAAAATAACCAGGTTGGTTCTGTCTTTGAAGAAAAAGTACGTGTTTTACACGCCCTGTTCTCTTTAGAAACCCAAACATGAAAAGTACTGATTGAAGCCTCCAAACCATAGTGCGACATACATAGAAAATGGGATATATTTTTAGTGCTCGCCTTAAAATGACAGTCTTGTGCTCTGCTTACTGGGGCCCTCATGACTAACCACTCATTTGACACAGAGGGGAAACCCAGGCAGAGCAAGTGTTCCTGGAAAATGAGGTTTCTTCTTGAGAGGGAAACTCTGAATTTACACTCGTTCTCCCCAGAATTTGTGAGAGTTCTCTTCTGCTCAGGTGACTTGCATCCAGCTAACATGTAAAGGATCACAGTACCTAACGCCTATAGATGTGCTATCATCTGTATTTGGCTTTTTTTAGACTCAGAAATAAGATACTGAAATAACGTCAGGCGTCTTCTTAAAGAGCCATTTCAAACTGTGAGTTTTTTTTCCATACTGCTACAGAGGAAATTTTCTAGATCTCTCTTTTTATTCATTTATTTTTTGAGACAGTACAGCTTTTGTTATCCAGGGTAAAACAGATATAAAAACAATATGAGGCATGGTCTTATCAGAAGAAGACATAAAAGGTTTTAAATTGTGCCAGAGTCATGCTCTTTAAACCTACTGATTCTATTTTTCGCAAGTATTTTAAGCTCTTGTGCCAAATAATTCTTAATTTCTGTTATTCTGAATCAGCAAATTTTAAACTATTATTACCCTATGCCTCTTACCCCCTCAAATTATTTGTGACAGTTATTCCACATTGTACATTAATGAAAATCTTAGGGTGTTATCTTCCACTACATGAAAAATGTAACATGCTGTAGTATCATGCCAATTAAAAGGGGAAATCAATGTAGATACCTGAAATACGTTTTTGCTTGGTATCACCTACTCCATGAAAAACTGCACATTCCACAGTGTTTTCGATCAATATGGATAGACAGCTATAGAGAGCAAAAGATTATTAGGGAATTTGTATTTCCCTGGTTATACTTATTACAAATATTCTTTGAGACATAGCAGATATATGTGAGCAAAAAGCCTTCTCCTCATCTGCATGTTTTTTCTATGTTATGCAGCATGCTGCTTGAAATACAAGCCGACAATTTCACAGAAGGAAACGTGGCTTTACATTAAAAAGGGAGGAAAAATAAGTCAAACAGAAGAGAGTTTATTTTAACTTGCTGTCTGAGGAGTGTAGTGTTTTTGCCTGTCCTGCTCCATATCCTGTGGAGCGGCATGGAAGAGCACTTGGGTCTTCGCAACCCTCCTTAGTGTTTGGGTCTCCATCTTGAGCTAAACTGGGCGATACCCAGAGCTTTGAAATAACCCAAAGCTGTGCTGGTGGATGGTCTGATGAATAAAATCAGCCTTTAGTACACACATGCTTGAAAGCACTCCAAACCAAAGGCCAACGGTATCAAAGCTGGAATTAGGCTGCATGTAATATCGATATCTTTGGGCACTTTGTTGTTCTATTTCCA
The DNA here is from genome assembly GCA_013398735.1 of Nothocercus julius. Classification (NCBI taxonomy): domain Eukaryota; kingdom Metazoa; phylum Chordata; class Aves; order Tinamiformes; family Tinamidae; genus Nothocercus; species Nothocercus julius. Next base: position 405,082 of record VZSV01000268.1, on the reverse strand, counting down.
TTCCTAATGCTCCATATTGTATGTACCAGTGTGTCTGAGGCATTTTTAGTAATTGTGGAAGAGTCAGAAGCCCCTGAGTCAGGCAGTAACATGCTTTCTTGGCATACCACGTGAGGCCATGAGAAGGTGGTTTGCTGTGCAAAGATGGTAGCGAGGGAGGCTGCGTAGCTGGAAAAATTAAGGTTTAACATGTGAAGTAGGTGCAGGGGTGAAGGATGAAGAAGAAAAGATCACGGAAACTTAGGTAATTGTTTTATTTGTAGTCTAATGTGCACACATGGTTGTTGATGATGAGGCTACCAGTGACATAAATAAACTCAAGCAAAAGATGTAAGCGAGTGGATATATGTAAAGGCTTCTTTGGGCAGTGCCACGAATTTGGACATCGACCAAAAGAATTATTTATGTCCCTTGTGATTTCAACGAAGAGCACAAAGGAGATAATTAGACCAGGATGCTTCGCATTGCTCTTTCCATCTTGCACACATTCGTGCCCACCAAATGTGAAATGTTCGCCTTTTCCCCTCAAATGTGATGGTTGTTGAACTTATTTTTAGTGTCATTTGATAAGCCTCCCTGCTCGCAGAGAGACATCCCACTGACCCAGCCACTGGTCATTGTCTATACCAGTTCCCATCAAAGCAGGCGCGCTTTGTCAGGTTTCGACTCGAATATCCATTTTGCATCTGAAGTACAGTATCGAAAGTGACTGGATCATTTGAGCCTTTTTCTTCAGCTGCTCCCTCCTTCCTCCCCCACAGTGTTTCCGCTCACGCTAACATAATTTGGCATCGTCGACGTGACACGACACTGGTTTTTCTAAAAAATTATAATACATACATTGTCAATGTTTTGTGATGGCCGGCGCTCCCATAAATTTAATTTCTAAATTGATGGAAGAAGGTCTTTTTCCACTGCTGAATCTCAACCAATGCTCAGTGCCCCCTCGAAAACCGAGTAATGCACATACAGTAATAGGTCATTCAATGTCAAAAGGCATAAAAAAGATGAGCAAAATCTTCACAGGCTGCTGCTTGCTGTTGCCTTTAATTATATTAATTAAACTTTGAAATTCTCATGCAAAGAGAGTTGCTGGCTTGTGACGCTGAAGAGCCCTTGGAGATTTAGGGGGAAAGAAACCCTGAGATACCAGCTTAGTGGCTACTGCTTTTTTTAATCTAAAAAAATAATACATAAGCCTACTACTGCTAGGTATGTTTATAGATGATGATGTTTTATGCGCTACTGAACTTTGAATGCAGGAAAGGGGAAAAACCACCAGCCACAGTGTCAAGGTCTTGAAGCATCAGTCCCTCAAACTCCGCTCAAGATCTCTGGTTACAGGCTGTCTTCCTGTGGAATAACGCTCTATTAATTTTCTTCCTGTCCCGGGTGCATAATGAAAGAAAGGTGTCTTCAAAAACTAAAGGGCAAAGTCTTGCTTGCTACCAATACCTTGAGGCACCCTGTCTACATTTTGTCATGCGTGTGCACTTTTCAGTGTTAGAATGACAAGATTTCCAGTCAGAAGGTTCCCGTAAGGCACGATGCGATGAGAGACTCAGAAGGATTTTGTGATCTGACATCGCTGTAAGGCAGTGAACTCTTGCATTTGCTTAGCCTGGTGGGAATTTTTATCCTTCGCCTATGGCTAATAGTCCTTATTTAAATAACACGTGCCGTCTTTGCATCTGAGCATTTGCAAACTCTGCATCTCCACTAAAAGCACATTGCGTCCTGAGAATCCGTAGTCCTTAAAAGACAATACAAAAATTAAAAAATTAGCCTCTTTGGTTGTCTGCATCCTTCCTCGCACATGCGTACTGTGTATTCTACAAAAGCGTCGGCATGCAAGTCAATGCTTCTCTCGTTGTCACTGCTGTGAATCACAGGGCATTAACGTAACGTGGGAAAGGCAAGAGCTTGGTACAGCACTGCTGCCTCCTGCGAGAGGGGAATGGAGAAACCTTCTAAGCTCAGGCTTGACGAGGATCCAAGCAATGCGTGGAGATGCTCAGGTGTCTTTGGCTGGTTGAGGTGGCAATGTGGCTGCATGTTCTCCTGGTTCTCCTCCTTTACTGAGACTGAACTCTGGTGAAGTTAATGCAACGGCCCTAAGTAGGGAAGAAAGAGAGAAGGTCTTAGTGGTGGGTGAAGCAAAAAACACAGGACAGTATGTACAGTACAGTACACTATCACAGTACAGTGCGGATAAAGGTGATTTTTTTAGCAATAACCGGAGTTCTTCATCTATAAAGTGCCTTCCTTGCGCTCTTGAAATCTCTGCGCACCAAGAGGAAAAATGGCTTCCCTGGGGGGATCAGAGAATACCATTCTTCCAGAAATGGGTCTAGATGAATTTTGACTGTTTTTAGTGTAGCCGGCTGTGAAACAAATCTGGCAGTGAACATCATTACCTCTTTTATTGATTTGGGATAATCATGGAGTATACCGCACTCTTTTTGGACCTCCAAAGGTCCATTTTGGACCTCCAAAGGTCCAAAAGGTTTGGACTTCTCCGAAGTCTTTGAAATATTGAGGAGACTCTGCAAATGCTTCTGTTACAGGTAGTGTCTTTGTTAAATGCTTTGTCTTGAGGTTATTTCTTAATTACAAAGGCTTTCCATTTGAGCGGGCTGTGTAATACACAATCATGGTCTGCATGGGCAGTAAGGAGTCCATAAATTGACTCACTCAGCATAGGGTACTGTAGGGTACCACGTACCTGGGTGGTAGGGCTGGCTGTATGACCCAGATACCCACATTCACCTATGGCAGCTGAGCCAGAACTCCCCTTGTCTTGAAGCACATGAACACTAGTAGCCTGTTATATATATGGATACATATATATGTGGAAAGGAGCAGGAAAATTTTCAAAGGTAGGAAGGTGTATACATTTCACAGAGTTTAGAGAGATTTTGCTTGAAAGGTGTCTTTGTTAATTGATGGTTTGTGTGTTTTCTAAGTGTAGGTAGGAGGAAAGGAGTTGTTTTCTTTTTTATTATTTTTTCTCTCTGTTCTTTTTGCTTCTTACCTAAATATGTCTAATAAATTCTGGCATCCCTGAAGCAACTTAAAAGAGAATGTTAAAAGATGATCCCAAGCAAATTGTTTGGAGTAGACAGAAGTGCTTATACTTTGAGTCCTTTTTCTTCTTTTAAATACATATATTTGAGGGGCAATTACTGCTTTCTTATTAACATAAGAGATTATAGTACTATCAAAAGAAATTAGGCCTGAATTTCGTATTACCTTTGTACATTCAATTTGATACACATGTTTTAACAGTAATTGTGGAGGGATATTACCTACGGTGTTACTTAATGTTACCATAGTAAGTCTCTGTAGGCACCTGCCCTTGACTGCCATGAAAGGAGCTGGGGTCTATAGGTCGAACGCAGGCAGAAGGACACAGGGCAGGGCAGATCAAGGGCTTTGTTGCAGAATTCTCTTCTAAAGATCCTACCTCCTAGCAACTACATATAGTAAGTAGAAAAGGTGCTGAATACATGCATGGAGTAATTGTAATAACTTGTAGCTGCCACCCATTTGGATTGTGACTGCGCAAGAGGTGCAGGGAGAGAGAGAGCAGGAGAGCTAAGAGATCTCATTAAAGACAAAGCAGAAAGGCATGACACAGCTTTATGTGCCTTTACATTTGCTTTTCTGAAATGAATGTATCAAAATGAATTCTGTGGGAGAAGCAAAGTGTTTCTGGAGCATTAGAAAAAAAAACCCAAACTATGCAACTCAAGCCCTGCCGACAGCAAAGCTCACATTAAACAACGGTAGCAAGGATGTTTCTATCCAAGTGTGATACCACTTACGCAAAAACAAGACATCACAAAACATTTGCAGAAAACAGCTAACAAGAGAGTCCCAGGGTGTCTCAGATGATGCAATTAATATTGCAATTTCCCCTTCATTACAAAAGCTCTGCTTTTGTTTGTAGCCTTCTCACAGTTCTTTAAACTTTTACCAGGGAATGAATTTGTATGAATTTAGACAGATTATTTGACTATTAATCATTCTGGTACTTGCATTCCGTTTCCATTTAGAAGGCAGCTGAGTGGCCCAACATTTTAGCTGAGCTCTAGAATGATCATTCAAAGTAAAATATGCTCTTCTAGGCCTGACTGCAGCAAGTCAGTAAGTGCAATATGTCACGGTGGGATGTTTATTTAGCTCTTTCTAGCTCTTTTTTCTGGAAATTGTGAAACTTTAAAATTTAAAAGTAATTTCTTTTTGAGCTTCAGGGGACAGATTTTACTGGAGTTAACAAAAATACCCTGTTTTGTTCAGAACGTGCGTTCTCTGCCAGCTTCTAGAAATCATTCAAAGGTGGTTGGAAGAACCTGTTGTGATTTTTCTTCTACCTTAAGGCTTCATTGTGTTTTCTCTTCTGGTAGTTTAGATTGAGCAATTTCTACTGGAGCATTTCCTCAAATTGCTTTCAAGTAACGAAATATAATGAAACAAATGAAATTGAACAATTGAACATATACTTATAAACATACACCCATATACACGTATATATTAGGTATGCAGGGGAACTAGCACAAATGTAGTATTAGTTTTTGTGTTTCACAGACATGCCAGGAAGGAAAGGCAGTCAAGCAAAGCAGCCATGCAGGCAAAGCAGGTTGTGCCTCTCCTTTGCCCAAGGAGTGTGCCCAAGGAAGTTGGTACTAAGCGCAGAGTTTAGTAGACGGTGACTTCAACTCAAGGGACAAACAGCCCTGCCTGAGCAGAAGGCTTCTTGGAAGCTGAGCTCCGAGTCAAATCCCTAAGGCTCAAGTTAGCAAGTGTATTTGATATACTTGGTATTTGGATAGTTCTTTAATTTCTGTACCAGCAACTTTACTTTGATTAGTTTTTCTTATTTAGGAAAAAATAAAAACATGCCAAGAGATTTCAAATGCAAACAAAGCCTCCCATATAATAAGGCATCTTCTGTGAACAATATGACGTTCACAGAAGACAGAGCTGAAATCAGGATGTTGGAAAACGCACTGAAAGTGCTAATTAATCCGAAGGTCAGGAACGCTGTACTGTCATTTACATAACAGCAAATACTGCATGCCAGCGTAGCGGGGAACAGCTTTTGCGTTTCAGTAATGGAAGGTGACAAGGTGTGTGGTTGCACAGTACCTACACATGAAGTGCATTAGCAGGAAGCATTAAAGCCAACATAAAGGGCTCCGAACTCTCGTCACTCTCTTGCAATTAAAGACCTGCTGTATACACTTGTATTGGTATTCTTTGTTAGTAAAAATAAGGAAGGCATATTTATCAGCAGCTCTCTCCTGCTCCCCATTTGCCCCAGTTTGGATCATGTATGTAACCCTTTTCTAAATCCCCTCACCTGGTGCCACTGGTGCCGTTTTGCTCAGCAGGGCGCGGTGGGACATGGCATTCCAATGGCGCCCCGAGGTTTATTTAGTGCGAATAAAGTGCCATTAACTGGTGGATCTCAGAGCAGCTAAGAAATAGCAGCTACCAAAATTCCCTGTGATGTCCGTACTGGGTAATGACAAATAATGCCATACATACAAATGAGGTAATGTGAGATGTTAACCCATCCACATTATAGATGGGCAAACTGAAGTAGCAGAAAACTAGTTTTCAGTTCTGTTAAACAGTAATTATGCTGTACCAAGCCAATGTGGACTGCACTCCACATCGACCAGAAATCAGATTGTGTGTTGTAACCAACACTGTCTTAGAGCAAGCTGGCTTGGGGCAAACCATTCTGAAGTGTGTAGCTTGCTTCCCTAAACTAACTCAAAGCTTCCTTCATTAAGATCAGCCCTTGGCAACAGAATATTACATTTCTTTCCAAATAATCAAAACTTTGCTAAAAAGCAGTATTTACTTTACAAGAAACATTGCTTACTAAAAAATAGACTCATCAGGCTATTTTTGGCCTGCAGAATTAAAAGCATACATGCTTGTCCTATGAAGCTAATAAAACTGATGAATTACCACCACTCTAGCAACATTACCGCGATCAGCCAGTTTGGGGGCTTAAAGTTACACTCGCATCCTTGTCCTCAATTAAACAATCAATACAACCTATTTGAATCTGTATGTATCCTGCCTTGTAAAATATTGGATCATAAACTTTAACACTACCAACATGTAGTCAGTATAAAATTGAACTTAATAGGGATTTAGGGCTGGAGTAATTTAAAGCACGAATTATGCAGGTGTTCCATGATCTGCCTGTGGGATATTGGAGTTGTCTCAATGCCCCAAATTCAGCAGTAAAAAAAGTAAAATTCTGAACTAACTGCTAAAAGATGTACTGCAGGTGCTACAGGAGAAGGATGTGACAATCATTAAAAACAAAAGAAGAAGAGAGGCAGAGAGGGATCTAGGGCTAAGGTTTGTACCAAGAAAGAATATTTTTAATGATACATGGAACAATTTGTTACGTTGTTGAATATCTTACACAAGTTCTTTGTAACGTAGGAGGGCAATCAAGGCAAACCTGCTTGTTTTCAGGACACGGTTTCAAAGGAAGGGGATGCTCATAGTATACTGCAGGAGAGGGCCTCATATGGCAAAGCAAAAGAGGGATGCCTGCTGAAACTACCCTGTTTCGGCCTGCGGTGTGATCTGCTGTGGAAATAGCTCAGCTGGAACAAAACATGTAGCGTTTGGGTGGTGGAAACCCTTTTGGACTGCGCCGTGCTTTAAGCTTGGAACACATCTGTTGACATTGGCTAGACAGGTATGAAGCATATTTTTGTCTGCATGTGTGGACAAACACACAACGCTTTCCAAAGGTCCGTAACGTAGCACTGGGCACTCCGGCAGCAGCCGTCACGGGTGGAGGAAACTTCACCGACTTCTCTGGAGTCCTGCCCGCTCCCCACTGCCAAAGTTGGCCTTCCCCAGTAAAAGCGTTAACAGGAATACTAATAGTAACTACTAAAGCAGTAATATAACAAATACTAGTGTGTTTCCTGAGGGAAATTGTGCACTTTCAGTTTCAAGCTGCAAAAATGCACAGTCATCGCTTGTGGTATTCCTGAGTAATTCAGAAGGGGCAGATGAAGCTCTCTGTAAAGTCAAGGAATCTGGAGATGGAAGGGTCACAACATCCATCCACCCAGCTACTGCTGGGCTCTGTCAAGTACTTTGTCACACAAACAGGGCTGTCCTTGCACGTGACTTGTGTCGTTAACATGCTGAGTAACTGTATAGCAAAGCATTCCCTGTCCACTGCTGAACCGCTCGGCATGCAACTTAGGGTAAGAACAACTGCATTTTCCAGAGTTGCATTTCCAGCTGTGGTTGTCCAGAATGGTTGTCTCATTGCTGTTGTAATTTCTTAAAAGATTGGCTCACTGGGGGCTCAGAGGATCAAGATCCTCCACTGTTTGTCACTCACATATCAGCAGAAAATTGTGCCCTTGTACCTGCAGAATCCCCAGAAAAGGAGTGTGTCCTGTTGGGGTTTGTGCACTAATACGGCACACAGGAGCTCTGCGCTCTCCCATCCAGTCCATCAGCGCCCACGTAGCCGCAAGGAAAGAGAAGATTTTGGAATGTCACTCCTAAACAAGTATTTAGCAGTGCCATTTACGTTGGCCCCGTCTTCACAATATTATCAGAGCAACATTCATCTCTGCTGGCTTCATCCCTGTTAGTCCAGATTTGTCATCCTCCGGAAAGCTGTCTTCTTGCTACAACTCTCCCCTAGAGTCTGCTGAGACCACTGATGCGGTTCTGACAATCAGTTGGGAATCTGGTTCACCTGATTTTATTTCTTGTGACTTTTGTTTCTTGTTAACTTTCTTTCCCTGTGGCCCGTCCAGCAGTTTGCCTCTCTATAAGAGGTCAAGACTGAGCCTGCCAGGTAGCCGGTAGCCTTTCTCATACAGGCCTGGGTTGCGACAGCCTTTTCTTCTTTGCTGTAATACAACAGAGCAGGTAATTTCCTGCTTTCCAAACCTCTTTAGAATCATTAACTCCCAAAGCAGAGCTCACCAGGTATAATAAACTCCTAGACATGCTCATGACCTGCAGACTAATATGCAACAATGACAACAAAAAGGAGTTTTTAAAGGAGCAAAAATGGCAGCAATTTAGAGGAGGTGCCGAGATGACAGTGCTGGCAACACCTCCCTCCAAGTCTTGTAGTAATAGCTCAGTGGCAGTAATTATTTCCTTACTGGAAAACCCACTCCAGAAGCATGCAGCAGCAGAAAGAGCAAGAGAGCGGCACGCACTGACACCCATGCCAGTTCACGGAGCCAAGTCCTTGGGAACGGAGATCACCCATCCTCCCTGGCTGTAGCCAGCACGTGAAGCAACATTAACCAGAGCGGGGGTCGCCTCGCCCCCATCTCCTGGGCATTCAGATTCTACCAGCATCACCATTCCTGTGCTTCTTCACTAGCTCCTCCACACAGGAGGTGTTTCACTACTATAACCGTTAGAATATTACGCTCTCCTCATAAATACCCACTGACAAGCCGGAGCATACAACTGAAGTTAAGTTTATATATGTGTATCTTTTTTAAAATAAAGCTAGCTGATGTACATGTTTACTTTAAAGAGGAGCTGCTAAGCACCCGTGTCCTGCACAGCACTAAGCAGCGTTCAGGGGTTTACACTGACGCTGTAACTGTTCTCCCTCTGTCTCCCTCTCTCTCCTTGTCCCTGTCAATCCTTTGGTAATCCTTTGCCTCAGAGATTGAGGAAACTCAGTTTGAGTTTCAGTTTTTGAGTAATTTGTGTTTACAGAAACCTATACTCTCTTGCCCAGCTCTCAGTGCTAAAACCTCATCTTTGCTGGTGTGTGTTGCTACAAACATGTTTATTTTGTATAAAGCAAAACCATTTGAAGTTGTTACAGAGTCTCCTCCTCTTGCACATGTTGCATTATTACCCACCAACAACAACCCACACCCTGTTTCAGTGGCTGCCTGCTCACCAGCTGCCGTCCTAATGCCCTGCATGGAGCAGGTAGGCAAGCTGCAGGTAGAAAGGTCCCACTCGGTGTCCATGAACCATACTAAGGTGGTAGATTTTTAGTACCTGGGAGAAGATGGCTAGGAGATTGCTAGGAGCATCGTTTTTTCACAGAGCACCTGAGCAGTGAATCTCTGCTAGGAATCATGACTCCTAGGAGAATCATGATTCCTAGGAATCATGATTCCTAGGAGAGCTGGCATTATTACTACCAAACACATTGCTGCTGATGCAGACATCAGGATCATTTCTAGGGCTGCTCATCAGCCAGGGTGTTTTTTTTCCCACAAATTATTTAATTGATGGCTTACAGGTCTGACCAAGATAAGGTAAGCTCTAAACCCTGAGAGCAACGCGGAGTGGACTCAAAATCTATCTAAAAGAACAGCCATATAACAGAGAAACAAGATGCAGATGAATGGTGCTATATAGTTTCCTTAAAGCAGATTTTTTTTTTCACTCTAGCATTTTTTTCCAGTTATTTGAGATAACTGGAAGGGCATATAAGTTGTTTATTATCCTCTTATTTATGTAATCTAGCCTCCTTAGCACATGTGTGTGTGAATCTCATGGTCTCTCTAAGCAATCTAGCACTCCTATAGGTCAGCTTTCAAAAGGCACCTATATGAATCTAAAGAAATAGAGTTTCAGGATGAAACCTGGTAGCATCTGAGTGCTGTGATGATAATGTGCATGCTCAGTGACAGACAGCTACCTCAATATGCTGAGTCTAACTTCACACTCACTTTTCATCCGCTGGTCCTGCTTTGGGTGAGAGGGAGAAAAGGGAAGGGGAAGGAAGAGTAAAGTGCAGAAAAGAAGTACAGGACCAACTTTTTTAAGAGCTAGTTCGCATCCTTCTGCACTCAGAGAACAGAGCAACATATAGAATTACCAGTAATAGGTTCAAAGCAGATGTTTTAAAGATGCTCCCTAAATATATAAAATGCATAATGGATGGCCAAGAGTCTATAACTGCTTTGTCAGAAAAATATTTCATGGTAGAAATTATGCATCTCACTTGTAGCCATCTACCTCAAGCTGTTATCTTAATATAAATGTTATGTAGTAAACATTAATTTAGAGAGAGAAGCCCTTGGGTATCTTAAACCCATTTACATTCTATATCTGGCATGGTCCTGATTCAGCAGTCTCCAGCAAATATGCTAAGTTCTGGGTTTGGGGGCAATTTTTTTCTTAAAGTGCATGTGACTTAGTTAGGCATGTGTATGGGTACATATCATGGGGGATGTGTTGCTAGACCAGAGCAAACATTCTCCAGTACGACGCAGGTGTGTGCACTAGAAAATGCTGCTCTTCTAATCTGCCAGGGCTCCGTCTCCACTTCGTACCCGCTTTGCTCAGATGTAAATGAAAATACTTGGATTCAGGGGTATTATCTGTAGTACTTTTAGTACACAGGCAGCTTTGGGAAAATGCTATTATGAACAGCTTTTCACCCCACTAATAACGCTTATTTTGTAACTGGACATATGGACATTTCGGCACAGTTGCTACAGTGAATAAATTCTTCAAAGTACATGCTTGCCAGTGGTGTAACCTTGTGAAAAACAGGCCTGAAAAGATTTTGTGGCTCAATATGCTGCATGGCACTGAAAGGAGAGCTGCTGCCAAGACTCTCAGTACTTGAGACCAAAGATCCAGGGGAAGACTTTCAAATCTATTTTTCCACCCTTGAAATTCCATTGCAAACCTCCACAGAAAAATCTGAAAATTTCTCTACCTCCAGCTACTGCCAGGCAAGTCCTACAGGAGTGTGGGGCTGCGCCAGGGGGGAATGCACAGCAGTAGCAGCGAGTGAGCTAGGGTTATTCTTATGATCTGTCCTGTGTGCTTGTGCCTCTGAGTGTTCATTGCTCTGTGGTTTCCAACAGGAGGTGAGACAGCTCCTGCCCTGACCCGTTTTCAGAGAATGACAAGAATTGTAGCAGTATGCAGCCAGGCAGGGAAGGAAAGGAAAGGAAAGGAAGAGGTGCTCGCTACAGTGTCAGCATTTGCTTTCCTGCCTGGAAAGATTTTGGCAATGAAGAGGGGAGGGATTTATCTTCTTTCACCATGTTCTCTGTGACTGCTTTATTCAGCAGTTCTCCAAATAAGCTACTGCCTTGAAAAAGAGTGGTTATGACAAGCTGCTTCTCCTGCGAGTTGGCCTTCCAGGTCTGGGAGAAGAGAGGACGATGAGCTGCTGAGCTGGTTGTGTGGGCCTTAGGGGAGAATAAAACTGTATGCATTTGTAGCATCTGCTTCAAAAGGAGGTTGTGGCAAATATTTTATTCAGCAGAGCTGGAGGTCTCCTGTCTCTAGAGGGCAGGAGTTTGTTGTTTTCCTCAAACAAGGCAAGCATTGCTTATGCAAAAGGAAAGGCTGCGGAATTGGCCTGGAGAGGGCCCGTTTCTCCATCATAGATTCTTTGGAGCGAGGCTCCCCGCACTCTTGATGCACCCCTCAGCAGTAAGCTCCATCCCTTGGAGCCCACTGCCTCCGTGAAAATACACCAAGGCCCGGGAAGGTTTGACCCTTCTTTTCTGAAGGACACATTATTGTGTTTCCATTGCAAGTGCCTGCCAATGGAGGGCTCTTCTGATTTAATTATGCCTTGGAAAGCAGACCAACTTAATTCTCACCGCCGGAGGGAAAGTGATCTCTATCCTGGCGATCATCCGAACACACACCTAACGCGGTGCGGACGTTCGTCCAAAGGCAGGCGGTGAACAGGACATTTCCTCTCCTGTGATTCCTGGACTTACAGGCTGAGCAGTCACAGGGAAAGACCCCCGTCCTGAAGACAGAAAGCTGAGTGTAGGATTCTAGGGTTCTAAGTGGAGCAAGGCAGGGGGGAGAGATTGCTGCTATAAGCAGAAAATTCTGAGCCCTGTAAGATCACAAGAGGAAAGTTTCTCCTAAAATCTCCTTTCTCTAGAAATGCTTCCCAGCCTCCTCCTCTGGATTTACTTCTTTACTCCATCTTTTCTGAAGAGATCCCTTCATCTTCAAATGGCTCATGTACATAGGAGCCACATACTCTAAAATCATCAAGTAGATCAGTCAGTCAGTCATCCAAGGGTCGTGTCAGTGGCACCCAGCACAGCAACAGCATGGAATTCATCCAGCAGCTAAGAATCTAACCCATTTGATTTTGCAGCTTCTGGCTGGCATTTGTTAATGTTTTGTAAAGAGAGAAGACACCCAGTTATACAGCACAGTGAACAAGCTATATAAATAAATGATTTCTGATATTATGCAATTATTTTGGGGAAAAAAAAATCTTAACAAATTCCATAGAAAACTGTGAATCTATATGAAAATATACAGAAGGTATGTGGGGTTTAGATGAATTATCTTTGGGGGAAGGCTAGAAATCCCCCAGCAAGGCACTGGGGTGCAACTCCACGAGCTCTGACTGCGCGGATTGAGATGGCTCTGTACTTGGGAAGCCAGGGCCACAGCAGGATTCTCACTCTGCCACACAAATGCCTGCACTGATACTGTGTGAAACAGCCCTCTAGATGCCACTGTGATCCAGCTGTCACTTTGCAAACCAGAGGCTTTACGGAGCTATCCGATAGCTGGAGCCTTTACAGCGTTAATGCACGCAGCGTTAATGACATTGTTGACTGAGCCCAGTAAAGAACCTGAAGGCCAAGCTCCTTTCCCATCTCTCAGCCCATGTCAGCTTCCCTGGTACAATGAATATATCAAGGAGTCAACCCTCCTTCCTGCAGACTAAAGCCCGCCGTACATCATTAGGCTTTTGGTTTAGTTCAGCTCAATTAGTAATCATAAACTTCACAGATATTTGAATATCTCTCCCTCCCACATCTCTGTTAGTCTGCCTTGTTCTTGGTTTACAAAGATGCCTGTATTTCAGGCATATTTAACTATATTATTAATTAAGTGTTACTGTTGTCAGTATTACTTCTGACCTGGCTTTGTTTTGTTTTGCTTTGCTTTATTTTCCTTTGAAGACACTGAAGAGTTAATATTGAATTCAGTTGGACTCCCTCTGAAAATAGAAAATAGACAGCTAGGAAGACGGAGATTCTGCTTTCATGGCCAAAAAATTGCAGTGGGTTTGTGTGGTACTCCTTGTCTGTAATTTAGGAAGACTTTTGTCATGGCTTATCTTGATGGCCAGCAGTACTCTGTATGTCCATCCCACAAGCTATTTCACTTAGATATAATAGTGTCATGATTATCAGCTCTTGTTCACTTTTAGGTCTTGCTTTTGGTCTCGTGTTTCTTACTGAAAATCAGGAATAGTTCCTTTAAAGTCAGTAGTGCAGAACTCATGGAAATAAGATCAGAAGCTGGTCCTCAGACTGTATTATGACGTGTGGTGTCTGTCACGGTCTCCCTTGCGGGAGTGCCGAGCAGTTGGCCCTTCACAAGTTGTGCTGGCAGGCTTGAGGTTGCATGCACTGCACAAAGATAGTGCTCCCGTTCCTCCGTAGTTGCTCTCTTTTCCTTCCTTCTTGTGGCCTGCGGCAGGTACTTGGGGTAAGGTGCTTATTCTCAAAACACTTTTTCCTCACTGGAAATGACTGCCATGGATCTGGTTAGTGGAGATGCTGATGTTCTCCAGAAGCTAGGAAAAGTATCCCATGGGGACATTCACACTGTGTTTATCCTTCCCTGTCCATTTTTCCTAAGGGCACATTACCAGTTGCTACTGGGAAAAGAAAAAGGATTTGGTATGGGTCTTTTTGTGTTCTGAATCCTGAGAAAGGACAAGATATATTGGGTCTGCAGTGCAATCCACGCAGGATTTGCTTCTGACAGTGCTTTCTCTCTGTCCAGACTCTCTCCAGGAGGTCTCTCCAGACCTCCTGCCTTTAAAGCACCTCTGTGCTGCCTATCTTTTCTCGTAGGAGCCTTCTGTGAAAGTGCTGGGGAAATGAGTATTTTTGTGTTGCTTTTCATTATCCATTTTTTCCTTTTTTTACTTTGATCAGTATAATTTGTATAATGAATTTGGTTTTTGGTGAGCGCTTATTATACGTGTGCCCAGAGATCTTGGTATTAAGTGCATTTTATAAATTAATAAATAAATATGCTCAATTGTTGTAGAATTTCTATTGTTGATTTGGGAACAGTAAGCTCTTGCAAATCTCAGCTTTCACCTTGCCAATCACTGTATTCCTGTAAGTGCACTGCAGTTATTTGGAACCTTTTCTGGGTTGGTGTTGGCATCCTTTTGCTAGATTACATTTATGCATTAGTACCATCTGTGCCTGCTGTACCTTCTGTGAGTTAGCCCTGGCCAAATGACTGGCATTTATCTGGAAGTGCACTCAAAAAAAGAAAAGGGAAAAAAAAAAAAAAGAGAGAGAAAGGAAAAAGAAGTGCGGTGGGGGGAAGCAGTAAGGATGCTGCTGGCACTAATGGTGCTCCGGGAAGAAGACACCCTTGTGAGCACGAACACCTGCACTGATGTCCCTCCCTTCAACTGCTGCTGAAATCTGCTGTGTCCTTCCTGAGTCTTTCTAAATAGGAGCTGTTCTACTATGTCATGGAATTTAAACAAACTCTCCCATGCCCTCATTTGCTAAGGGGAAGATATGCTGGCAATCCCTTAAAGAAAGAAACTGCTGGAATGTGAGGGGTCGTTATTGCCTGGAGATAGTTATTTTGCAGTGTGTCTTGTTTCAGTTCTGCTGGAGGGAGTGTGGACTTGGTGGTGCTTTTAATTGATCAGCTAGTATTGATATTGAATCTTATTTGCAATATTGACTGAATATAGGAATGCAGGTGTCACTGTGCTGGAGTTGTTACTTTATTTTTCACTCTGAATTATCTGATTGGAAAAAATGGTGGGAAACAGCCTGTTACTGTTTCATTCCTATCTATAAGGGATGAAGCAAGTACTTCGTTTTGTTGTTAATTTTTCAATGGTTGCCTTCTACTGTGTCATTATAAACAAAAAATATTCCCTATAAAAGTCCAAGAGTGATGCTAAGCAGCAGCATGCTTATCTTCCTCGAGGATATCTGAGAAACTGGAGCACTTTGCCCAATCCAAAGCTTTCTTTTTGGCGATCCCTAGTTACGAAGTGTAATCATAATGTGCACAGGCTGTCTTTTTGTCCCAGTACTTGTGTGGCCTGTAGCACGGGGACTCTTGGCCTGTAAGAGGAGGCTCTTGCCAGATGAGCCAGGTCAAGGTTAGCCAAGCCCGGCGGCTGGCGCAGCAAGGATGGCGGCTTCTGTGGGCAGCGGCACGTGTGGGCTCTTGGAGCTACCCTGACATCTCCCACGTCCTCAGGGCTACATGCCCCTTCCCAGCTAGGCCACGTGGGCCACCTCATGCCTTTGGATCCCTTCTCTGGAGCCTGAAAGGCTTGAGGCACAGGATGCTGGCAGCAGGGAAGGTAGGAAAGCAACAGTAGCCCTTTTTGATCTGCTACATCTGCAAATACATGTTCACATTCTTCTCTTTACACTTTGCGCCGTCGACAGGACTCTTAATTCAGATTTACACGAGCAAAAATAAAAGAACTAGAGCTGGTTTTATAAATATTTATATATAATAAATATATTTTTTTCTTTTTGTTCTGGGTGACCACTTTCACACTGTGGTATCTTTTCTACTAAGAATACTATGTTTGGAATTCAAGATTTGCTTTTTCTTTCTTTCCATATGTTCTGTGTTAAACATATGCTATACTTTATATTTAAAAACTAGCAGCAGACTGAAAAAAGTAGCCTACACCACAGAAATATGTTTGCTTCATTATCAAAAGCTTCTGTGGGCTTTTTTTTGTTTTGGGTTTTTTTTTTTAACACATGGAGAAGTGAAGAAAGGGGAAAAAAAGCCCACCCTTGAGGACAATTTCAGACGTGAAACTTAACTTTTAAGGGGTGTGGAGACAGTGAACATCTGGTTCTTCATTTGCAGCACACATATAAAAGGCTTGTCAGAGCTTAGGGATAACTATCGCCATACACAGTTGGTGAGCTGGTTGTCAGCTCTGAAATGAAGGAAGGAACCCTGTCCATTTATTTTAGGAATCCAGACATTAAACCTTTGAAAAATACTTGAACTGCCAAAAAATTGCAGTTATATGACCCGTCTCTGACATACGTGTCGCTTCCTGCCTTCTGGCCTGAATGCCCTTTTCTCTGACATCTCTGTTCTCCTGCTCATCTGTATATGGAAGATAAACCCTTTCTTTACCCATTCCAGGAAGCGGGCTAAGTTTGGAGCAGAAGTGCTCTGTACACTGCATGCTGCACGCTCAGTCTGATTCCAGTACAGCTGCTTAGGTGTGATCCATCTTGCAGCATTGAAATGTGAAAAAAAAAAAGTGCTAGCAAGCAGCATTAGTGTGGGCAACCTCAGTGCTCGTTTGTTGAGGGTGGCAGGGAGGATGGCTGAAGCATCAGGTGCCACATCAGGGCACAGCCACGTCCACGCTCTGAGCAAGCTACCCTGCACCTTGAGGTGCCCAGCAAAGGAGCAGCTCCACCTCGGAGGAGACAGCTCTGCTCTAGCACCTTCCTGCAACACTGGGACTAGAGGCAGAAAGCTGCTCGTTAGGAGAGCCCCTGAACCGTCCTGACTACACCAGGCCACAACAAAGTGCTCCTCTAAGGTGCACAGCCTTTCTGCACAGCCCAGTTTTGCTTTCCCCGAACGCCCTTTGTACCTGGGGCTGCTGCAGAGTTTATCTGCAGCACCTCCAAGGTCAGGCCTTGTAGGCAGCCACCAGCGTATCTGCTCCCTGCATGGATGTGGGTGCCCGCAGGGAACAGCAGAGCTTGGCACTGCTGCAGGGGTGCAGGTTAACAGGTCTCAGGGCAGCCCTGTACACTTAAGAGTGTAAACAAGAGGAGGAAGAGAAAGTTTGGAGAAATGTAAAAGAAATTAGGGTCATCCTGGCTTTCTATTTCAGCATAGCTGGCTAAAGAATTGGAAGATTGTCATTAGTAAAAAGAAATTAGAAGTCACTATACAAGCTGCTTATTAGCAACAGGGAGATGGTAGAGTACCTTAAAATCAAGGTAAGAACTTAAGATAAATTTAACTGGTAAATTTAGCAAAGAATTGTGGTCTGTTACATAAAAAAAACCCTATGTGGCTGTTGCTATGGTGACAACTTGTTTATGGTACAGAAGAGTAAACTGAAAATTTTCTGCCTGAGAGGGCTTCAAAGTACATTCTTTTCCCCCCCTTGTTTTAAGTATTTTTCATGAATGTTTAATTTGCTCCTGTTTGCGAGAGGAGGAGGAAGAAATGCCCGTTCATCCACTAGCTAGGTATGAATATTTTAAACTTCATGGTATTACTGGTAATTTAAAACTTGTCTTCAGAAATTACCTGGTAAATGGCCACAGCAACATTTAGAAGTAAAAAGCAATGAGGTGTGCACAATTATCTTCTAAAGCTGGAGACACACACATACACACATACTTAAGCGTCAATTTAATTAGAATATGGCTAGATTGGTGCTTTTTAAAATCCTGTCACTGCTGGGGATGAAAGCCATTTCTAGGCAAAGCCATAATAAGACAAAAGCTCATAATGTTAAATTATGAACTTATAAATAAAAACATTCTTACTAAAATAAAATATAGGTTTAATAATTGTAATTACTAGCACAGTTCAGATTACAGTTTCAAGCAAGTGTAGTTAAATGAGTAAAGATTGTTGCGTGAACAGTTTTAAATATGGCTTATATTTATTTAGATGCAGCTAGTAAAGGACTGATTTAAGCTGCATCAATTTTAAACATTTAAAATGATGCAGGCACATCCATATAGGGCATATAGTACAATATATACAATATGTAGTATATATTGTACCAGTTGAATAGATGTAATAAAGACTGTCTATCTTTTGTGTAGGTAAGACCTTACTGAAATAAATTCTCCTATTAAGCCTCACTTTGCTTTTCTATCCAGAATTTCCAAAAAACTCTTACCTCCAGTTACGCACAGGCAGAGTATTTGAGGTTTCAGAGTTTCAGAATTACATACAGGATACAAGCACAGTGTCAATAAACTACTATTGCTTACTCTCAAATTAAGAAAACATGCCACGCAAAACACTGGAATCTTCCCATCCAGTGATGGGAATAACTACTGTGAATAACTACTGTGCAGCTTCCTCTGCAGCTGAATACTAACAAATAAGCAGAGGGCCAGGCTCTCTTGTAACGGGCAAATTAACAACTCAAGCCTTGGGCTCCCACACTCTCTAAAGATGTTAACTCAGAGAATAACATGAACAAAATACTTCAGCTTATCTGAATGGAAGCTGCCATCAGCAAGGTATATTTTGTCTTGACTAATCCTGTTAAAATCAACAGGGCTACATTAATGTACCATTTAGCATAGGAAGATTACATTCCCCATGTACAAAACATTGACACTGTCATATAATGTCTCATTAACACATGTAAAATATAAAGACTTGGGTGAAAAATTGGTAGGAAATACCTTGCATCTGTTAAATCTATCAAAACTATAAAAGGAAAAATTGATAAGTTGTATGTGGTCACTCTCTCTACTGGACCAAATCTGAGTTCAAAGTGAAGTCTTTTTTAAAATAAAAAGTTTCCTGCAGTGCTTGTAACTTAACTATTATAGCATTATAAATTAATGCAAAAGATTCCAAAAGGCCCCTTAAGTAGAAAATGTCAACACACAAATGTTAAGCGAGAGATTTACACAAGAAATTTAAGTCTCCAAGTCCCACTGGAATGCTTTGCATCCCATAAGCTTCTTGAAAAATCTCAGTCCTGTCATATTGCACTAAAATAATCAGATTTGCTCATAGGAAGTGCATTCTCCTTCAGTCTAGGCTACATTTATGGGGATGGACACTTCTCTTTCACGCACACCTGTGTGGCAGAGTATCTCCACAAAGCTGGTGATCTAAAATCAAGTTAGAATTGGGCCAGAATCTTTTCCCGCCCCTCTTATTTCATTTCTCTTTCATGCAAAGGTAGAGCAGAGGTCTCTGATGAGCACATAATGTTACGTACCATATGTGCTGCAATACCTAGGCACAAGAGGATGAGTAAAGGACAGAGTGTCAGCCTTAATTGGAGTAAGCTGTCAGGCTGGAGATGGGCTCACGCGTTGCAGAGTCTGCCACTTGGACATTAAAACAATCACATGCCAGAACTGCTGCTTTCCCATAGGATAGTACAGATTAAACTCAAATGATGAGGTTAATATGGAAAGAAGTGTTTTTAGTTATGACTGCAAGAGAGGCTCTTTGAAGCTTCTCAACAAACAGATGATTTAAGTAAAAGGAGTAACTCAGGTTTCCATAGGGAAAGCCATGGAACAAGCGCTTACACCGGTTTAAGAGTTTCTTCCTAAGACTCATGAATGAAGGCTTCATTAGTAGCATATAAGTGTTAATGAAACTGTAGAGGCAGACTTTTGTAAGAAATAGGAATTTCAAAGTTGCGTAACAGGGGGAACTTTGAAGTTTATCTTTCACTGAAATCCTACCCCCAAAACCACCATCAACCTGATGAAAAGCTTTGGTGAATTCAAAAAAGGCTGGAAGGAATTGGTGCCCTTCAAAGAAGTACGTTAACTTTGTTATCTCCCAAAAGACAGACAGCTTCCATTTTTTTTCCACAAAACTGCAACCTTTGAAGGCCAAGGATGAGTACAGGCAGGAGTGCAAGGAATGGGTAGCACCGAAAGAAGACCAGACAAAACTAACTCATGGCCAAAAGACTTCACTGGCGGCAGCATTTGGTATTGTAGGAGAGCCTAGCACAAACTTTTAATTTGCTAGGAGGAAGCTTTGTAATCTTTTCAACATTTGCTGTGGGTGCAACATGAGCGGGAAGGAGATGTGATCCCCTTGGCAGGAGTGCCCGGTGAGATCCCACTGAGCTTACCCTTGCAACCTCAGCTGGGCAACTTCTG
Organism: Nothocercus julius; assembly: GCA_013398735.1. Classification (NCBI taxonomy): domain Eukaryota; kingdom Metazoa; phylum Chordata; class Aves; order Tinamiformes; family Tinamidae; genus Nothocercus; species Nothocercus julius. The sequence goes on along the minus strand of VZSV01000268.1, from coordinate 385,184 downwards.
GTTGCTCCTGCAAAAGGCAGACAGGCATTTGTGGACTACCACAGACCAAAGCAGCCTCACGCAGGCATCCTCTACTAGCTCTCCATTGATTTCATGGGATTTCTTGCTCTAAATGGAAGCAGTATTTATTTTAGGCATCAAAAACTCATTGCTACAGTGTGTAATCTCCAGGTGTCTCAAAAAGCTTGGTGGGGAGTTCCCACCAGGAAGCACTCAGTAAAGACACTTATGTCTGAGCTTTTCCGGAGAGCAGCACACTCTTTACTGCATCCGCACTATGGTGAGAGCCCAGATGAAGAAGCTCACAAGCAAGTTGGTGGTGGTGGTGAACAAATCTCAGTGCACAGTATGTTCAGCAAGGACACTGCCTGGTGGCATTTCAGCTGGCTGCTCACGCCCCTCTCCACATTCTACACCAAAGCAGTTACAAGCATTTAAAAGAAGAAGAAGGGCAGATATTATTTTAGTCAGTGGTTTCCCATTCTTCTTCAGGACTAAAATGTAAAATCTAGTTGCAACTGTGCTCATCATTCTCTCTTATTTTCACTTGTGGTAAATGAAAGTGCGCCAAGAAGCTTCCTTAACTTGTGCGTAAAAGGGGTGAACTGAAGTAGCCGCACAGTGTGTTCAGGAGGTGTGCAGGCAAGTGGTTTCTCCTCACGAGAAACACGTCATGCGTTCTCAGCAGTTTCTGAGGGCAAGTGAGGAAAAAGGAGTGTACCTAGAGGTGAAGAATGAGCAGTGGCCCTGTGCTATCCCTGTGCCCTAATATAGGCGGTCCTCACTTGCATGGTACTTCTTGATCAGTCATTTTTAGTGTAGGCTATGTCCATTCAGGTAACGGTCTTGCCACATGGTGCTCTGCCTCCTTATGGATGCTGTGTTTGTTAAAGGAAAAACCTTTCTCTTGATGCTTCTGTCTGCCTTTGGCTTTCACAAGGTACTGGTCACCAAGTGGCACTCTCAGGCCCAGTGGAGCAAGACTGAACCTTTCCTGAGAATCCTCTGGATAGAAGATACAGGATATAACTGGGTAGCAGGCCTAATGTTTTCAGGGAGAATAAATTTTTAACATTAATAAAGAAAGAAAAAGCCCTTTTGGTATCTCTCAAAGGATATTCTCATTAAGGCTTCACCAGTACAAGTACAGACAAGGGAAAAAATGTTTCTGCTCTTTATCTTTTTTCTTACTTCCTCCCACAGAAAACTGATTTGGCTATATCTAATTAGAAAGAAAAAAAAAAGTGGCATAAGCCTAATTAAGATTTTAATTCAGTTACAAAGCATGAAAATAAATCACTGCAGACTTGATGGTGACAATAACAAAATAGAGTACCTGTTCTCCTCCATAATAGCTATAATACAAAATGATGAGGAAGCCTCAAGAGGAGAAATTTATCTGTTACCTGATTTTGAGCCCACTCAGACACAATGCATTCATGTGTGTGAGACCATGTGAGGTGATGGGAGTCCCAGGCGGGATTCTGTGTCCCGTCCTTGGGTCACACCAAGGTGGGGTCTTCAAAAGGCACCTCCACTTTCTTCAAGCATTTCTGTCTACCGTGAAGTGACTGCTTTGCGGGTGGCAATTTGCAAAAAGGCTGGGAGGAGGGAAGAGAAAGCAGGAGAAATAATGGACAGAAGGAGCACACGGAGATGCACAGAAATCCCATCACAAATATGTCTGGTAAAGTTCACCAGGCCTATATATAAGCCAAGCTGATGTGTACCAAGAGGCCAGCTTTTGTTTAAGAGCTAAATAAGAAAGAGAGCAGGTAATCAGTACTGTACTATGTGTCTGAATTCTATACAAGATTTGGCTTTTTTAAAAGCCAGTTATATTAGCACCTTAAAAGGGACATTAGCTTGTCCTAGTTTAATATAGTGCTCTAAACACAGCAAGAACTCACACTAAATAGCGGCATGTGCGACTGTCAACAGGCACCTACCTGAAATAGCTTTGGGAAGACTTCAAGAGATTCAGTGTGTTAGTGGCTGTATGCAAGCAGCATGCAGAGCTGCTGCTAAGAGATTATGTGGTTTTTAGCTCAGGCATTCAAGTGGGATATTTTTTATGATCTATTGTTACTCTGGTTCATTCATGCCCTAGACCATAGAGGGACTAATTACACTGAGCATCAGCAAGGCCAGCAGCTTTTGAAACAAGTCTCAATTCCTATACTTTCTATATTAAGTTTTCAGTTTCAGATCATATCCCTTCAGAGGAATTAACACAAGAGTTAAAAAGGAGAGGAAGTGACTGCTTTATTTTAACTACTTCTTTGTTATTCAGGATGCTTAATATATTGAGCACTGCGCAAGAATAATTACTCCTATTACAATCATCAAAAAATTATTGTATCACCTGAACATTAAAAAATGCTGCAATAGGAGAAAAAAGTTCTGAATTTTACTATGTCACATTTCAGTGAAGAGAGAGAGGAAAGAAAGGAAATATATATAAATAAAAAAAAAATCTTCACACTTATCTGTCCTCCTCAACCTATTGTCCCCAGTAAATGGCAAGTTTAAAATATTTTCCTCCAGGAAATGAAGGACAGTTTTGCATTTTTGTGAATGCAGAGAAGGCAAGAAAAACAGGTAGCTCAAAAAAGGAGTTCACATGAGTGGGGCAAACTTAAGGTTTGGCACAATATGGGCTACATTTGCACTTTAATTTCAATAGGCTGCTAAGCTCTTAAACACGTTAAGCAGATCTACCACTGCTGCCAAAATCTTTCATGTCTTCTGCTCTGTCCCTTCTTGGTTTCCTGCTTCTGCCCAGGCTTTGGGGCCCCACTTGGGAGTTGGACCTCCCAGCACCCTAAGCATGCAGTCATTCATTTCATTGTGTGTGTATTTTTTACCATTATAGATAGCTTTTTTTTTTTTTTTTTTTTTTTTTTTTTTTTTTTACTTCTAAACTGTTAAAGATTGTGCTGTAAATGGATTTTTGGCAATTCTGGTGGTCTTGATATGCTTTCATCAGGCTTTTTCAAGGCCTCACTTAGATAAGACTTTGTATTATTATCTTAAATGCTGTTTAAAGCTCATTTGCTTCCTTAGTGATTTCAGTTTTCAGCAGGGCTATAAACTTGTGCTTGACTCATTATCATTCCCCGCTGTCAGGTAGACTGGCAGCACTAGGTTTTCAGCCTTCACAGTTTTTCATGTTGTCTTAGGTTTCCGCCTTTGTATCACAGAGCTGGCTCTCTTACCATTCCACACACACCTCTTCGCATCATGGGATTAACATGCTGTTGTAATTCTGTACTCGTTATGGACTTCTGAAGCACTACAATGAAGCCATAATGTTTCTATTAAGTCACATAAAGGCTAAGAATCAAGACAATGGGACATACTATGCCGGAGTTCAAGAGGCACAAGGAAAATGCAATTGAATCATCATGTTTTAAATAAGAAAAGATCTTTGTGTTGCAAATACATTGTGTTACATTGAAATAAGTAATTATTAACCCAGCATTAAACAGCATTATTAATTTGGAGAGGTATTCCCTCATCTCCTGGAGAACATACCAAAATGCAGATTAGGAGGAGAAGTTGCATTGGAAGTTAAGAGGGATAATCATACTGTAAAAGCAAAATATGGAAGACTGGGGAGAGGAAGGAAGAGTTCTTCTACAGCTCAGTAGACTGAACTATGCTTTTTATACCTTTAGGAACACAAAGAAATACGAGCAAGCACAGCTCATTATTAAGTGTACCTCATATTTACCATAGTACTCGATGGCAGCTCGTGAATTACCTATATAAAGTTGCAAACCACCATTTGTAGAAGTGAGAAAGCTGGCACATAAGAATCTGTTTAAATTCTTTAAGAAGAAGAGTTACCTAGCGCAACCTACAAGCTGCAAAAGACCGAATCAACCTTCAGCTTCTTTATAAACTGCCAAAGTTTGGAGGAATCTTGCAAATGTAATAAATTACAGCATCACAATGTACTTCATACACTTTACGTGAGTAATGTAATGACTTCTCAGGTTAACCAGTGTCTTCAGTTCTAACAGCTGTGAAAGGCTACAGCAGTACGGGTTTTGTTTGCTAAATATAAGCCTCATAAAAATCAACATAAAAAACATAGCCTGTACTTAAATGTCTTTCTACCTGAAGTTGATATATTCTCTTTTTTTATGATTACTCCTCTACTTTTTAACGTGAACCTACTTTAATACAGGGACCATAAAATTCCCGGGACCACGAAGACTGAAGAGCTACGCAATCAACACTCTTACTACAAATAGCAACATGAAAGCATCTATTATTTTCCTTCAGTGAAGGGACCTTTCAACTCAGGATATCCAATCATTCTTTACGGTGTATGATGTCAAAAACACTTACTGCACAAGCAGAGATCTGTGTTTCTTTTGCCACAGACAATAAATCTTTAGTGTCTTCTCTTGATACGCATCACTCCACTTGATCTCAGGAGGCACTATATGTCTCTTTCTCTCTCCCTCTTCTAACTAACAAGGTCACTTGCCAGTGATGATACAACTTTTCCAGAAGGTATAGGAATGTTCAATAATTAATATCTACTGATAATTGCTTCCCAAAGCAGTGCTTTAAGACTCTGAGGCAAGTTCTTCACAAAAACCAAAGAACCCTTAAAATACACTAGAGTAGCAGGGCTAGAGAAAAATCAGCCGCAAAACTTAAAACGCATAGGACTAAACTGACCACTGATATAACAGAGCTGCACCTGCTTATGCCAAAACGGGATTCAGCATCTCTTCTGCAACCAATCATCGTTATTTTACTACTGGCCTGAGAACAGAAGTCATCCAAATACAAATTATGTAATCAGCTCTGAACAGGAGGACAGGAAATCCCCAGTTGCTTTCACTACTGCATGTAAAGTTCCTATAGTAATAAATGCATTACTATTGTTTATTAAAATATCTCTTACTGCAGGTTGCACTACAGAGACAATGAACCACAATGAGAGAGACATATCCTAAACCGAAAGTTTCCATGAATACAGAACACGCTTTGCTGTCACTACTACTGTGCTTTCTTTTACCCATCATTGCGTACTGCCAAACTAGCTTCTCTTTCAGATGATCTCCAGTGAAAGTGATGCTTGACAGAAATACAAATAAATTGTATCCAAGCAGGTACTGAAAAAGACAGGTTGTCCGAAATTCCTCACAGACTGTGCAATTGTTTGACTGAGGTCTGCACTGGATGCAGTAGTGGCAGACGGATGTTTATTCCATCAGAATCAGGATTCAAACTACAGAAACCATGATAGTTTTGTCCTCTTTTTCCCTTTCTATCTTGCTGTTCTGAAAAGGTGAAGAGGAAGGAGTCTCTTTCTTTGGGGACTCATCAATTAGGATTAGCGTAGTGTTGACTCTCTGCAAGGGGCAGTCATGACAGCACTTTTTACTGAACTTGTGTTCCTTGTGAGCATTCCTGTCCTTGATACAGATCTAGCAGCTAGTCCAACAGCAAACAAAAAACTGTATCCATAGCTGTCAGGTTGATTGCAAAGTGTTGCAAAGGTGCAGCGAGAACACTGGCCATACCTGTCCTGCTTTAAGTTTCTTTCTCCTTCTATGGATGACCTGCCAATACCACGTAGTCTGCTCCACACAAAGATGTGCGTGGTCCAGGGGCATTAGTACCCAAGGAATAAAAGGGATGGAGGAACTCAGATCGGTGCCATCTCTTCAAAATTTCCTAACAGTCCACTAAAATGTCCTTGACAGTTGTTTATTTTGCTCTTCAGTGAAGGGCGTGCGCATGCTAAGGACGCTCAATGTTTTTGCTACCCAGTGAATGTACAGATGAAATGTGGGTGCGTGGGTCTTTGTATGTATACACATATATATACACATACCTACACATAAGGCAGCCCAGACAGAGAGAGCGATTGTCAGCATTAGTTTAGTACCAGTCACATGTCACTTGTGTGTCTGGGCCGACCAACAGGAGAAATCCTGTGAAATAGGGGGTGACAGGCAGTAATTATTTCAATGCAGTACTTGTACTCTGAACGAGGGCGACTGGGATGAGGTGTCAGCTGCAGGTCATTACTGCTGACAAGGGCTGCAGTCAGCTCTAGCAGCTGTCCCTCTCCCAGGTGGGCTGGCCAATCTTGCCATGATCGTGTCTCTGAGGTGGACTGAAGGGACATGGCATAGGCTAGTGCAGTAGGTAAAGCAGATACAAATAATGTTAGGCACTGCTTAGCACGACCTAAGCATAAAGTCTGCCATAACATGCTCTGCAACTAAGTACCATGTGTCTTTTATAAATCCATCTGACTTTTTACTGGACTTCGTTTGATTTTTATGCTGCACACAAGGTAAGATCTCTGCGCCTTAAGCTCTATGGCAAATATGACTGTATCTAGTAAGCCTCTCCACAAAACTGGTCACCATAGTACTGCACCTTTGTGTTGTATTAGAGAGAAGAAACCCCTTAATTTTAAAAATGCTATGCCTATCTCTGTTTTAGTGACTAGTTGATTCTGTTAAGCAGTAAGGTCACAGGGAGCAGTGAGTAATGTCAGAAGGGTATTAGACCCCTGGATTTAACTGCACTTAGCAGAGCTATGGGGAAAAAAAACTCTTTTTGTTGCGCCTCTTTGACCAAATGTCCCTGTCTCTGCTTTGGAGTTTCCCTCTGATTTTGACCCACTGCATGGGGAAGGCGAACACTCCTGCCTGAGTCAGTAAGCTTTTGCTCACATAGCTCTCTAAGGACTCCCTTCCTGCCCCCACCCTCAGAACAGTTTTACCGTCATTAGTTGGTGTGCGGATCATCTCTGCAGAAACATCAGGTACCATCACTAGCTTCATTCTTTATTGCATCCTCCTCCTCCACTACTGTAGCCCTTATAAACCTTCTGCCCCCATCTCTTGTGTCTTAACTGCCACCACTGTCACTCTGGGGAAGCCCTGCTGCTTTGCCCAGAGCAGCCATGCTGTATTTAGTGGTGCAGCCGCTGGGATGTGCCGAGTGGCAATCAAAACACAGCTAGTTTAAAGACATGCTTTCCATTTCTCTTAGATCTTCCTCCTGCTTTTTCTGGTGCATATTTCATATCCCCACCCTAATCGTAGCATTCGTGCCTGTGTCGTGATCTTGGTGGAGACAATAGACCAGGCTGCAGACTAAAGGAGGTGTCAGATAAAAACTTTGGAATGGAGATTTATGCACTCCCTAAGCATTCCGGGTGGGAAAGAAGGGGGGCACCCTCCGCTGTTGTGCATTACCCTTGTGCTTTTGGCAACAATGAGGCTATGGCACAGCTGGGAGCATCACCCAGTGTGCCTGCAGTCTCCTCTACAGACACATCACGGCCCATATGTGATGAGAAGAGGTGTGCTAAGAGGGGACTGCGGTGTAAAGTCATGGCAGGTTCAATAAACCAAACAGGTCGGTCTTGCTTAGAGATTGATCAGTGCTGCTTGCATACACTTTACAATAGGTGCTAGGCCAGCTCATATCCTCATGTTTTTCTTTTGTAATGACCCTCCTATTTAGCATTTTTTCTAACAAATTCAGAAATGAGATTCTGCATGAATAGGCCCAGTATTTTAAAAACCCACAATCGCTGTAATACTCACAAGCATCCTACTCATCAGCAGCATCTCAGTGGTATTACCAATTAGAGCCATGGGGTTTATGAAGACCATTAAGAGACCTGGTCTCGCAATCCATACTCAAGGGGGCAATTCTCATCCATCCAAACAATTCTGAAAATTCCAGTAGGAACCACCTACTGGGGTATAAAAGCAGATTTGGGGCAAATTTCTCTACTTTTTCTTCATGAAAACGTGTGTCAGTAAAGTGTATTTTCCTCAAAAAGTATTTCCCCCCTACAGTGATTTAGTATACTGGTTTTCTTACGAGTTTTTCTAAGCCAAATCCTATTTTTCCCCCTAGGCAAAACATTTATAGTTTTATAAATCAGGAAAGACTGACATAAAAAATGCACTAAACATGCATAAGAGAGTATTCCTGGAGCACCAACTGAGCATGTGACTGACTCTTTTTTAAGAAAAGCCCTTTCATTATAATCAGCATAGGAAATATAAATTAGGGGGGGAAAAAAGATTTTTTTTTTCCAACTAGTTTCTTTTGAACTATTAAAATATATTCCACCCGAATTTCTGGCAGGCCTAAATCAAAGGTATTCTTCAGTGCCATGTTCACAAATTGTTTACAAATCATAATCACTGCTGAGTATAAACACAGCGTAAGCCACTACAGATCCAAGCCTAGAGTAGCCACAATTAGCCAGAAACTTCAGCTTTAACAAGGGACCTCCCTATAAATCAGTGCCTGTTGTGTACAGTATAACTGGTGCAGCTGAATATCGGTTATCTTCACTGCTCCTCAAATAAACCCTGGAGGAAAACTGCTTTTTGCAGTCCATATTGCAAATCATCAAGTCTGTATTCTACAAATCCAGTGTGGGAGGCAAATGCTATTGCTAGGGATCTGTCATCAAGGTTAAACTTCAGCTAGCCTCTCTCTGCACAGCCTGGGTCTGGACAGGCTGGGTGAGCTGAGCTAGTGGAAAAATATGGCAGAAAAGATGGGGATTTTTCATATTCTTAGGACCCAGACCTCTCAAGCCTTTATAAGTCAAAATGCGACTTTGAGCTACAGTTGTAATTATCTGGCAAAGAGAAACTGGCTTTTATTCAGTAAAAATATGCTATACTTGGCAAGAACTTAAAACATAAAATGGCAAAAAATGCTATTCCAAGCTTGATGGCTTTGTGCTGTTTACTGATTTGGTCCTGACTAGGAGATGTGCTAAGTCAATGCAAACCAGCCTCTACACTCCCAGGACCAGGTCCCCAGAGAGTGACTCAAAACTTCATGGAGAGATTTGGACCTGAAGCCATACAATTGATTTGGAGTGGGAAAAAAAAAGGGAGGATAAAATGGATTTCACTTTGGTAGGTCTGAATGCTTTTAAATGCCTGTAAATGAGAAAAGCAAGTGCTAGGTGTGATAAGGACTTCCAAGGAAAAATGTATGATGACTCTTCTCCACTACTCTTTCTTGCCAACTTTGAAGGCTTGCAAATCTGTAAAAGACAGGTAGCTATCAACAATCAGCGGCATGTACAAATCACTGATATGCACTTGCAAGGCCAAACTTACTGAAATTTGTTCTTTCTTTCATCTCCAGCCCCCTTCTTCTCTCTTTCTTTTATTGGAGTCATGGAATAAGAGCTCTCTTGCAGGCTTTCTCTCCTCCAGTACTCTGTGGCTAAATTCCTATTTGCTTCATTTTAGCAGAGTAGGGATAGAGGCTTTGAATCAGAAGCCAGCGAACCACTAAAATGCTCTCTCAATCTGATCACCAGTGCAGTCTCTTTGGGGAGCAACAGAGATGGAGTCAGGAAGCTTTAAATGCTTATTGCACCAAGCACTTCACAAGAAGTGCAAGCTTTAGGCTTATAGTAGTATGAAGAACAAATGCTCTAATTCTGCACTAATACCTACCTGAGTTCACTTGTGTGTTAGTTTTAGGCAGATGACAGTTTAACTGTCCTTTATTTAAACTTCACAAAGAAGATGCAGTAAGGATTAGCGTCAGGTATGTGACTTGATAATTTAAGTGACACACCGAAGACATGTACTAAATTCCCTCCGAATTTCAGTAAGTATCAAACTCCCTTAGGCTCTAACAAAAATTTTCAGCCATGAGTCATCAACTAACTTTCTTCTGGGATCATTTTCCACAGGTCCCTAAAGATACCTGTCCATCATTTTACAACCATTGCAACTTTTAGCAGATTTTATGCTGTACTATAATACAACATAAAATATCCTCCATCTACTTCGGCAGAATGATATAAAATGTTCTACTGCTGCCCTGCACTTCCCACCTGCATTTACCCTCTTCGATCAGACAGTAACATTTTGCATCCAGCAAAGAAATTTATATTTCAAACCATTAAAGGATTGGAAAAAATTTTGATGGGAAAAAAATGTCTTAACAAATTCCAAGAAAATCTAATGCTCTTTAATTTGATCAAACTGATTTAAATTGCAGAGTATGGATTACAGGAGTAAGTAGTAAAATTAAACTAACATTGTGGGAGAATGTGGATAGAAATGTGCATGAAAAACAAAGCAATCCTTCTATGTGAGAAATCCTGAGCCCTCGGGTATAAGTAATGCAATGGTAATTGAAGCACTGTCCTTAGAGGGTTATGTTAAACATTCAAAGGCTGTAGGTCAGTGAAACTGTTACTTATCATCTGGTTAGCTGTCCGACAGAGGCTGTTTAAGAGAGATTGTGAGCGAAGCCCATTTAAATTGAAGTGATTGATTTTCATTTAGCATTTGTCCACCAGAGTTATCAGAAGTTGCAAAATTCATTTCAGAGTGAAAGGAACAGAATCATATGTATCCATATATATTTAGTGACATGAAGCAGCATTAATAACTCCATTACTTGTAATTGAATTAATTTTTTTAGGACTGTGTTTAAATTACATGAAGGTTGTGACACAAGCCATCAAAAAGCAGCACATTCAATATTAAAATTAAACGTTAAGGATGAGGGCATACCATTATGTCACACTGTTGGGGCACAAAACTCAAATGCATTGAGACATTCTAATTTATGGAGGGATGTCAGCTAGAACTTAAAAATATACTGGGCTCTGGCAACATGCAGCACAATCACTTCCTTTGCTAGGTAGAATTTTCTCTTTTATACAAAATACACATATCACTGAAGATCAGAAGTATATGTTACTTGAAAGCAACCCATAAAGACATTAAAGCTCAGTTGTTCAGAAAATATTATTGAGTATGAAAACTCAGTTATTTTAAAATAACTCAAGTTACTATAAGCTACTCTACTAAACATTGAAGTGTTTAATTTTTTGTTTATTCTTAATGGACCTATAGTTTATGGACTACAGATATGCAAGAATTAATTCTAAAAATAAAAATAATTTTGAATTATGAAAGTACATAAAAATTAGAAGCAATAAATCTAATTTTTCAAACATTTTTTTTCCTTTCCTCCTCACTATCCACCCCTAACAAATAATTGCCATATTCATTCACTGTTACTGTGTGCATTACCTACAGTGTGATTTCAAATAGTTTTAATTCCTCTTTCTTATCTGTGATTCACAGGCATCTTTGCAAGTATGTTTTTTTATGGGATGCCTCTGTGTGGTATTACAATAGTTAACACATCTCTATGGAAGACAGAATGTAATTTTTTGCAGAAACTGAGCAGAAGTTGTGGGTAACAGTTTAAAGAGGCAACACAATACCCAAGAAAGAAATTAGGAAACCTGTTTCAGATTATTTGGTGTGCATCTCCATTGATAGAGGTCCCTACCGCCGCTTTGCATGGTCTGGCTTTAAGTGAGCAAAACAGTGCATTTCCATCTCTTTCCCAGGCAAAACTTTTAATCCTTGAGGTAGTCACTTCTCTGTGAGTCCTCCCTGCAACTAAACTAAATTTCTCCCCTCCCTAAACACAGCAGGTGTACCTTTCTTTCTAGACCAAAATCATGGCAAACAATTCTTGTTTGCTGTGACCACAAAGAGCATTTCTTTCTAACTAAATGCTTGATATCTTACAGTACTTGCATCCCCCTTGTAAAGCTGGACACAGCATGGCCTGGCGCTCTCAGCAAGAAACACATTTTCCACTGCCACTCGCACAGACCTTAAAACAAGAGGCCTCCTTTTTTAAACATCTGATTAATCTTTTAAATAATCATCTCTAAGTAAATGAAAGACCTGTAGAAATTTATAGTGCAGCCTGAATCTACACAAAATTCAAAAGCCAGGGCTCTGTCACAGCACTTTCTCTTCTTGCTTGGTTTATATACTCAAACCATAATTTAATATTTCCTCCTGCATTTCCTCCTTCCTCGTGCATTCGGTAAACATCAAAGCAGTGTTACTGGGATTTATTACATAGTTACACTGTAGCTGTGGATAGGTATATGTCTATCCATTCTGGCTGTCCTACAGCAATTTATTTACAAATAAAAAGGAAAAAAAAAAAAAGAAAGAAAAAAGTGAAGGCCTGAACATTTACTCAAAGAAATTGTGAAAGATAAAATGAAAATGTTTGTTCTTGAGATTTGTATGTGTTTGTATGGCCACAGGCACATAGCAACATGTCCCTGCTTTAGCAGGGAGGTTGGACTAGATGATCTCTAGAGGTCCTTTCCAACCTCGACCATTCTGTGATTCTGCACTGCTCTTTTGTTGAACATAAATGTCGTATGAATTTGCAAATCAAAGATTTCCATTTAAAAGATAATCTAGATAAACAGCATATATAATAAACACAGATACACATACATATCAACATATATGGAGATATGCATGTTTATTATTATATGTGTAGTCTGTGTGCACTGCGCTTTTTCATTTTCATCCAATTTTGCCTAGGAAGTGTGATGCTGCTTTGCATACAAATACATCTAGAGCTATTGGCGTGCACACACGATATATATGTATATATATGTGTGTGCCTGTGTACTCCATAGAGAAATATGTATATGTGTGTGTAAATTGTGTGAATGTAAATATGAAATAGGCCATATGTTCCAAAAGTCCCAAAAGAGCATCTGATGTTGATATGTAGTCAGTGTGTTAAGGACCTTCCTAATTAATAACCCAGATTAAAACCTCTTGACAATCAATTAAGATTAATGACAGGTCATTCTCTATCCCCCTACACCCGCATCTCGGGCTGTGAAAACCCTGGGTCGTGCAACTTTAATCCTGTTATCTGCTGCCTTCTCTATCTGAAAAGCCTTCAGATTAACACGGCAGACATTATCGAATTTACAACCAGCCGCTCGGACAGCTGCCCTACTTTTGACAGTTAATGGAAAAGGAACTAATCTGGTTAAGAGCATAGGACTAGTTCATAAATCTGGACACACAAGACAGTTAAAGCTGTCATATCTCTTCTTGAAGAGAGCAGCAACTGAATTAACCTGTCAGCTTTCTTGCTCTTCCTTGAAGGTAGTCAGTCTTTCTGTAAACTGGACTAATGAGAGATTCCACCTTAACATAAACTACATCAGATTCCACTGTACATAAAGACTATACCCAAGTTGGGAGTTGCATTTTATGACTGAGCTTCGTTAGATACACACAAAGCTTGGAAGCCACGTCGTGATTAAATATAATTGCTTTTGCTGCAATCCACTCCATAAAAGATTGCTTTGAGAAATTAAGAAAACAAATGTGCTTTTTTCTCTTTTGATTCCTGCTCAATGAAATGAACAGTTATGGACAAAATCTGACTGCCAAATGAAACGTTTGCTTCTTCATGTAGCATGGGTGAAGAAAACTGTAATGCTCTTCAGGACAGCAGAGGTAGTATTTGACAGCTGTAATAAATTCACACTCCACCCAGAAAAGTATGACTTTTTCTTTCTTAATTGGCATCATCCCATGTAACCAGCACAGCTCAAATAACCATCATGCCTGCCATGATATATCTGTGCATTTTAAGGGGTCTAAAACACTCAGCAAACAGCTAGCTGCTTGTAAACTAATGAAGACTGCAAGAATTCCTCTGTCTGCACAGCCTGGCGCAGCTCAGGTTTCTAAAATGCTTTTTTAAAGCATGTGCTAGATACACAAAGATACATGCCATGCTGTGGGATGATGGCACTTCCATCACAACCTTTTTACCCACCCATGTAGTGTACAGTTGTCTAATAACCAGCTCTGGTGCAATCTGAGATGATGAACTGTTTATCGCACCCTGTTACAGCATTTTGTGGAACCGAAAGTTACGGTACTCCTAGATACTGCAATTATCCAGTTCTTTTTCCCAAATACTGAGCTTTCCTTTGGACAGTGCAAAGTTGGGTGCACTTACAGCCACAGACTTCTAACAGTTATTTAGGTACTCCGCAATTGACAGTCTGAGCTAATGATTTGATATTTTCTGTCTTAACTTCAGGTGCTAATCTGTGCATCAAAAAAGAAAAAGAAATAGATAAAAGAACAGGGCCCAAGCACTTGCGCTATAAACCCGTGCCAAGTTTCTTTCTCCTGCAGTAACAAACTCGGTGAAAGTTAGAGGAGTTTCAGCACAGAAGCAATGGCAGACACTCCTCTGCAAGCCACAGGGACAGCATGTGCATTCAGCCCTGCGTCCCAGCTGAACCACAGCACTGTGGTGTGAAGGTTATTCTAACCTCACATCAAACCACGACACCCTTGGACAGCTAAGTGCTTTATGAAACAACCTGAAAAGCGTCGTGCTTTATTCTTCTTTACCCCTTTAATGAAAAGGGGAAGAAATTGTAAATTTGAGTACGAATGCATGGTGATGCATCATTTATAAATTATCTTGTTAGTGCAGAAAACAAAACATAGCTTTGAAAACAAAACAATCTACTGATGCGGACTCCACTATGTTTGATGGGAGCCCTTCAAAAGAGTTCATGGCTTAATGGAGGCTGTTTATGTGGGGACTTCGATCTGTACCTGCTGTCCCCTGTCACTCCCTGGAAACTTGGCGGCAGATGTTGCAGCGTTAAGTTGTCTCTGAAGTGGCTCTCTGTCCCCATCTCCCCACCACAACAGAGTCAAACTATATTAGATCTCTTTATTTGTGCCTGAGGCATGTTTGGGAGCGCAGCTGTGGCCACCCCCACTCTACCTTTAGTGTTTCAGCCCCCAGGCGGCAAATGTGAGACCAAAACTGTTCTGCCACTCTTAACTACATCTGCTGACAATCCAGCAGCCTCGCTGCAGGCTGCTGAGGACCTGTGCCTCTGCTCTAAACAGATGTCGGCGACAACCTGCTAGCTCACACCTGTACAAGCTTCCCTAACCTCACGGATTGCCAGCTGAAAAATTTATGACTCGGAGGAGTTCCGTCCACAATCAAAGCTTCCTGACTGCACTGCGTACAGCCCTCAAACTGGGCCACCCTTGGCATTTGCTGGCAACATGGAAAAGGTGGGAGAGAGGAGGAAGAAAAAGTGTGCTCTGCTTTGATACTTCATGCCTACATTGCAATTACTTGATCAAGGACTTGAATTCAGTGATGAATTCTTCTGAAAACTGGAACCACCAAGTTCCTAAGCAATAAGAACAAAAAAAAACCTGTGACTACTGCTTACCCTGACAGTGCTTCCGGTGTATGTGTGTGCGTGCATGGCTCACCGTGCGCACACGTTACTGCTCATCTGTTTACTGGCTTAAGCCCACAGGGGATACAGCAAGGGATCTGTATCTGGCAAGTTATGAGTAAGATTTTTCTTTGAAGATAGAAAACTCAGCCAGACAGAAAGTACATTCTCAGTGAGCTATAGGTCACACGATTATTCTGCCATGCAAATTTTACTTTTTTTTTTTTTTTTTTTTTTTTCCATGAGGATTACTGACATACTTCTGATACTTCTGTCCTCTGTTTATCGTAACCTGGATGCTGGTCAATGTCTTCCTGGGAAATCCAGACAAAACAGATGTCTAACTTCTCAGTGGTTCAAAAAAACCTTCTCTACCCAGCAATTTTACAGAAACTACCTGGCTTAATGGTCACAACTCCTCAAAACAGAGCTTGACTAACAATCTTTGGCCTGTTCAGTTACTATTTCATTTACGTTACTATTATACGCTCAATTACTTGTTAAACTGTACTGTACTGTTTTGCACGTAGATTTACTGCAAGTCATTCTGCTATGTGTAATATGTTTCATCCATGCAAGCAGTAAATAACTTGCAAAACAACAACTAGAAGGTCAGTATTGCACAACCGTACACAGAGTATGGTTTCCTATTTCTAGCACTGCACTTCATCATTCTGTTCCTTCCAACACTTGCTCTATCTTGTTCTAAATAAATCTCAGCCTTTCTTCCTTTACAACAGTACTAAAGTTTATCCTACTCACTGAAAAAATAATCTAAATACTAGTTACCTCTCATGCTCTCAAAGGTAACTCCTTCTCTTTAGCTGCTGTAATTCTCATACATCATTCTTATGGTGTAAGTTGCAAAAATAGTGTTCTGGCACGCTGTTTCTATAGCATTAATCCAAGTTCTTTGAGCTCTTCTCCTGGCTTTCTGTTTTCTTTGATATCACATCCTTCACTTTCATTGCTCTGCAGTCCAGAGCAGATGCTGAGCAGGTAGAAAATTCACAGTCCAGTCACAAGCTCTGTATATTATGCAGGAGAGCAAGGGACACTTTTTTGAATTGGATACCAAAGAGGGACACAGATGAACATTAGAGCAATCCGAAGCGCATCTTACTGATGCCATGCAGGGAGAGAGGCTACAGAGTGCCAGTGGCAAGACAGAAAGTGATCTAAGGAGAGCATCCCTATTAAACTGGGAAGAGCAATTCTGATTCTTCAGATAAGCCTCATACATCTCCCTCTGAGCTGATGCTCAGCTGCTGGGCTAGATGCTCAGCAAATGTAAGCTGGCATAGCATGGCTTTTCAGTGGAGTTCTGCTGCCTTACAGTGTCTGAGAACCTGATCTGTCATGCGCGTCTGGGGCCAGCTGACTGAGAAAAAGTTGATGTCTCACTTAGAGGAAATAGTTTGCTCCCAAGTCTCTTCAGTATGTCATAAACAGGAAACTGAATGATTCTAGTAGATTTGAAACAGCTTAATGATAAATGTTTCCAAAGTAAATGCAGTGATTTAGAGTAAAGCTTTCTTAAGGTGCAATAGCCAGAAGTAAATGATCTAGCATTATTGTAGAAAGGTCCAAATAATAACTATTCCTGCTACTCCCAACTATAGCCGTCTTTGTTGTGGAGGCCACTTTTTCATGGGTCATTACCCTACAGAAGAAAGGACTGCAACACAAGTTGCCTCCCTTCTTCCTCTGAATGCTGCATTTGGCATGCATTTTTTTTTTAAAACTTTTGTTTTTTTTTACTCTGGGAATACTGAGCAACAGGAAGCAACATGCATGGAAGTTACTGATGGTTACTTAAAATGGATATATTTTTAGTGTTCTGATTGCCACACTCTACTCTTAGAAATACCTAGATTTAAGAAAGATTAGCGATTTTGTTACAGAGAGGTAAAACTGCATGAAATCTGCACCATGTTCTTGTCTTCCAACTGCAAACACACAGAATACTTACAAAATTCTTCATTGTACTTTCAGGAGATCAGTGTTTCTGCACCATTTCTTGTCTGGTGTGATACCCCTTTTCAAAGCCCTTTTTTTCCCCATTGTTTTTCTTCTTGTACCGTTCTTTCGGCGGCATGGCTTTCTTTAATTAAGCTCATGGAATTATCAGTGCTTAGCTGTTGCTAAAGCCTTGCTCTAGCATGCCCCTCTTTGCCCACCCTAGCTGGCATGCTCCCAACACACCAACCTCATCTCCTTGCTGTGGTCGCATCAAAGAGACTCGGTCGTACTGTCGTCGTAACAACGCCCACAGTGCATCAAGTCGACCCTGGGACAACAGAGTAACAGGACTTTCAGTATGATAAAATCAATCAATCGACACTCCACCACATACTAAATTACTTTTCAAGGAGATCCATGGAGAAATTTACTGCTATTTACTTTGGGATGAATTGCCACCTGTACATCTAGGATTTCTCCCACAGAAAGATGAGTGATTTTACAGCCTGTACAAAGCAAATTTGTCACTTGCAAGAAGCCTTGGACCTTCTCAGCACATGGCATGTAACTGATATGTGCTGTACAGTAAGTCCAACCTGTACTGAATGCATCAGGTTTACTGTGAGTGCTCAGACTGCCTATGCAGAACATGTGCAGCAGCCCTGGTGCTTGTCAGGAGTATCCCACTCAGTAATTTAGGTCACTTTGGTGTTACAAATGGACATACAGGGATTTGTGAAGACAGAATGGCCTTATACAAACTCTTAACTAAACCTGTCTGTTCTCTGCCTCTGTATATTTAAAGAAAAGTGTTTATGGCCCCATCTTCAGTTCCTGAGATAAGCTTGTTACATTATGCTTGTTACGGGTTATGTTTGTTAGGAGTTTGCAAGGGTCTCATAGCATCCTCAGGGAAAATGTCTTTATTTTGTACCATTTGTTTTGTCTCAATCAGAATTTTGCATTCTGTTGGTTTATACTATGTTTTTCGTTTCTTGATTGGTAATGTAGTCACAGGTTGAAAAATTAGTAAATGCTACAAACTCTGTACAGAGACCTTTATGCTTAATTAGATATACATTGAGATAGATCAAATAGCTGTAAATACAAATATAAATATATTTTGATTCTGTTACTGTAAGACATGTCCTCTTCTGTGGAGAGATAACAGGTTGTAGTATGTCATGCTGAAGTACAGCAGTTAGGGCTAAAATGTGCTCCAGCTGTTTGGTCTGAGATGCATTTTCCTTCAAGAACTACTTGAATAGGAATACTTGAGAAACAAGGTACAGTTCATCACACATAAGACTAGCAGTGCAGACAAAATCCTGTCTTTTGTACAAAGTTATATTGTACCAAAGACTAGATTACCTTAATTGGTGTGTACCACTTCTCCTGAATGACTGGTGAGGTAGGCTTTGGTTTAGGTGGTTTAGGATGAAAAGGCTCTTCTGCTTCTTCTGGGAGCTTCACCACAGCATTTTTTGCTTTTTCTAATCTAGCCCCTTCTTCTGTAGATCCTTTATCACCCCAGCGAACCTGAGAAAAGACAGAGTACAGCATAATTACATTGCATGTAAAGGATAAGGAAATAATGGTAGATAAGAGAAGTAGCTGAAAAAAAGTTTTATATTTGGAAGAAATTCTGAATAAACAAGAGAGAAACATTGAGGAAAATGTTTACTCTTCGTGTTTTGCTATAAGCATTCTTATACATCTCTGCCTTTGTAAATATGAGTGGCTGTCAACAGCAAAAAGTCAAGAGAAATACTGAAAAACTCTAACATGTATCACATGGGATGTTTAAGGAAATCCCCCCCAAAACCTTCCCTCGTTAGTGACGTAAAACTATCATTTCTAGTTCTGATTTATCCTAAAATACGCGATCATAATCAGGCACTCATGAAAGCTTAGGCTTTAGCGAATGTATATTTCTGAACACTACGTGTTTGTCGAGATTTAGACAGCAGTACTTCAGGAAGATTTAACAAACACTCCTTGAAGCTATTCAAAGGTTTTGAAGTAGTTCTGCGAGAAGATACATATTGGAGAAAAGGCAGATGAAGTGGTCTAAGCTGCATAAGTAAAAGTCTAACATGTAAAATGTGCATTTTGTCACTGCCACAAAAGATATAGAATACATACAAATAGTTCAAAGGGAAAAGAAACATGGATTATTGCTGCTAGTGGAGCAAGCACATATTTCCACTTCCATAAAAAGTTGTACTGACTATGCTGTAAGGAGAAATATAGAAAAAAAAAAATCCATCCGAGACAAATTGTTTGTCTTAATACAGTAATCCTATTTCTTGGGATTTGAAACATTGGGAAGCAATTTGAACTGGTATGTCTGCTGTGTTCTACAAACAAATGAACAAGACTTTTTTTTTTTACTCATCTAGAAAGAGCATCTAAAAGCTATGTGTGGAGTTGGAAAGTTCTTAGTTTCAGTGCAAGATTTTCTTAATCATGCCATCTGCTAAAATCTAGCCTGTAAGGAAGACCTGATATATCTAAAGGCAGGAAATGAAATTCTGACATTACATGTGTCATGCTCATGAGTCATGAAAGTATAGTAATTAGAAAATTATTCACTGCTCTCATGGTGCCAGCCAGCCACTGCAGGATGGCACCAACATGGTAGTTTTCTTTCAGGGATCTCCAGACTGGAAATACAAGGCATAAAAAGAGAAAAACCCAAATAAGAGAAGATTGACTGATCTTCCACCTTGGGGAAGGAATTGAGAGCACTTCTGCATAGTGCTTGATTACAAATTGATAGCTACATGCTAGTTCTGTCTTGCCAACTGCAGTTCAAGAAGCGGAAAAGCAGACAGAAATATGGTAGGATGCAACACCTGTCCCACTGCAGAAAGGCACAAAGTCATTTTGCTGCTCAAGAGAAAGACACACTTCTGGACTTCCCTCTGCTTCCTGGAGGGAGAAGACTGCTCCAGGTCCTACTAGGAACACTTCATAATGTGCTGGCATAACTATGCCATAGGATGGCAGAAAAAAAGCAACCTGCTTTCTTCCTCCTCCTCATCTTCACATGCAGAATGTGCTGCTATGGTGGGTGAGGAAAATATATAACCCAGACACCCCCCCCCCACCTCAGACAAATAAAATGCTTTGGAGGAAAATCATATCATTTTTTCACCATCACCAAATGTCTTTTACCAATGCAACTTCAGCACCGAGAATGAGAACACTAAAGTACAACAGAGCTTTATTTGGCCTGTAATCCTGTTCCTCACCTTGATAAAATGCAGGCCATCCTTGCTTAGGAAGGGGATTGTTTTCAACCTTTCAGTTATTTTGAATCATACCGCTTGGCTTGCTTAGTGTTACCTTTTTCTCCCCGGGGATTCCTCTTTCTGCAATATTAGAATGGGCTTTCATGTCCAAGTAGACCCTGCTGAGTCAGTAACATGCATCGGTATCTTTCACCGTGATCAACCGTACTTTTACAATGTTTTTTACGAGGCTGTTAAAATGTATTTTAAACACTGTTAAAATCATTTAAAGATAGATGGAGGATTCCTTACTGAAAAAAAAAAAGGACCTTCTCTTTCAAATCAAAATGGCTCCACCCACAAGAAACTGCAATCTGTGGAGTCTGACAGCATAACTTTGATATTAAAATTTAACAGTCCGTAATGGGTGGGGTCTACTAATGGCATCATAAACCTTTAAAGCGATACCTTGGAGGACTGAGCAGCACTAACTAAATTATTCTGGCCTGTCATGGTGGTGAGGGGTGGGGAATGGGAGTGAAACTAGTGGGAAAGGCAGGAGTGAATGAAGTTGCCCCAAAAAAGAATATAGCATGTGAACTGAAGCAGGACAGGAACGATAAGAGAAGTTTACTAGCTCCTTCTCTCCTTTCCTCTGTCCTAGGAAACTGCCAGGAGAATCAAGCTGCCAGAAGAATGACAGAGCACAGAGCAACCATATAAAGCAGCCAACTGAGTGAATGACTACATGAATTGAAAACAACAAAGAAACATAAAAGACCAGACCAATGATTGTTCTTTGGCCACAGCACAGACATTGCTACATATTTATCATCAAGTAAGTAATAACCTCTCTTTGACCTGCTAACCTTCATCACTGTTTAAGAAAGTTCTTGTTTTCTCTGTGTTTTCAACATTTGCTGTGCCCTGATTCACGAAAAGAGCAACATACTCTCTTGAGGCAGTTAAAGACACAGGGCTTGATACTGCTTAATTCAGAAAAGCAGAAAATGCACAATGAAGCCAGTAGTTTGCTCAGCCACACTGTTAAAAATACTACCAGACATAGGTGAAGCTTCATATTTAGAGAATTAAAAAGAAGAGTCCAGCTCCAAAAACGGCTGAACACGCTCAGGCCCCAGAGAAGGAAAGAGACCCAGCTCCGCAGAACAAGGTGCCTTTCAGGAGTCCAGCTCTGAGAGCACCATGTTTGTGTCAACAACAATTTCAAATGCTTTACGTCTTTAGACGTCCAAATTCCAACAATAGATAAAAATGTTTTCTAAACCAAATACGTTTTTCTTCTCTTCCTTAAAGAGGAAACTGTATTTTCACCACGTGATAAACATGTGTTTTTTTTTCCTGAGTACTGATAATATTTGTGGTCACTGGGTATCAGTTTTCCCCTGCATGGGGTTCCATTTCCAAACTGTTAATTATTTAAGCCTTGGAATCTCTTCTGGAGGCTCCTGAGACATGGCTCCTGTTAAGAATTCAGGCTTATAATTCTTTATGTTGAAAAGCATTTTCTAGTTTGTATCTGAAAGGCACTGCACAAAATGGTTTCCTTTTTAAAAGCTGGGCTCTTCTAAATTAGCAATTCTGAATTGCTAAAGGTAACATATAAACAAGACAGCCTTAAACTGAACACACATTCTTCTTCTCCATTTGAAAAGAGCTCAGACAAAGGTGTTTCTTAGGGCCATATATTTACTTAAAGTTTCATCAAGATTGTCAATAAAGGCTTAGATGGATATTTCAGAGACAATTTCCCAGATTGAAGTTAAAATACGCAGAAAACTGCTTTGCAAATTCCGTAAAGGCTGACTTGACTATAAAATCTGACATAAGGACATGCCCATAAGGATGCACATTTTTCATTCTGTTTTAATTAACATGATGCTATCATGTCTCTTCAAAGACAGGCACTGTTGTCGCTGTGAGTTCCTTTGGGATCAAGCCTCTCCTTAGCGTCACCATTGTCAGCGCATTTGGCTGGCCCACAGTTGGAGGACTTATGTTTCACTGTAATTTCTTCCAAAACATTCAGAAAAGGCTCTCACTCTCTCTTTCTCATTAGCTTGATGGAAAGAGCATGCCTTCATGCATCTATTTAAAGTTCCAGTCAAATGGAACTACTGAAAGCTGTTCTTTCATAACCAAGGTCAGAATCATTTGATATGGTAAAAATTTTACAAGGCTTATGTCACTGGGAAAGAAGCAAACATTATACCATTGTATTTCCAGGACACTTTAAAAGTCTTTGTTTCTACCATCTGCAGCCTCAGAAATCTTGTGCTTTAGCAATTAGGCATTTCCACAGAGTACAAACCTCCATTCTTTTAATTCCTCCAACTCCTCGTCCACCATAGTAGGAAGCATCCACTGTGGGCCATTTCTTAGTTGGTAAGGGATCTTCTTCTTCTTCCTGTCCATGAATACAGATATGTTTACTTTTAAGACAGATACTTTATTTTTTTTCATGAAGTGTCTATCTAATATATGGTTTCATTAGATTTCAAAGAAAAAGGGTTTTCCCATCTTAGGTGCAAAGGACCAGATTTTTAGATTCCCCCAGTGATAACCAGTCTCCAAACAGAATTTAATCATGTCAAGTTAGGTTTCCATTTTCGGGCATGAGGAAACATTTGTGGCAAACACTGTGAAAGTCCAAATGGCGGCTCCAACTATGCATTCTAGTGATCATAATTTGTCTTCTGCTTTTTCTTTCCACTAATAAAAACAACCAAAACTCACAGAAGGAAAGGGTTTTTCAGAAGCTTTCGGCACAGAAAACATATTGCCTTCAAAGAGCCAGATTATCAGCACTAGTCATTCGGATTCAGCAGACTGTGCTCAGCAGATTGACAGATAAAGGTTACACAACCGAGCACTGTTTCCTAAGCCAACCTTTGTCAAACTTACTCTGCTCAGTAAAGTACCTTACCATGGACTTAACTTCCAGAATAAGCTTGAATGCATTCAAGCGGCCAGCTAAATCAAGAGTGGGAGGAAAAATACTGGAAAACATCCTTTTGTACATGATTGCCCATAAAAGGTGGAGAAACTCCCCCGTGAAGGTTCTTCAATGTTTGGGATACTAAAGCTGCAGGAAAATGCTATATCAAGTCATTTGGTGAATCTTTAGACTGTCATGGAAGTACCCCATCTCTCTACTTTTACTGCAGGAAACTTAATGTTAAACTGTTTTGGGATAAAGCCCCAAAATATTTCTCTGGATATTGGCTTATGTTACTTGACTCAAGCTGCACTGAGATGACTGGGATAGGGCAGAGATTTGAACTTCGCCCATCCAAATGTAAGACTTCCCACTGCTGTGTTCTTCCCTCTTTTAGCAGCTAGGACTAAGAGACAGATGTGCAGAGCCCAGGAAAGCACAGGGGAATAGTATTATGTAATCCACGTGGTCCATAGAGCCCCACCATACTATACCTCTTTCGGAGCTGGTGGAGGCGGAGGCGGATCTTTGATGACCTAAAAAAGCCAAACATACAAAAACATAGGTAGCTGCACTAACAGCATGAAAAAGCCAACAGAAAATTTCAAGTGAACCGTTTCTGAGTCCTCCACATCTCTTCGCAAACTGGCAGCCACTGCTGCCAAGTCCCTTGGGTGCTGATTATCAAGGCCTTCTGGAAATTAACACCACCCTTCTCATACCAAATAAAATCAATTGACTGGCAGACACTCTCTGGGCAGATGCATCTGCCCCTTTGCTTCCTGACCGGATAAGATTCAGCCATTCTAAGTAATTGCCAGTGATGAAATCCTATGGAATTAATTAGCAATCCTAGGAGGAAAAGCAACCCAAGGTCCACGTGAGGTCTTGTATCATCTTGGGCTAAGATGCCTGCTCCCTTGTGCACAGGAATTGCTGGCCTAGTGACAAGTGAGAAATGCCTACTGGTAGCTCAGGCTTCTCCTGTAGACATCCAGGTCCTTTCCGTAGATCTCACATTACAGATAATAATTCAAATATGTAGCTCCTTGACTGTTCAGTGTGGAGTGCCTGCATCAGGGAGGTACAGTTACAGGGCTTCTTAAAGTGTTGCTGGAGAAGGACAGCTTCTGTTAGGGTAATTCACTTAAACCTTATTCCCAACCATAAGAGTGCTTGGCTACCCAGGTGGCTTGGCTACCTCTTTATGTGATCAAAAGAAAAAAAGAAAAGACCAAAATAACTGAGGCATGCATTTGTGCTGCATGAAGCTTTAGGTTAGCTTAACTTTTTAGAAATCTACAGAATATAAACATGACATTTAGATCATTCAAACTTCTCCCTCCAATTTCTTGTGAATGGTGAATCCTAGGGAGTTCCCTCAATACTGAAAAGAAACAACAGTAAAATGAGAGGAAGAGGAAGGTCGTAATCCTCATGAAGGATGATGATAAAAACTGAAAGCGCAGGCGTTGTTCCGCAAGGCAAACAGGTTAGTAAAGCTAAAAAAGGCACTTCAGTTGTTTTATTGAGTCATTTTCTGTGTGTATTATGTAAAAATGACAGAAAAAACAACACATGAATATAAAGCAGTCTAGTTCTGCTATGCCTACAAGCCCAACTAAAATTGTCCCCAATGAGAGATACTTAAATTATAAGAGTACCTTAATCGAAATATATTTTCTTCTCTCTCTGCTACTAATTACAGTACTTTCATTTTCTCTACCATTGCATATAGATAATGTGCCATTGCATAGATGCCCAACGTCATACATAAAAGAATCATCTTTTTCTTGACCATTACTCAAGAGTAATGATATTTGATTAACATTTCAAGTCTGAGTGACACCAAAAATAGTTACTGCTAATATAAGCTATGTACTTTTAGTCCTGGATACAGGAATTACGTCAAATAAGAGAAATAAGTAATGGCACCTCTGGAGATATTTTTTCACAGTAGTACAGGTTTTAAGATATTGTTTATTAAGCTCAGAGTACGTTCAGTGGATTGAAAAATCAATTATGGATTTTAACTAGACATCTTTTTTTTGTGCCAGGACATTGCAAAAACATGTTAAAATTGTTTTTCTTTAAATATTTCTGAGTATTTTTTCTTGTGAGCCATCAAGAATTTTCAGAATACTTAAGAGAAATCAACTATTTAATTAGTCTATCATTCCTGAAAGCCAGACTGGAATTACTGCCTTAACAGAAACATAAACACAGAGCATGGAAGAGATTTTGAGAGCTATTTGAGCACTGAGCAAGATTTTAAAAGGTCTTTAATTCTCACTCAAAACAGTTAAAAGACAGGAAAAAAAGTAAAAGCTACTTTCAGTCTAAATTTCACATTATCTTATGTATTTAATGCTCATCCTTCTTTTCCCTCTGCCTATCTCTAACCATTATCTCAAAATACATATTTTGTTGCTGAGACTGTAAGCTGTATGAGAAGGAGAAGAAGCTCAGCTAGGCTGCAA
>VZSV01000268.1:342803-359365 GCA_013398735.1 Nothocercus julius | reverse complement strand
TCTGCTTTCTATAGCCCTATTATTCTTATATCCTAGCATTTCTCCTGAGCAAAGAGGACTTTTGATCCTAAACTTTATGATGGGGACTAAAGCCTGCTTGGGCCAAATGCCTATCCATTTTGATAGAACGGAAATTTCAAGCGAAGTGAATCAAGAAGAATGCCACTTGCTGACCTCTCTAGGCTTCATAAATCAGCCCTGTGGAAGTTTTTAATCTTACTGCTTTAGCAAAGGATCCAATCCCATGCCAGCTGCTAAACTCCCTGAAGTTACAGGGTAAACTTGATTTGAAGTTAACTGATACATTAATTAGCTGCTATTTCTAATAGCTTCAGAAAATGAAACTTATTTTACATGTGACAGTGGTGTGAGAAAATAATCTGCTTTGAGTAGCAGATATTCACCCCTGCTGACAGAAGTGGAATGTAAATGCCTCCATCCTTATGTTTCCACAGGCTCCTCACACACTCGCGCTCGCTCCCGCTCTCTGCCTCTCACACACACAAAGAATATTCTCAGTCTTGTCTGATATTTCAAGGAAAATTAGCAGAAAGCCATTTCTGAAAAAATCAAATCAAGGAACCCATGCAGCTTGGGCAGAAAACAATGCAAATGTAGCATTAAACTGCAGATATTGAAGATCCTAATATTGCAAGATTAACTTTCCCTAAACTTTATTCAGCTCATTTAAATCCTGAAGACTCTGTATAATGCTGCTGTCTTATCAGCCACATGTAGAGATGGATTCCTCCCTAATTTTGTTTTGGTTTATTATCAGCATTGCCAGGCAAGGCTGCATCTCATTTATTTAGCTGCAAAGAATGAAGACTTGAGTTTGGAGGAGAGCCGATTTCTTAAAAAAAGAAAAAAAAAAAGTTAGTTGCTTCAGGCAACAGTCCCTTTGATCTGCTCATTAACACTTTTCAAATGTTCGAGTGATGTGGGCATTAGGAAATGTCAGCACCAGAGCCTGAAGCCAGCTTGATGCGATCATATGTTCTGATATTGAGGGAAGAGTGAAAGAACTGTCAACAGTGAACTGCTTTAAGAGAAAAAGGAAGGAAAGGAAGAAAAAGGAGTCCCCCCACCCCAACCTGAAACTGTTTCTACACGGACTTCGTGTCAAGGCTAATTCCTAGCATGGATTAAGCAAGTGCCCAAACCAGCCAAGGCTCACAATTCTGGCGGCCTACAGACAATCAGAATTACATATTGGGGCTCCAGATACTCATGCTGCTCTACTTGTAACACCTTTTTCCCCTCTTTTCCCTTTGATTCCAATCTATGTGACATTTTTTAGGCTTCAGGGCTGCCGCTTTCTTCCCTGCTCCTATTATTTGTCCCACAAAACTGAGCGCTCCCCTGTGCCAGGCAAGCAGGTTCCGTGGAAGGAAAGAGCACCTGCCTAACCTAAACAGCAAGGCCTGGCAGCAAGGCCCGAGGCTCTTATCCGTAAGTGGGGCTGACCCATATGTGAGCTCATCAGGTGCAGAAGAGACAGAGAAAGAATAGGAGCGCACTACAGTGATCTGAGGAAGCAGCCATCAAGGCAAAGAAGAAAGGGTCAGTATTTGGTAATAGGGTCAGTGTAAAATCTGTGGTTTTAGAACTCAGTAATATTGTATCAGTGTGCCCTAAAATGACCATTTTAAAGGAAATAAGATATCTGTGAGAGGTGCCAGGAAACAACAGGGTACCAACACTAGCATTCAAGGCACTTTGGTTTTATTGCTCCTGTACAAGTCAGACTACTTTTCAACAACAGCTCATTGACTCACAGCTTGCGACTTCCCTTAAAATAGACATTAGTGATATTACCACATACTGTACCCAGTAAAGATGCTCAGGATGAATTACCATGCCTGGGAGTAAGCATCACAGAGGAACAGACCTAAGCACAAGGTGAATTAGATTCCAAGGGCATTTTGCCACTGCTGTGAGGAGCTCTTTGTGGTGACACACAGGTCAGCTCTGCACAAGAGAAGCCAGAGGCCTGCACTGATGTCACTGTGCATCTCCTGCACCCAAGGTAGTATCACTGCTCTGCAATTCACTATACAGTAGATCTATTTTACTTGAGAGTTAATCTAAGGTATTCCTCCACAGCTCTGCACGATTCATTTATATACACCTGCAATGCAAACTGAGCTCCATTCATTTCCAGCAAGCATAGGCTGCTGTAGTTGATATTTTATTTTATGGGCATAGCTACCATAAGGGCTGGAAATTAGTGCTACAGAACTCTACAGTTGACTTCATTCTTATATGACTCTGACATAAAAATACAGAAAGTGTCTTACTGATTGTCCTTACAAAGTCAACTGTAAGCAAAATTTCTGCTGTCCGAGCACTGAGATACTACAATCACTTTTTACTGTAATGAAGGGAAAATACAAACTGTATCATGATTTCCTACTCTATGGGACATAACCAGCATGGATGTCTGGTCTGGTTGATGTGACACAGATTTTGGTTTTTCACTAGTCTGTACAAGTGTAAACCTGACCCTGAAAAAAATACCCATTTGGCAAATGACTAAATCTGCAGGTGCAACAGAGTATGATGGAATCTGAAGAATTTCCAATTGTAAAAGACTGATTTGGGGCTCACAGAAATTAGACATGCATGGATATGCTATGCTGACAGTGATACTCAGCTAATGATGAAAACAAAAACAAAACAAAAAAGAATTTTAGTGAGACAACTTATTCTGAGAGCAATTAGGAACTAAAGAAACTTTCCTGATAGCAGTCAAGTCAAGGGTAAGTGTGTTTATTTTTAAAATAAAAAAGAAAAGCTTTAGAAGTCAGTAAGAGACCAAAAGGCAGAATAGTCTGCTTCAGAAAAGCAGCTCTTGAGAGGGAATAATATGATCACTCCCAAGAAACTGTGAACAAATAGTAAAGCACAACTTTCAAAGTCATCAGTTTCTTTTAAGAATCCTGTGGGTGTCTGCAAATAACTCAAAGGAGACACTGGAAGAAATTATGTGGATTCATTTAGTATTGTAGTTTTATTTCACCTGCAATGTGAAAATGTGTGGTCAGCAGAGAAGAGCTGTTCCTCTGCTGCCCTGCTTTCCACAAGCCTGAGACAAGTGTACAACAAACATAATGACAGTTTGGAAACAATCTCCCCTTCTGAAGTCCTCGGCATGCCGTTGAATTGAACGAGTAATAAACTCTACCAGTTTAAAACCTCCAATGTGCGAGGAGATAGAGGGAGACAAGTGAAGCAGCATTGTTTGCTGCTAGAAGGATAAAGAGTGTTCATTATTCAGATGAAATGACATGTAATTTGTGCAAGATGAAAATTTAATTTTTTGCATGGGATTAATAAGAGAATAAGGGATTTCCAACTTGAGCGTCTATAATGGACTACAAATATCAATTTTAGTGATAGCACTTTTAAAATGGTCCTTGATTTCAGGATAACATCTGTGTACCATTATGGCCAGCAACTTTCAAATAATAGAGAAAAGGCTTTTATCAAAGATTTCACAGAAATGTAACACATCTGCTCACTCAGTATAAAGCCAGTGAGCAACACATCAGCCTGCTGATGCTGGTCTCTCTGAAATCCAAAAGTACTGCTAGGAGCACAGTCCATAGCATGTAAACACTTCTCTTCTGCTTACAGCATATGACTAATGAAATAAAACTGTCTCAACAGATGGCTCATGTCACATATAACTTTCAGACTTAACCTATTTCCTATTGTATTTCCTAACGTGGTATGAGTGATCATTATAAATTACATGCTGAGATTTTTTTTTTTAATATTCTTTACTCACCACTTTGCAACATAGGGGCCAGAACCACCAGAGAAGACCAAGCGCCACCAAAAGTAACAGCACAAGAACAGCAATAAGTGCTGCAACTCCACTTGACTGCAAAGAAAGCAGAAAGATAATGTCAGTAATGTTACAAACAATTCCTGTCTGTTTTTTTCCTCTCACCCCCAAAGAGCTCCCTACTGACCGACACAACCAAACAAATGGCTCCCAGTTACTGGCTCATTTCTTGCCAGCATTCCTCAGAAAAGAAAAGCAGTCTGCTCTGAGGGAACAAAATAAAAAAGCAGGATATATCCACCCAAATATCAACCAGCTGTCTAATGGGACCAGCATCTTAATCTGTTTGCACCCACTGCAGCAGTAACAACTCTTGGGTTTTTTAGGCAGAAAATGCCAAGAAACCAACTGGTCCTTTGATCAGAAGTGCCCTTCTCTTCTAATAAGGGTGGTCAAGGGTGGGTGTACGGGGCGAATCTTTGCTAACAATACAGGTTATTTTAGTCAGGCTCTTAGGCTTATGGTGTATACCTGTGGTCGAGTAATAAGGCAGACTACTAATTCACAGTGCAGAGA
Organism: Nothocercus julius; assembly: GCA_013398735.1. Taxonomy (NCBI): domain Eukaryota; kingdom Metazoa; phylum Chordata; class Aves; order Tinamiformes; family Tinamidae; genus Nothocercus; species Nothocercus julius. Next base: position 354,996 of record VZSV01000268.1, on the reverse strand, counting down.
CTATAACTGCCTTTGGAGTAGTGGCATCTGAACCTGAAGCCACCTAAGAAACACCCGATGACTTCCGCTGCTTCCAGTACATACGGCTTTTAATGAGTAGGTGACTAGACCATTTCACACCATCTCAAACCCACATCCTGGGGGTACTTTTCCTCTTAACCCTTTATAGAATGTGCTGCAGTTCTTGTTTAGAACCACATGGAGAGAAAAATGTACCCATGGCCTTTGGAAAACAGAACTTACTCAAAATTCAGCTGCGGAAAAAGGTAAAAAGTACCGGGGGCATTTGGGAAGTCACCAATGCTAGAGCACAGCATACATATTTCTATCAAAAATTATATCAAAGTTGTATTGGAGGGGAATTGGTGCAAATGGAAGGAGAAGCAGAGCTTTATTGAAACGGTGTATGGGTGACCATACACAGACCAGTCAGTGAAGGACACACAAAAGAAAGATGAAGCACAAGCCTCAGTGCCACTTTTGTTTGTTTTCTCTGCAGCAGCGTATGTTTGCTGGGGGAGTCTGGAACTCGTAACTCTCCTGTACCAACCAGCCATCAGCTGTTCAGCCATTAGAATTAGTGGAACAATTCTAGCAGTGACCCACTTCTTGCAGTTGCCCATCTGCTACTATGGAAACCACAATTCTCCTTGTATGGAGCTCTCTTTACTGCTACATGTATAAAAGACAAAAGCAAAAAGATGATCACTGATCACAAGTACTCTGCTGTTTTTCCTGTCAGTGCACATCTGTACTCACTCTGTTTCTGGTTAGTTAAAACTTTCAGCTACAGAGAAGCAATAGAAGAATTCAGCAGAAGCATAAGGGGAGTTTTTTGCCTTACCTCGCAATTTGGTATCATCTGCTTTGCATCAGGGCTTTATTTTAACCCATGTCTATGCTTTTAAAATTTTTTTAAGGGGCGCTTAAAACATACAGTTACTTCTGAAAGGACTAAGATAAAGAGAATACTCCTTGTCTCCAGCATCCCCCTATGACTGTATTGGCTTGGTGTTATCACACTGAGAGGCTCATCATCGTGTTTTGGTGTAAGATCAGAATGTTTACAAATTATAGAGAGGCCTTAGACACAGAAACAAAATTTAGGTACTGTGTGTTTTTTCAGCTCTAAATTTACTTACGTTTTCTTCCTCAAATTTAAGACCTGAGCTGAGATGCATTTGCCTTCTGCAGTCACCCAAGTACTTAGTTTTAAAAGGAATGCGATAACAAATACCAGTTTTTCTCTTTCAGGTTAATTACCTGTGAGCGATGAAAATGCTGTTGGAAAAATACATGCTGATGAGCAGAAGGCTCTGTTTTGTCTGCGTATGTGCCTAACAGGAAAGCTGTGCTGAAGTCACCCTTTTAAATGACACAAATTAAAAGCTGTATTTATTTGACATGTATTTTCAAAATCTCCATTCCTGCACAGTCTTCTCCTATTTAACTGCAACACTTCTAAATATCGTGACTATGTAATAGAGAAGAGATAAGCAATATATGATGGACAGCAGAAAAATGGGATGAGAAATTTTGGATATTGAGTTTTCAAAGGCACTAACTGTATTAGTATAGGTTTTATCCTAAGGGCTGTTCCTGCTTTTTTTCTAACTCTATGATAAAAAATGTAGGAGGATGTTCACACTACCTAACCCTAGGCCTAACTTGGATACTCAGCATAGACCTCATTAACAGGGCCAAGAGCCTAGACTGCTTATTTAGGTGCCTTATTTAGGTGTACAGAGTGTGTACAGAGTTAATATCCTCCTGCAGGATTATAATCTTCTTCCATGCCAGGCTGTAGACATGAGGTTGTGCATTCCCAGCCTCAGGAGAAGCTGATCCTGGGCAGTGGCTGTGTGCTGGTATGGGGCTCCCAAGTGCCTGTGCCACACCTGGCTCTTCTGACATAGTTCTATTTGTAGTAAATGGGTCTCAAACAGCATGGAAGCTTCCCAATATTTTCAAAACCACAGCGGTTGTAATGTATTTAGCAAAATATAATTGAAAAGCTATAGCAAAACCTAACACCAGGGCATATAAGGAATACGCAGCCACTGCTTATATCACAGTATAGAGCCAGCTGAGGTAGCCTGGGGGAGGAGGAGAATACCGGGGCTTTCCCTCTACATACAGTTCTGCATATGGTCTAAATCAGCAGCTCCTGAAGCAGCTAGCAAAACAGATGCAGCCGCAACGAAAGGAAGAAAAACCCTTATTAAAGAGCCTATGTCAGAAAGCAAAGATAAATCTGCAAGCCTGCCATGGAAGGGATGTTTTTTTATGCATTATGTGGAAGTCCTGGATGATACACACATTGATACTTACATATCAACAAGAAAAGGCATTCCTTAAATAAAGCTGTCCAGCACATTAATGGGAAGAATTAAGGGAACTATTTCATGCAACTTCTAACAAAATTCTGTCTCTAATCTCTCACTTCGAAACAGCTGAAACTTCCTTGTGAGTCTACTGTTTTATTTTTAATGAAGTCTAAATATCTATCAAAATCCTGAGAAAATTCTCTAAAATATGTATTATATATATGTTTATGTGTATGTTTATATATTAAAAATCCTGTGTCATTAGATGTATATCTGCACACAGGTGTATTTTTCAAGTTAGGTTGTTTTGTATATCCTAAAGAGCTAAAGGGGCTTGCTGTTCACTGAGGTTCTCCGCAATACGAGGTCAGGCAAGGATAAAACTGTAAGAGAAGCTGAATTTCATTATTTTACATTGAATGATGTTAGCCATTTACTTACACACTCCGAAGCAGTAATTGTTAATGAGCTGGACATGAAAGACTGCCCTTCATTCAAACTCACCAAAACTTCTAGGGTTCTGGAAAGAAAGGAAAAAGCAAATAAGCAACCCCAAAGCAGTGGCTACAAGCACAGATGCCCAGGGACGCACTCGTCCGCCGTTCCGCAGAGGACGTGTTCTGAGAGAGGAAGAGGGGAGCCAGGGAAGAGGGAGCTGCGCTGGACGTGGGAGGGGGCTTTACAGGATCCATCACGCTAACATGCCTGCTTTGCATCAGCATTTCTGGAAAGCTGTCATCAATACAGCTGTTGTGGGGTTGTCCTTTGTGGCTTTCAGAAACCAATTTTTGTTCATTTCAGACCAAGCTTGCTTTCCCTCAACTTATCCTGCTTCAAATGAGCTATAGTAATAATTTGCAGTTTCCTGCCAGTATTGTGTTGACGACTATTCAGAAATAATTTTAGTCTTCTCAACAAAGACAGCTGAGCAGAGATATCCTTTCTGTATTCCATGCAACATAAAATACTCCAAGAAGTTTTACACAAAATAAATTGAAGTTCAATTGTAAAAACGGCATTGTTATGTCTGTTACATAAATATCTCTTTAGTCATATGCAGACATTATGGATAAAAATGTCGGATAATTATAAATGGTCAAGACTTTCTATAAATAGTACAGAAACACTGCATACAAATAGAATGTGGTTTACATTTTACAAATTAACCCTAGAAGAAAACAACACATGGTGAATGTTAAACAGAAGAAGACTCTTCAGCTTCTCTGGCTTGGATTCCCAAGATTCAGACAGTTTATATTATGCATAAATGTAATTAAATAAAAATATAGATATCCATGAACTAAAATGATTAATCATTTATACTGTTCTTCTTATATGTCATGAATTTTTATTCTGGCACAAATGTTTTAGTCAATATGGAGTTCAAAGCTATTTTAACTAATTTGGCTAATTTCTTTTTCAGTTTTAGTAAAAATGTAGTAAGATGCTTCCACTAAACTTGTTTTTAAATGGTCTGTGTTATGAATAATTGATCTAAAGGAAAGAATAACTCTAATTTACTTCTAATTATTAATGGAGTAAGTGAACCAGAGCAGATAAAATAAAAAAATCATTAAATTTCCTCCTGACTAACTAAAAAAAATAAACTGCAATAAAACTTTCTAAAGATGAATTCTTGAAATGTGTCATTTCTTATTATTTTTTTAACTTTAATTTCTCACATTGCCAATTTAATGAGAACTCCTGCAGGATTTTTGAGCAAGACATTCGTACTTGAGTTTGCCTGGCAAAGCAATCCTATTGACTTCAGCAGGAGAAGATATCATTCAGTGCACTTTGTTGAACAGAGAAGGACTTGAGTACAAACTGTGCTATTGAAACACATCCTAAATCCTGAAAGGTGTCCCAAAAGAAATTTGGATGTTTAGACTGTTGAACCTTTTGGAGATTTGTACAACATAAACATAACACAAAATGCATTTCTCTGTCCCAAGTCAGTGACCTGGAGTCCAGTCAAGCTGATGTGACTCCAGTGTCTTGGAGTCACATCCTCTTGTACGCTGGTCACACTGCTGCTTGGCCATGAGTGTACAGGTTAAGTGGAAGCTGAGTGTGGCCCATAAATACAAATGAATTCATAGCACACAGAGATATTTTTGGATGTCAATTTTTTAGTTAAGTACAAATTCAAAGAGGAAACCATCTCCAAAATGTTTAATTTCCCCCCCATTAGCCCTGTCTCTTTTAAGAATGACTCAGTTATAGACTACATACACATTCGGTGCTACATATCAAATTCTGAAGATGATTACACCCAGGAAAGGGCATTCATTGTGGCTTTGTTTCCTACACATAAAAGCTCTTTAGCCTTCTGCTTTTGCAGAACCTCCCTGCGAAACAGAGGGTGTGTTCCCACTGAACGGTACCATAACTGGGATTACATTGTTTGGTCCAAAGCTCAGTGGCACAGGAAGAACCCTCTCTGAGTATGCTAACTTGCCAGTGTGGCACACCAAGCAATTTGGATTTTTAAATTAACATCTTGCCTGCAGACAGTCTGAGGATCTGCATATACATTTACATACCTTGTGCACTGAGTTTATTTCCTATAATACTTTGTGTCTAAATACATTTTAGCATTTCCTCAGCTCTTCTTTTATTATTGCTTGAAACCCTTCCTGCTGTCTCTTGTTGGGCAGAACTCCCACTGAGATCAAAAATAACTCTGCTATGCACCAGTGAAGATCTGCTGGATTTGGCCACTAGCATCTGACTAAAGTAGCATCTGCCATCTACTGGGGTCAAATTCCCAAACTGCTTTCAGATGCTCAATTTCCTCATTGCCCTCATTTTAAAAAATGTGCATGTGAATACCATATTTTTTAGGGATTTTCTTCTCCAGTCAGTTCCCTTTGCTGCTTGGCGATATCTTCCTTTCTCCTGACCAATGTGTGTTCCTGTTAATCGAGAACACTTTCTAGGATCATTTCACGATGTTCTGTTAATCTCTGGCAGTTTGTTTGTAGAAGCCACTACCAGTCCCAAACATACACGGTTGAGAAGGAGGATGCCACAGAGCTGCGTTCTACTTCCACTCACATGTGTTTTACTGGGGATTTAGGAGAAAAACTAAATGACTACGGATGCTTCTACACTGTTCTCTGCAGCAGCCTTGCCAAGGCCCCAGAAGGTGGATGCTGCTGAAAAGGCTGGGTCACAGGGACACAACTCTGGAATGTGAACTGGGCCCAAAGCTGTAGCTTCCACTGACTGCAGTATGGGCAGGATTTAAGTCCCTGGTGCCACATGCCGTATCGCTACCATCAAGCTTCGCATTCCCCCAACCTTTAGCTGTCAGACGCTCTGACAAATATCCGAAGCAACAGGCTCAGTGAACACATCAGCTATCAACTCAGCTACAGCGCAGGACGAACAACCAGTTTCTGTATCAACTTCCGTTTTGATACACAGCTGCAGGGATGAGCCAATGGAGAGTTTTCATAGAAGTGATCATACTCGTTCAGTTCTAGAAGCTACAGAGTGAACTCATACAGATAATTATCTCATCTTCAAAAGGATGAACCTGTCAAGATACAAAACCACTTCCCTCCTGAAACTGTCATGTCTGCAGGATAGAAGAAATACACATTTCTCATCTCTTCATAACCCACCTGTTTAGTGGCTAATGTGTACTTCAGGTTTCTATAAACAATCCCCCTTAAATTTGGAGTACAAAAATACTACTGACAAAACTGTACATACAAAAATTGTGCAGAATCATACTACACTGTGTTCTAGTTCCTCTATTCACTCAACCAGAAACTTCCAAGAAAAAGACATATACAGAAATATATCCACTATTTACGTATAACAGTTCATATGTGCAAGACTTTTAACACAGCATTCTGCATAATCTGCACAATATTTCCAAAATAAAATGACATTCAAAAGTGGTTTCAGCTTTCGGGCAGCTTCATTTCCAAATGGTGATTTTCACTGTTAATGCTCGTATTTTGTGAGCATCCTAGTGCTTCAGTAAGGTCTCCTGAAATCTCAAGCCAAGACCTGAACTGGCCTCTGACACCAGCTCTAAATCTTTGAACCTCTCCTGAGATTTCTTGCTGTGGACTGAAGGAATACAGTTGAAAGGCATATAAGATCAAAGTCATTTTTCCTAACTTGGACACAGGAAAGGTGTAGTGCAGAGTTTTGGTCATATGGTTAGCAGACCACACCTCAGTCTCACTGGTGGAAGCGATTAGGAATGCTTTAAAAAATGCCTCCACAGGCATTAAATGCTTGGGTATCACTACAACCAGGTATTTGGAGTTTGTATGCACTGATCATCCAGCAAGTATTTATTCATGTGATTTACACAATTCTATCCATAGTATATCAATTGCTTTCCAAACACACAAGAAAACCTCTCCTGCTAAAACAAGTATGGGGAGAGAGACATGAGGTGAGAGGGTGCCAGTGTCCTGTCCCAGCAGGTTAAATACTGCACTGCTTTGTGCGAATCCCATGTTTCAATCACCATCCCACTTGATTCAGTACAACCACACAGGCACACACACAAGAGCATGTTTTCTGTGAACTAAAACAGAGTTTTTGACAAAAGCAAATTTTTGCAAATAATAGTTTTGTCCCAGCATGGAATAAAAAGCAATACTGAAGAGTTTAAAAGTTGCAGCAAAAGGAAGTTATCTCCTCAGGTCAGCCCCAATGAAAAGCCGCAGAAAATGAGGAAGTGCAAATGTTGATGTTGCTGTAGCAACCCTGGAAGACATTCTCCAGGCCCCCACTAGAAGCTCCTCTCTGCTGCACAATGCAGTCCACTTGGTTTATGAGGTGGATATTATGTGTGTGCTCACAGAGAAGAAAAGCAGAGCTCTGGGCCAATACTCAGAAGTTCTGATAACTGAGGCACTCTCACTCTGAGCACAGGGATCAAAGCCTGCTTGCAGTTACACCCAGGACACAAGGAATCAGGCTGCTTCTCCATACCTAGCCTGGAGAGCAAGGCTGCAGGCATGAGGCTCCAGGGAAGAGCAAGCACAGCCCTTCATTCACCCTGCTCCTCAGAACGCCAGTCAGCACCAACCCCAGCCTCCAGCCTCTGCCCAGGGCTCCTGGGCACAACTCCCTTTCACATCTTTAGAGTCTTTCTGACCCAGCACTTTAGTGGACTCAAGGAGATGGAAAGCTTGCGCTAATAAGCATGAGTTACTGACAGCTTGTGCAGACACTCACAAACTCAGTTCCTTTCTTTTACGCAGCACAGGCCTAATGTGCAACTTTCTAGTGGCTCATACTTTTAAACACATTTTTGTAACAGGAAAAGCAGCCCTTGCTCATAGAGGAAAGGTTTTTTGTATATTTTTTGTCTACAGAGTATTGGGGTAGCACGCACACCTGGAAAATTTGTGTTTAAAAAGACTTTTAACAAATGTTCTTATTTATGACTAAAGGAAAACATAAGATTCTTGCAACTTTAAACTGCAACATGCTCGGACCATTGGCCAGTCTGATAAATAATTTATAAAAAAACATGCAACTTGAAAAGGCCTGATGGTCATGATTCTTTCTTTCCTTTATGTCCAGTGTCACTTTACTGCTACAAGCAGAGGAACCTGGCCTGTTGCCATATGTCACTACTGCTCTGGTCTAAGGAATTTCATATCCAGTGAAATACAGCTGACATTTCAATCCACAGTAACCTATTTGCAAAGTATTCATTTGCTCCTTATTTTATGAGTGTCCAATAAAAGACTGCCATTTTATGATCCATTTAAAAAGATGAAAAAAAATTAAATAAAATTGTGAAAGACATTTGCTGGAAGTAATAAATAATTTACCTCCAATTTTCACGCACTGAAAATTAAACTGGCAACTGCTCAGAAAGTTATTAAAATTATGGTGACTAAAGGTATTTTAGAATCAAGTGCTAGCATTAAACTGTTGCACACAGTAGGAAAGAAAAAATAAATTTATGTATTTTAAAGTGCGCCTTCTCTTCAAACAACTCCTTCCATGAACTACATGTAGTTGTTCTTGGTAGGCCAGTAAAAAGTATGTGTACATAAATACATATATGTGTATAAATACACATAAAATACATACATACCTGGGTGTACACATATGGGTGTGCACATATCTACATAGCTACCCATACATACACGTGCATATAAGCACACGCATGTGTACATGTATGCATATATTTTATGTATATCTCCATACATAAATAACTGGCTGGAAAATCAGCTGCATTGGAGGAAGAACGGTTTTGTGGCAACATTGATTTAAGCAAGTTTGTGGACAATACCAAACTGGGTGGAGTGGCCGACAGTCCAGAGGGCTGCACTGCCGTTCAGAAGGACCCAGACAGGTTGGAGAGTTGGGCAGAGAGGAACCTCATGAGGTTCAGCAAGGGCAAGTGCTGGGTCCTGCACTTGGGGAGGAACAACCCCAGGCACCAGCACAGATTAGGGGCTGACCTGCAGGAAAGCAGCTCCGCAGAGAGGCATTTGGGAGTCCTGGTTGACAGCAACTTAACCATGGGGCAGCAATGTGCCCTTGTGGCCAAGGCGGCCTCCTGGCCTGCGTTAGGAGGAGTGTTGCCAGCAGCTCAAGGGAGGGGATCCTGCCCCTCTACTGGGCTCTGGTGAGGCTGCACCTGGAGTACTGGGGTGCAGTTCTAGGCTCTCCAGTACAAGCGGGGCATGGAGCTTCTAGAGAGGGTCCAACAGAGAGCAACAAAAATGATTAAGGGACTGGAGCATCTATCTTAAGAGGCAAGACTAAAAGTGAGCTGAGCCTGTTTAGCCTAGAGAAGATTAAGAGGGGATCTGATCATTATGTATAAGTACCTGAGGGGATAATGTAGGGAGGATGGGGCCAAACTCTTCTCAGGGGTGGCCAGTGATAGGGCAAGGGGTAATGGGTACAGGCTGAAACACAAGAAGTTCCACCTCCATGTGAGGAAGAACTTCTTTACTGTGAGGGTGTCAGAGCCCTGGAACCGGCTGCCCAGAGAGGTCATGGAGTCTCCTTCTCTGGAGATCTTCCAAACCCGCCTGGATGCCACCATGTGCCACATGCTCGAGGTGTCCCTGCTGGAGCAGGGGGGGGTTGGACTAGCTGATCTCCAGAGGTCCCTTCCAACCTTAACCATTCTGTGATTCTGTGAAGTATCATTTCTACATGCCTGTCATTTTATACCATGTAATTTATCATCTCCCAGACAATATTCTGACAGCACAAAGGGGTACCAAAGTGACTGCACCTTTTTATGATGGTCACCTGAAAGACAGAGCAACTGGAAAGTACTGTGGCTAACAGCAGCACTCCTGTAGTTTTTATACCCGGCATTACTCACAGCATTTCCTAGCTAAAACAAATACATGCTCTTATGCCGTGCAAATATTTCTGATTTCAGACTTCAAAAGAAAGGTGCCATTACGAAAAAATACAGACTTCACCTCAGTATGGGGACTAAAATTTTTAGTGCAAAATGTAGCAGCCCGTCATGCCATCCCTCATTTTCTGCCTGAAGGTTGAAATGTCAGTGTAGTGATGTGCACAGGGAGATAATTCATGCTCAGGGTAAGGGAGACACTCTAGGACTCTAAGAGATACATGATGGTGACACTGTGAGGTCTCTTTACTACAAAGCTACTATCTCTCTATATGGGCACAAGGGTCTCCGATTTGACAAACTTCAGTTTGAAAATGTTGGTGATAATGCTGGGAAGCCAGCTCATAGTTAAAAACACATTCTCACCAAAGTGCTGAACATGCTGTGCTCTACTACTAGATAGCAACAGTCCAGGGCTACAAATCTGACTGACCCCAGGGGCACATCTCTGCATAAAAAGAAGAAGAACACAAAGCCAGAGGGGAAGAATTTCAAGCCCTTGCTTCTGGTTTTGTTCCTGTTCCTTGCTCAAAAGCCCCCGCTACACAAGAACGTAGCAAGTTCCCTTGGAGCTGGGTTACAGACCTTGCCTGCCAAATGTTCCCTCTGTTTCCACTGTGCCAAGGGTCAGCTATGCCTGGGAAGCAAAGGAAACAGTTTACTCCCTACTGAATTAGAATTTTACTGGAGACAGTTAATAATCCACAATTATGATACATGGACAGAGTTGCTTTCCTCCCACCAACCACTGAGGCTTAAAAATGAATATTTCATTTTTCCTGAGAATAGCAAGACCTGCACAATATACAAATCATTATCCAAATCATTATGTGCAAGGTTGTTTTGTAAGAATTAGCAAAAGCTTTTCTACTTCCTTGGTGTTAGTATCAAAATCAATTCAAACAATAGTTTTTTGGGGATCCCTGCTAATTACCCCCAGCACTACATGGTTTTCTCAGTAGCCAGCTTGATATACTGAGTGTATAGGTTTGGATTTTCATGTGAACTGATGAAAGCACAGAGATCCTTAAACCCTTCATGCCTGGAAGTGCTTGTGAACTTGACAGAATTGGAAGCCAGGTTTCATAAGCTCTGTCTCCTGGAATCATGGGAACCTGCAGTAACGTGGTATGAAATGTCATTATTATGTTAAATGAGTCTATTAATTCAGCTCATAGTATGTCCACTGCATAATATTAAGCACTTAGTTCTGCTCACGCACTCTTTCCTAATGCTCTGGGAACACAGTGTGCCCTACTGAGGAACGTGAAGGACTGCATTAGAAATTACTACTGATCTTAACATCAGATCCATATGTCTTAGAAGCCAGTTAGCCTATACAACTCATTGAGGATGTTTCCATCTGTGAATAGTTCCCATTATAATCTAATTGTGTCAAACTAAATGTGTTCCTAAAATATTTTCAGAAGGTAATATTTATAGCAGACATTAGGCCTAATCGAGCTAAATTTCTAGTTCCCTCCTACCCAATTCATTGATCTAGCTGTTTTTGGGGGTGTTACAACATGGGGGAGCCTGTGATTGTTAAGCATTCTCTTTTTGACTTTTGTCCTTCACAGAACGAGATCTCTGCACAAAGAAGTGTTGGTGCTAAAAACAGATACCAAGTCTCTGTGCTTCTGCAAAGAAAGCAACCAGTCCAGGTGGCAGAGGATCTGATTCATCTCAACCCTGTCTACTCTGTGATTGTGGGGAAGAGGTGCTATTGACACAGAAGGAGAACGTTAGCACCAAATCATTATGCATCACTATACTGAGTAGGCCAGCGGCTTGGGCAGAGGTGTTCTGGAATAGGAGCAACAGGTGAAAATAATTTCAGTAATTTGGTCGTGGCATCCCATCAATTTGCAAGTACAGGGAAGGCACAAGGCTGACTGAGCCAGCTGGGAAGTGAAAAGGAGGCTAGCAGGTTCCTTTTTTTTTCCTTTAGTGTTGCCTGTTGTTATTCTCTTAGTGTTAGGGACTTGTACAGTCTTTGTGCATAGTGAAGAGAAAGGGTTTCACCAAGGCAAGTGAGGCTTGGTGTTTATCTTGCTGGCTGCCTCCTTCCCTTCTGCTGGAGGAGCTCACTACCTGGTTTTCTTCATCCAGTGCTTCTTAAGGTATATCTCTACAGCCAGTTACTATGCCCATATGTTCATAACAGTGAACGTGTCTTATACATGAAGTTATTCAATAGACTGTCTTTTAATTTTAAAATCTTATTTAATGCTAATTGTTAAGTTTTGCTTCAGGCACACTATTATTCAAGCAATATATAGATGCCACTTAATTTTAAGGCAGGGGCCAAAATTTTCAAAAATGAGTCTTTAAATTTATATTTGAGTACTTTAAACAAGGCACTTGACTTCAAAGTGGCTAAGTGGAATCAATGTTTTTGTCTATTTTTGTTTTTGTCTATTTTTGTTTTTGTCTATTTTTGTTTTTGTCTATTTTTGTTTTTGTCTATTTTTGTTTTTGTCTATTT
>VZSV01000268.1:320235-339574 GCA_013398735.1 Nothocercus julius | reverse complement strand
TTTTTCTTTTTTTTTTTTTTTTTTTTTTTTTTTTTAAATTCTGGCTCCCAAGCTCATGTCACATGAAGGAGGCAATGGAGTAAAGGCATGACATGCTCTATTTTTGGGCTAGTCTAAGGGGGGAGACAAACCAGTCAGGATCCTTTGTTAGCAACCAGCCCTGACAGCCATTTCATGAAGCACCTTTCAGCTGCTCTTGAATGAGAACAGCTGTCTATGAGCCAAATGAGGTAATTGACAGGATGGAGCACCACAAGCCATCCATCTCCACTAAGCCCGTGTTTGTTTTTCCATTGCACTAGTCTTCCTTTTAAATCTGGAGCTCATATTAATGAAAATGGCAACCTGGAAAGCAAGACTCGAAGTACCTATCCTAGATTTTATGGAAACATCTTTAACACAAAGACTAAGTACTTTGTCAGAGGTAAATCTGAAGGAGTAGTTTGTTCTGCTTTCTGCTTCTGTTTTCTTTGGAGATGGTTCCCTGGGGAGGCAGAAGCTCAGGGAAAGAACATGAGTGACTAATTTTCTTTACTGCATACCTGCTCTAAATGTTGAAGATATCTACAGACGCAAGCAAGAACTTCTTCATGCATTCTGTAAACTACAATATGTTTAAAGTGGAATTGCACAGGATTCGTGCTTTACTTCAAACTGATTTTTACAGGAATTTGCCAGAACCTCATAGGGAGAAACACACTGCATACAGAAGCCCATTTCTGCAGTCACATGGAAGCTTTGCCACAAGACAGAACTTTGGCTTCCTTAAGCTACTATTGAGAGAAGCTCTCAAAGATGTGTTTAACTCTAAGCCTATGATTAATTCCCTCTGTCCTGCATGTGATCCACAGCAAAAAGCCTGCACATTCTGAGCAGTTCTGCCTTAAATCTGTACATCAAAGACAGATAATACTACCAAAACCTGGGTCACTGAGGAAGAAAACCTTGCATTCAGGCTACCTCAGACTGCCAAAAAAGGGGGGGGAGGTGGTATATGTACACACACTTATATATGTGTTTAATATATTAGGAGCCTGTTTGGCCACTTAGAAGAAAACAGAATGAAGGGAACTAATCTGACCTGCCAAACATGAAGTCACAAAAAGTCATTTTTATAGACTTTTTATAGGACTGATATTTTACTGCAATGGAACGAAAGAATTGATTTCAAAAAAAAGAAAAAAAAAATAGACTAGTTCAGAAATGTCTAACAGGAAAGAGATGGATGCAGTAGCTGGTTAAGGCACTTTGCGAAGCTGTGTCACTTAGTTCTCTATTTCTCAATGTGCTGAGGGACAGTATTTGAATTCTAAAGAGGAAAAAGTGATAAAGCAAAACCAAAAAAAATTCAAATCTAAAGTCCTGAGAAGCAAGTGTGCTGAAAGCACTTAATAGCATTTGTGCCTGAATTGCCTTGGAGCTCCCATCACATTCACAAATGAGTGCAAAACAAGCGAAACAGCAGTTGTCAAAAGGATGCACTGAGAGGTGAATGGGACAGGCCCTCCTGTGAGAAGTCTGGTTAATACAGAAACAAAAGGATGTTTCAAAGTGGCATTTGCAGTGTGGAAGTATGAAGCTATGTGATTTTAGAGATCTCTTTCCACTGTATTTTCTTGCTAAGATGAAAGTTTTTATACTTTCTTAGAGGAGTTTTAAGAGTCTGAGCTATTTATTGAGCAATTTAATCTCTGAATATGTTCAAAGTCTTATGCAATGTGCTCAATAATATTGTATTTTCCCTTAGCAATTCCTTATTGGAAAGTCTGGATGGGAAATACCTTGAAGTTTACCACAAAAATGGTTTTGTGCCTCCCTCCAGCTATTACTACTGGCCATGTACTGAAAACAAATTCATGAACTGTAACAGACTTTTTCATGCACTTGTGTATGCTTAATTTCAAATAAACTACACACTGGAGACTAAATTTAAGACAAATATTTGAAAACTGGAGGTAACTAAAAATTTGGGAGAATACAGAGTAGTAATTTCCCTTTGCACCACACAACAAATAACTTCCACTTAGCTTTCTATTTAAGTGTCATCAGCTGTTAATTTTGGATAGGATGTAGGAAAGGATTTGTGTGAACAGAAGCCAACATGTCTTGAATAGAGGGTAAGTTAGGTCATTCAACAGTAGCGCAAACTACATCTCTGCGTGTGACAATCAAGTTCAGGGGGCCTGGAAACAAGGTTCCACTTGCCTTCAGATTTTTCTTCTCAGACTTTTTTTGTTTGTTTGTTATTTGTTAAGCTTACAAACCAAAGGAGAAAGGTACTGTCTGTTTCGACCCTACCATTCTACAGACATGCAGAAGTCTATTCACTGGAACTGTATCAAAACTGTACTTGAATAATTGAGACATTGTTGGATATGTAAATGTAAAGTAACAATCCTCCTTAAGTATGTGTGTGCCTTTTGTTGGCGTTTAGGTACATGCCCAACTTAATGTAGGTGAATTCAGGTGGACTTGTCAATGTATTTGAAGTTATGAGAAACTCTGTCTTGCCAGATGGAGGGACAAGTGCTCACTTGATTTTATTAGTTAATGTTGGGATAGATTGTTCTTACACTATTCAAATATTCATTTTGGAATAGATATTCCTAATGAGTTCAAGCACAGGATCCGTGAAGACGGCTGGCAACACTGCTGCTGTATTTAAAAAATCTGCAATTCTCAGAATTATTTTAAGCACAGTGATCATTTCTCAGCCTTGTTTAGTTTTGAGTGTTTTACCTTGTAGCCTAGATTAAACCCTTCTTGAATCGCTTACACAAATATCTGCACAAGAATATCAAATTGGGCTTTTTTAGCACCAGGAGCCAGCAGATTTCCTACTGCAATACTCTAGTGAGAAAGTGAAGTTTAAACAACAAATTGGGGGAGTTAACCAGTAGATGGGTAAATATTTAGCTACAAGTATTTCAGTGAAATATTCTTTTGTTATGCTAGTTTAACATTTTATTATTTTCAGCATAGCAAAAAGTAGCATTTGTAAACTGTTTAGTTAATTAGAGTATTGTCCTGATTTTCTTTTCACTGAAGCCCGAGAGGGACTTAAGCACTGGTTTAGAAGAATAGAAGCTATCTGTTTGTGAAGTCAAGCCTAGAAATAAGTTTTCAGAATGTATACTCAAAAGACTTTGAGCAAGAAGACTAGGATAAAATCTACAATAGTGCAGAAGGTTAGTTTTTTCTAATATACCCCAGTTTTTCACCTGTGCTGGCCCTCAAAAGTAGAAGGGCTCTGTTCTCTTTCCTAAGTACTATGATTTCAGAAACCTCTAAAGTAATTAAGTGATGATGAGGAACTCTTTAGTTTGTGTTTGGTTCCCTTTAAGCTGTAGCAGGACAGGAAGCTCAATTCAATGCTGAGCTGTAAGGATGCACAGATTTCCTCAGACATTCTGGAAGAGCCTCCTAATTTGCCTCTGACCTTCTGTGTGTTAGAAGGTGTATCCTTTTTGTAAAGCAGTCTGCTTGGTTCTATGACTAAACTGGCCTTCATGGGATGTCGCAGCACATGAAACAAAGGAAATCAACTTCACTAGGTTTATCCCCTCATCTTCCCACAGATTATATGATGGGACTTTACTATTCAGAATTTTTTGACTCTACTTTTCATAATCCCTAGATAATGGATCTAGAAATCCCATGTAATTCTCATGTTAGCCAACCTAGGGTTCTTTTACAGGAGCAAATTTGGTAAACAATGTCATTTTGCATCCTAAAAAAAAAAGGGGTTTTAAAAGGCACAGGCAGCAGCATCATGTTGCCACATCACCTAAGGGTTCCGTATCAATCTGCTACATGGTACTACAAGAAACAGGCTTTGAAAATAAGGCTTAACTATAAATAGATGGATGCTATTATGGAGGCTTCTAACTAAGTGCAGCCAGCAATTGGAAAGCAGGTGGAAGCACACTGTGGCATCAGTCTGGGAGACCAGGGGTTTACCAAGGAAATATCTTGGCTACTTCGGAATCTTGCCTCTTCCACGTAGTTTTTCTTTGCTGTTCCACATTTGAAAAGTGCAAATTCATCAGTCTCTAAGTGGTGCCTCATACAACAGAAATATAATTAAACCTGTTATGAGAGGTTTTGCCCATTCATCATCATTTGCCCAAGCTGTATGTTTAGCAGCTGAAAAGCTAATTTTGCTTTTCTGTTGTAGTTAATTCCACTGAAAAGAGCACTAGGGAAAAAAAGAGTAGATCGGTTGTCGCTGTATTAGCAACAAATATTAGTTCCACTACATGAGGAATTACTGGGAGGTATCCAGCAATAGCCTGAGTTGTGCCAATGGGAAGTCAAGAGTTCAAGTGTGTACATATCTTTCATAGCTGTCAGTCTTAAGCACAGCAAACCATTTATCTCTGGCCAAAGCTGTAACTGATTCAATACAGGGTAATGGGACTGTGTTTTGCATAACTCTAACTTCTGAAAAATCTTTTTGTGTAAACCTGTACAACTTAGTAACATAAACAATTTATGCCTTCTTTCCTATAAACATTACTGAGAATTGTGCTGTATTTAGGTGCTTGACTTGGACTTCAGTTACAATATGATGTGTTGGCTAATTCAAAAACACTTCAAAGGCCCAAAAAACACCTTACAGAACAAAAGAAATACAGCATGTTCAAGTAATGTTCACTGTGCTTGAATAAATATCAATAAATATTCCTGCATTTTGTATTAATGGCGTGGGATATGCTATCTATATATCTGCAAACTAAAAGTGTAAAGAGTATTTAGAGGTTTAGGTTACAGCGCTTAATACTGTGGGCCTAACTTGCTGCTATGTTTGCTGTTTTAAGGTCATGTAACTCCTCTGAATTATTTGGCTTGGAGAGGAAGGTTCTTAACCTGACTGATTTACGTCTTCCTGAAGATAAAATTAGTTCTCTTACAGCTGCACATAGTGATGATTTGCTTTAGCTAAGACAGCAGTTTGTTACAGCTGTTTTGTTCTACAATTGGCACACAACTACATACAGGCTAGCTCAGCTGAAATTAGTAAAACTGTCCTGTGTGATATAATAGCAAAACAGTGCTAACAAACTGCTCTTGCACTTAGGACAAGATCAGTGTTTTGCCTAGATGTTTGAAAGGCAATTTGATGATCACGAAACAACAGAATTAAACTCATTCCCTCCCCCTGCTCTCCAGAGTAACTCTCCTCCACGCTTGTTTTTCCTGCACTGCCATGAAACAGTGCTCCCTCCCCAAAGATGAGCTCTGTGATGTCAGGATGTAGCTGGTGCTGATTCACCCCACTCTTCCGCTGGTTTTAACTACTTACAGAGTTTTTGTTTTGCTTTCCACTACTTTCCAGCTTTTCCCCTCCCAGCTACTATTTATCGTACAAAGCAGACGTGCATTTGGAGTTTTGCTATCAGTCTTCTAGCAACGGTTGTTGACTCTTACTTAGGAAAGTAATTCTGCTGAAAAAATCATCTAGGCAATGTGCTTAGTTGTTAAACTGTTAAGAACTCACAGTAAAATGACAGCGCAAATCTGCAGTGAACTGCTGTGCTTCCTAATGTATTATTATTAATATTGCATCCCAAATTACCTTTTCCCTGTTTTTCAAGTAGCTCTTCTCGAAGGAAAAACAGTTTCAAAGCCTCTTTACTTCTACAGAGCTGAAGTCTGACATGCAGTTTTTTGACTTCTGATTAGCTTAGGTTTTCTATTTCATGTTACTATCTCATAAATTTAAAAAACGAAGTTTAAGCTAAAGTGAGTCTAAAAGCCTAGGGCATGTCTGAATTTGACAACAGGAAGGAGGAATTAGTTCTCCAAAGGCCAGAAGTAATCTGCAGCCATAGCTAGTGACACTTAGAATAAGGCCAGAGCTGCAGTTTAGCCACAGTGTTGTTATGAGATGGCTGCAGTTGTTAAATTAGTGCCTTGCTTTATCATTACATGTTGAGTGGTGATACACATCTTGACATGTAATTTTAATAATAGCTTGTAAGTGTCAGTGATAATGTAATGTGTTTAAAAAGGAGTCTATAGATGATCCAGAAGCAAGCATATTAAGCCCTGTTAAAAAATAGCTAATCTCCATAAAACTTATGACAAGCCAGACCTTTTCAGTATTTAATAAACTGGCTGGATATTCATTTTTAAGGCACTGTCTGAATTGGTTTGGTCACAGATGACTATTTAGAAACCATTCCAGAACTGGGAAATACACGATAGAAATAACACAAGAATGAGTGAAAAAACAAACAAACAAACAAAAAAAGCTGCTCTCCATAAAAACAAGAAAAATTGCCTCTAGCCAAAACCCTGCATGATTAGTATCAGCAAAAATGGGTCCAATTGTATCAAAAAACAGTATAAGATTTACTTTTAAGTACTTACTGGCCACTTTTATATAGGATTGGTGCAGGGCAGAGCAAAAACTCTGGTTCCACCTTTTTTGGTTTTTCATCTGAAAAACAAATTACATGATTTCAATAAGTTGTTCTTAGATGCAAAGACGTGTGAATACTCTATAATGTCCTTTCCCTTTTTACAACATGCTGGCTATTGGTTTAGCCATGTCCTACACTTGCAAGCAAGGAAGAGCTTTAAGTCAGGAGAGGAAAAAAAACATCAAGCTATACTTTGTTAAGGGAACATGAAAGCCAACAGTATGTAATATGCATTCACAGTACATTGATTACTTAAATTTACACATTTTTAGGTCAGCCTCTCCCAGAGAGTGATCTTCTCCTAGAATCAAGGCCTTTCTAAGAACACTGGGAAAATTATTAGGTAACTCCTAATATTTGCAAGATGGAAGGTTTGCTTTTCATTAGATCCATTCCCCTGAATCGGGGGTTCTGGTCCCCAGAATCAGTAGGGATTCTGGGTTGGATTTCTCTAGTATGCTTTAGGGTTTCTCAATACTTCTAATTCTCAGCTGCTTGTAAGGTAACTATCTATAGATCAGTGTCCAGGAAAGCATGCTTTCCTCTTCTGCAACTGCAAGAAGGAAAGTAGGGTAGAAGTATCTGTGCTGGGTGACAGAAGGCAGCAGTAGTTCTTCACTGTAACCTTTATATGAAGAGTTCTCCAGAAGGTGATGGGGTCAAACAGGACTATCACCGTCTGTACTCAGTGCCTACAGGATTTGCTGAAGAAGGCTATTTTACTTTGTGTGTTTGGTAAGATGGGAAGGATTCTGCTCCGGCGGACAGAATCATCTTCTGAACTTTCCCCAAGATAGTACTGTTAATTCTGTACTAAAGCTGCCCTGCATGTATAGACTGCTTCCTGACTGAGGGATGGATAAATGATCTGCAGAATGATCTGCAGATAAACTTGGAGCTGCATTTCTGCATTTCTCATATCTGCATTTAGGAGGGNAGGAGCAGCTCAGGGAGGAGCTGTTAGCATAGATGAACCTTTCCTTTCTTATATGCCGTAATCTGCACCAACTGCTTGGCCTAGATTTGGGGCTAGTTGTGAGGTGGGGAAGAAGGATTAGCACATTGCCATATGTTTTTGTCTTAATGGTATGTTTCATAGATTATTTTTTTATCCCACAGTTACATTTGGCAGATTTCCTTTCCAGCATTTGGTAATGGCTCTTTATAAATGCAGAAAGAGAAGCATGCCAAAACTATCTTTTAAAACCAGAAGAACCAACAAAATGACTGTTTAAGTGGCTGGTCTTAAAGTGGAACCCAAGCTATCAGTAAGGGGAACTCTAATAGATATATCCTCATGCAAGTGTCCTCCTACTTTCTGCTCCAAAATGGAAAGGTTCCACTGCTAGTAGGTTGTTTTTTTTTTTTTTCATACGAGATAACAGACACATGGGGGAAATGTTCCTTCTTAGGAACATTTTCTTCCTCCTCCTATTGCTGAGAGAGTCGTTCCTACCTTTTTATCCATCCTAGATCTACTATTCTCCTCTAAGTCTCCTCTGAAACAAAACTGCTTATCACACAGCACAGAGATCTAGAAAATGATTTAGCACACCAGGGGAAAGATCACATAAAACTTTCCCATTTATTCCCTAAGCATTTGACATAGGCCATTGCTGGAGACAAGAACCTGGGTGGATTGGGAAAGGCCTTTGGCAAGACACCATAAAGCAGCTTGTGTTGTTATGCTGCAGAATATAATAAATACATCACTATGCCATTCCTCTCTCTTCTTGTGCTTTAGCACACCCTTTTCTGAAGCCAAGAAAAGAAAAAGCAGCCCAGAGATGTAGCTGTAAATTCTCACATCAGATGCTTGCAAGAATTTGGGGGCTTCATTCTGTCCAAGTATAGTTACTTCTACGAAGGCAACTCAGATGTCAAATATTCATGTATACTCTGTTCTGGTACAAATGGCAATGCAATTGTGGAATCAGGAAAAAAAATCAGTTAGAAGGCACTTGGGGAGGTCATTTAAAGAAGGAAACATTTGAGCCTTTTTTGTGACATTCACTGAAGCAGCTATTAAGATTTTCTAGGTAACTTACTGCAGCCCTTAAGGGTTTTTAGTGAGCCTCATTTTCCTAATATCAAACGTGTATCGCTTGCACAATTGCAAGCCTATTACCTCTTGTTCTCTTTGGCCAGATTTGGGGAGCTCAGTTCTTATCTTCATTGTCAAAGCAGCCCGTGTTAAAACATGTAACATTTACCTCTCCTTTCTGTGAATGTAATGAATCTAACCTTTTATGACTTCCACGTAGTTTGCTTCGGACCCTTGCTCATCCTTGCCAGCTTCCTTTGGACTCACGTTCCTAGGGAACACAGCCAGCCCCTAATTCTAGCAGCACCACAATCTACTAGTCATTAAGTACTGCAAACCTATTTGGTGCATAGTGGTAGCATTGCTAAGAGGAGTGCCAAAACTGTTAATACAGTAACAACTCCCAGGAGGACAGGGGAGGTTTAAATTTGAGGTTTATGCAAAATGCCTGATCCCTCTTCTAATATTCCACAGGTTCTTGTTTCCACCATGAATTTTTTGCCCTCCATCAGAAGATTTTGAGCGCTATTAGTATAACCATATCAATGGAAGCCTCCACATGCTCTGGTGAACAAGGTAAGTGCTAGTGTTTGCTTCATAGAGCGATGAACTGGGGTACAGTGAACTACTCATGATAAACAGCAAGTTAGGAGTAAAGCAGGACTACAAGTGAAAAATCTAGATGACTTAGGCTCCATAAATTCAAATTTAAGTTCTAATTATCCTGAAGTCACGTTTTTAAGGCTTCAAATATTTGTCCAAAGTAGTGTGGAATTCATTTTCTTGAGCTGGAACTAAACTAGTCTGCTTCCCTATTTCTCCAAGTAACAAGGAACACCAGGGGAATATATAATAGTAAGAATTATTTGCAGATGGCAAATTCTAGCTCTATAAAGCTAATTTATGCAACAAGTGCAATTAAGCATGCTAGCTTAATATAGGAAACAAAGATGACATTTTCCATCAAGAATGAAGAGAAATTTATAAAGGTAGGGTTTATTTACACAAGTTGTCTTTATCCACAGCAACTGTGCTATTCTGTTATTCTTTCAAGCTGTTCTAGAACATCTTTAACAGGCAGGAGAGATTGGCAACACATTCAAAGTATAAATTATATCCAGAATAGGAATAAAATGTACTGGAAACATATGCAATAGGATAGGAATTTCAGACAAGCTTACATAAAAATCAGATAGCAAAAAACACTTCTCTGTCCACTTTTGGTTATTTTCCAGTCTGGCTAGTTGGCTTGCATGAAGAGCTAGTGCTTAAAGCAAAAAGTTGGACGTAAACCCACTAGTTGTCCATTTCAGTTTCTGAATATTAAAAAGTGCAGAGGTTCCCTGTAATGGCAATTTGTCCACCATTCTCACCCTCGTGCCAACTCGGGCAACATGAAAATGAAATTCTCTGCCAGGAAACTCATTTAATCAGATATCTGACTAGGCAGGGAAGAAAAAAAGTTTGGATTCTCTCTCTACAACTATTACAGTTTTCCTCTCTAACTTCTACAGTCTTCTACTAGGAAAAAATTCCCAGTGAACAGAAGATCTAAGGATTGTAATATCCATCCAAGACTGAGTGTTCACAATAAATAAATAAATAAATCTTTAAAGTACGCTTTTTTCTCTAGGAAAAAAAAAGCTACAAGGGAAGTTTAATTTTTTTCTAAAACTAAGTTCTTAGCTATGGGTAAAAACTTAGCAAACTGTAGCCCAGTTAGAGCCTCTCCTCCTGGAGGGAAATGCTGTTTGAAATACTGGGCTGATGAACAAGCTCAACATAGGAGAAGATAGTACCAATTGCTCTGACTTGGCTTTATTCTTTCCACACTGTAGTAGAAGCCTCAAAAAGTGGACTCCCTGTCGTGAAAGGGCATTCACAACTTGAAGGGCTGAAACCTGCAGCGCATGGGCTCTGCATCTGCTATACGAAACAGGATGGACAGAGATGCTTCAAGATACCAAGGTAAGTGCGTGTTGGAAAGCTGCTCTTTTGAATGAAGATTCGTGCCTTCGCCCAAGTCTCCCTACAGTATGGAGACATTTGGTTCGTGTGCTTTGTGGCTGTGCTTTCTCATACACAAACATCTGTTCATTTTAGGGCAAGAAAGCATTTCACACAGGCAGCAGTGCAGCCACACATCAGTCCTAATTTACAGCTAATGGCCACCAGCAGCAAAATGAAACCCCTGAGTATGATGAAAAAGCATTCGTATTACATTTCTAATCCTCAGAGCTTTTGTATTTCTTTCTTCCATGCTTTTCTCTTTAGATTTTAAGTAAATGAGGTAACCAGAAGGGATGGGGAAAACAAATGCTAATAAGGAAATATCAAGGCAGTTTGTCTCAGGTTTAAATACTTACTAATGGTGGTTCCATTCACATGATAGGTACAAGTAATACCATCAAGTCTCCTGGCAAGGGTTAAGCCACTTCCTCTAAGAACGACTTGGAATTCCTCTGGAGAGAAAAAAAAACAACCCCCCACAAAATCATCAATCTTTAGTACTTGGTAATAAGGACTAAATGCAGACGAGGAGAATATAAACTTAGCCTTCAATAATTCAACCACAACACAGTCACTCTCCAAACAGTCTTGTGACACCTTTTTAAGGTGTCGTAGTCCCCAACTCTTCAGTTAGATCACCAAAGGGGGGAAAAAAAAAAAAAAAATGTTCCCAGTCTTTATCATTCAGAGTAGCCCTGTTGGAAGGAAGTCTATTCTGGCTAGCAACTAGAGCTGAGCAAATGAAGTCCTTGGGGATTATCTACACAAGCAAAACTTTCTCTCATAATAAGGAATCCGGGTCTCGTAAGAAGACTCCCAATGGTTGGATCAGATTCACTTAAAACTCCATATAAAGTCTATGTGTTTTTTTTTTTTTTTCCTCTGGAAGCTGCATAAGGGCCACACTATTTGAGTTTTATGGAGAAGTGAAAAGAGGTTCCTTTTGAAGTCACTGGTTTAATTGAAACGATTCATGCCTTGACAGAAACATCAAAATAAGTAGATTTTGCAACTACTTTATTCTGATCGGTTTCAAAGTACGTGCAGATTGTGAAATCCTAGAGAGAAGACAAGCATTTGTATGTTTGTACAGTTCTACCTGAGAAACATACTAACACTTGCAGCCCAAAAATGCAGATCTCTGCTTTCAGGCTCATGCTAAAATAAGTAAAATACTTTGCTTCCTGAACTACAGCTTCAGGGCACTATGTAAATTATTATGTGTTTGTATAAATGTACATAATCAGGGTTCCCAAATTTTAACTCAGTGGCCAGAGATAAAATTGTATGAGAGGATCACAGAGTAACTATCCTTGCTTTGAATGCAAGGACAACAGGTTTTTTAGACTTTCCAATCTCTTTGTGAACGAAAATGGCATCTTAAGATTCTAGTTTCCTTTAATCACTTCCGTAAGTTCTCATTAGTTGGGAGCCTACTGTTGGAGGGAATTAGACTTCATAGCCTCATTCACAAAACACAAGCGCCAGATAAGGAAGCAGTTTCAGGACAGGTTTTAACCTCTCTTGCCATTGAGAGAATAGAAATTGTACCTTCTCTGAAGGAGGAGCTTGTTCTAAAGGTTTCTCTAAGTGTAATTCTTTCATTTCTCATAGGTGAAAGAATACAAAAGCAGGTAGTGAGGAGTACTCTTAAATCAAATGCCCATGTGTGACTAACGTGACAGTGGGAGGAAAGTGTCTGTCTCAAACTTACACCTGTACTAGCCACTAGAGAGACCCTGAAAGAGAGCTCCTCTGAGGAGCAAAATGAGTAAACAGAGAAGGATCTGATCTTTTTTAGGAGATCCCTTAGTATTTTTAAAGATTCTTTTTTTCTTTCTAGGTGACCCATAGTGTTCTTGTTTGCATAGAATTTGGAAATCAAACAGTTCTATAATTATTAATTTTTTCAGTTCTAAAAACTTACCTCCCACACAGACACTGGATGGTTCCAAATATAAAATCTCAGTGCATGATTGCTTCAAAACCTATTGCAAAGAAGGAAACAAAGAAAGAGGTTTCAGAATGCTATTCCAGTGCGGAATGTTACTTGAAAACCAATTCTTGTACCCAGAGAATGCACACGCACATCTGGTTTCATGTGCATGTGGCCAACTCTTGATCTTGTAAGAATTCTGTATGCCTGGATGGTCAAATTTTCTAAGGGTTCATAAGATTTGAACTAGATTGTTAAACCTGGGATGCCCTTCAAAACAATACTAATGTCAGGTTTTGGCCTTGGAATTTCTGTCTAGTTCCCTAACCTAATTTTCCATGGAACTCAGCCTTAATATTTCAGCCAAAAGTTAGTCACAAGGAGCCTGATCCAAACTCCAGTCCAGCTAAAGGGAGTCTTCCAACAAACCCTGGGTCAGGCCAACTGCAGATTATTCCAAATGCTGGCATCCTGCCCTATGTAAAGAGCAGAAATGTACCATTCTTTTTATTGTACTGTATTCTGTGGAGTTTTCTTCACTCCTATACTCACCAGCCTGCTTTGCTACTCTAAATAGTCAGACAATGTTATTCCACAAAGCAGGAATGAAATGATATTCCTATAGATGACTTGCAAATACAGGGGATGGAACATGGGGCAGAAGGAAAAACTAGGCCCCTTCAAATGATTTGCACATAGAAAGAAAGCCTTAGATGTTATTCCTGATTTGAGCCCAGTTATTTGCACATACGTTATGTGATCAGGTTGTCCATGGTCACATAAGCAGAGCCATAAATAGCATCAGGGTCTTCACTGCTGAAGGCCATTTCACCATTCTCTATAGTGCTTTGCAGAAGGAAGGAATAAAGACTATCTGGCCACTTCATTCTAATTGTTCCTGCAAGCAGGAGCTCATACTCTCCTCCCACTGGTAGGATCTGAAACTTATGTTAAGACCCCATCTCTTCCTTGCTACTACTGTCCAGGAAGGAGCCCTTTCTAAACAACCAGGCAAAAAGAATTCTGCTGAGAGGAAAAAGTCGTCTGGAAGTAATAGAACCCAACACAGAAACAATTCACACCTATACTTCCTTTAACCTCTTAATGATAGTGTGTGATTTTTCCAATAATATCTAATGACATCTTTTGCTTAGTAAGTCTTCATACTGTTTTTGAATAGATTTGCCTGTACCAAGTAGTATATTCCTTAGTAGACTCTGACATATAACACAGGAATCCAAGGTCTGTGCCACTGTGTGCACGTCCTATTACTGTCTCACTACTGCCATGTGCTAAACTGTGCCTCCTGCTCCTATGCTGGCCTAAGCATAAGCACATGAAATTCTCTCTTGCTCATACTTCCTTATTCTTCTGTTTAGAAGCTATTGTATCACACTATCCTGTTCACTTGTTCTATTGCTACATATCCAGACCCAGCACAAACAGTACTGTATCTGCCACTACGCATTTAAAACACTTTCCAGGCTCCGAGAAAATCAAAACTGCCTGTCTCATTTAAATTTTCCATAAACTTTTCAACCTGCTTCTCCACAATTCTCTGCCCAGATTCTTGGTAGTGCTTTGAATACCATTTCACAAGCTTTAAGCCAGATCTAAAAATCTAAGAGGTCTTGGACACGTGTTTGTATGAGACACAGCAATGGAGATGTTTGGAAAGAATGTAGTTTTCTCAAGTGTACTGGAACTCAACCAGTTTATATTAGCTGAAGAGTTCATCATTTCTTTCCAGAAACGGACTTGGCTTTTGATTCCTGTTTCAATGTAAAGAGAAAAACTGTAACTTAGTTTATTTTAGAAAAAATAGTAAGATAACTTTTTGGAGAGTAAAATAGAGCTATGAAAAAGCAGATGATTCCCGCTTTACTGTAATGTCCTTGCTCTATTTTTCTTGCATGAAGAGTCAAATTTAATTCAATGAGTCTACAGCCTTGCTCTTTATGAAGTATAAGTATCTCCATTGGCAGGATCATGGCCCATTAGAACTGATTTTTTTTTTTTTTTTTTTTTTTTTTTTTTTTTTTTTTAGATTAGCACTAGATCCACAGGAAGCAGTTTTCCAGAACCTTTCCTATCCCTACTTGCCCACTCTGATGAATTCGGGCTCTATTAAAAATTTGTGGGGAGAAAACAATAGCAGACACTTCTTTCCTTTGAAAATAGTATTTTTGTTACTCAACCATGCTAGTGCTTTTCTGACATTTTACTTCCAGATCCAATATAAAACAGGAACATAGCCTATTTGGACATGCTTAATTCCCTTTGGATTTAAGAAAGAATTGCAAAAACAGAACAATTCCTACTGAGATAAGATGTTGTTTAAAATAACTAATCAGAATTCATTAAACAAAAAGTGATTTATAACAGAGTTCAAGACACACTGATTTTTGTTTTCCACAGCACCATGGATTTCACATGTGTATTGCTGCAGATCATGTGCTGCTTGAGTATGATGATAGAAAGCAGGAAAACATTGTATTTTAATTCTGTCCTTAGAAATAGTTATTTGATACTAATCTTCCATCACTATAAGTATTGCCATTCTCCCCTCGGCTTGAGAAAACGCTATTCTTCAAAGATCTTAAATCTCTTGGCAAGGGTGAGGATCTCAGACTGTATCTTTTTCAGCAAAGCTTAAATTGCTTAAAAATATCTAAGAATGCTAAAATTTGTTTTTCTAATATATTTTACCTATTCCTTTTCTACTTTTCAAAAAAAAATTGTTGATAGTCTATATTTAAAGAAAACAATACTGCTCAAAGGATCTGCTATAGAAATCTGAAAATCCTTCCCTGCAGCAACAATCATCCTAAGAAACAGTTAGAAAAACAGAAACACATGGTGAAGACCAAGAGAATCATGTGGAACCAGCCTAAAAGCATCCTGGTTGCTCTTTTACTGCCATCTTTTAGCTTTTGGTTCCTCCTCTTCTCAACACTCCCTCAAGATAACACTTAAACAATATTTACAATTGAATTTTCCATTACAGAAGATGGGAAAATGGGGAATAACACTGATGGAAAAGGTCAGTTCTTATTAATTGTACTAGGCCCTATCAGTTAGAATGTTCTGGCTTCCAGTAAGCTAACTAGCATTCAAGCGTCATATCAGAAAACCTGAAAACGAGGTTATTGTTTCATCCTTCCTTCTTTTCTTTTTTCATTTTAAAACTTGCTTTGAACCGTCTTCCTACGGAAACCTGGGCTGCGCTAACAGCAACATCTAAATGAAACTTTTAAGAGCGGTGACTAAATTCCCTCTTTCCCAGCTCCCGACAATCAAAGAGAAGGCTTTGGTATTGCAAAGTCAGTATTTAAAAACCTACTGCCCACAAGTAAAGCTGAAATAATTACTATATAAGGCCATCTTTGAATAGGATGGTTAGCTACTCTGCTGACATATAATAAATTCAAATAAGACTGTAAACTTCCTTAGCATAACAGCATGCAGAAGAGAGATTCAAAGAGCTGATGTCATCTATTTCATTTTCAGAGCTCCAGGCCAAATATAGGGCTCTGTTCTTCCAAGCTTGGAAAGGCTTTGCTTCCAGGCACTTCCCTGAGTGCTAGGTGCTCCAGAAACAAGAAATTTCCCCACAAACCAGTGTAGTAGAGAACTGCAACCTGTTAGCTTGCATTCTGCCTTCCTCCAAGCTTGAAAATGGAGGACTGAGACCTACAGAAGGTTTGTTCAGATCAGGAAAGAACTATGCTATGCAGAACTGGTTGCTCTGGCTGGAAACGCACAGTGGCTTATCCCCACAGAGTGGAGAAGCTCATGGATGGCATCAAAATCCCAGGAAGGGGCTTGACATTTTAACTGTAGTTTGGAAGCATGTGTAGTGTCTGAAAAAGCAAGAGCAAGGAACATTTCTGCTCTTCAGGATGATCAATCTTTTCTCATGTTTAAAGGGACATTAAGTCAAGGCCCCAAATGTCGTCTTGCTCAGCAAAAACAACATCAACAAAAAAAACAGGCTACAGAGGAAAAACTCATTCTGTAGTTCCTCATATACAGAGTTTGTGTTGCATCACTGCCATATTGCAGCAGCAGACAAACATCTTAGTAAGATCCCCCCCTCCCTCCTCCACCCCCCAAAAAAAGATGGTGTTACGATAGATTTTCTATAAACACTTATTACCAAAGCTACCTCACCAACAAGCAGCATAAACACATCTTAGGCTCCTTGCTGCAGGCACAGTGCAGCAAAGCTTCTGAGGGACAGTTAGAGGCAAAAAGAGCCTTGGAGGCTTTTAGTGAATTCACATCTTATGGCCATTAAGTAAATGGATACTGTATGGAGAATTGCCACAGCATTTATCAGTAATGCAAGTTAATTATTTTAGGATACTTGAGACAGCAGAGATTATCAGAGTAAAGGCATCTGAGATATATCCCATGGGCACTCAAAAGCAAATTGATCCATGATGTAAACTCAGTAACGTACACTGGGACTGAATTTGGCTAACCAAGTTCTCCCTTCCTGAAAGGGTCATGTGTAAATCAGCTGTTGGAGTGTCCTGTTCTGTCTGTCAGTCAGCTACCACACTCCGTGGCTGCATGTCAAATTTAAAGCATATGAATGTTTTGTTGAATATGGTGGGATGAGATCTTGGGTTAAGCACAAGAGAGTACAAGACCTGCCTTGCTGGATCTAGGCTTTGATATCCTCCATGCCGAGTTAGCTTGAGCTTCCATCCACAACAGCTTTGTTGTATCTGGGCTATGCGCAGCTTTCAGAGGCTTTGTCTTTTCAAGGAGTTTCTACGTACTCCGCTG
This sequence comes from Nothocercus julius, assembly GCA_013398735.1. Lineage (NCBI taxonomy): Eukaryota > Metazoa > Chordata > Aves > Tinamiformes > Tinamidae > Nothocercus > Nothocercus julius. The sequence goes on along the minus strand of VZSV01000268.1, from coordinate 322,359 downwards.
TCACTAGCAAACACTGATTACTGAACAATGACACTTCAGTGCACAGCAGTCAGAACTAGATCAGTTTAGCTTCTCGGGTAGCCAACTGGCATTCTGGCTTTCACTTCAAGTTCCATATTTTGTGATTATCGCTTACCTTCATCTGTTAAACGGTTTCAGAGATTTATGGGATTTCTGTGTTCAAGGGTAGTCTAATCTTCTTCAGGCAAAAAAACACAAACATAGGTAATTTTCTTTTTCTTTTTCTTTTTTTTTTTTTTTTTTAAGAAAGTCCAGCTACTGTGTCACACTGTGTCAGCCCTTGAGTTTGGTGCAAACTTTACATCTAATGAATTTCTTTCTGAGCAACTTGGTTGTTACTCAGTACTTACAGTCTGTGTATGTGGCATGGATTTCTATGTGCTTCCTTTTAGAAGGTTCCTGCAGGCTCACATAAACTTCAAAATTCACTTCATAAATAAGCAAAGCAGTTCAGATTTTATGTCATTAATGAGATATTTAATGCCATTATTAGAGGTGTTTTACTAAAATGTTGTCAGTTTCTGACCTGTAGGTGTCTGAATTGAAAAACAGAATCATGTTTTGTTAAAATTATTTAAGCTGCAGAAACAATACACCTACACAAATAATTACATTAGCATAGAAAAAGCAGATGTCCTTGCAATAAATTACAAAAAAGGCGGCTAAACAGCAAGATGAAATAAGGCTCGTCAGTGCTTATAGTCTTTGCAAACTCCACCTCTTTGATTAATCTAGCCCTGTTACAGATCTTGCCCCTGCTTTATACAAACACTTCTTCCTTTAAATAACTTGCCCTCTGCATTTTCCAATATCCCTTTGACTTGTCACATCTAGGACTCAGGTCTGCTTTGACTCACTTTACATTCTTCCCACTGCCTCTTAAAAGTTCTCAGACTTTGAATAGTAAAATAGTACTGCTCCTGAAGCTTTGTAAGTATTCTGACTATGATATACCCAAAACATACTGTGGAACAGAGCTGTCCTCTGCGGTACAGTATTAGACACAGGCTAAAACTTTCCCTTCCAGTGCTTCCATGGAGTCTGTGTTCCAAAATTATGCCCTAGTAATAAGCCATGAGCAGCCTGACGTGCAGGGACAATTACACAGCACACTGATAATTTTGGACAAAGGATTTCTAGAATCACTAGTGGCTTTGGCTCCCCAGTTCTCCTTTAAACACACACCTCTATCACTGTTCTTTGGAAGCCATTCTCAGATCAGGCTAGCTTGACTCTTCACAGAGGAAGGCAATATGGTTCCATTAACAAAGCTATGTTTAGCAAGTGAGAGGCATTTGTTATAGTATTTCCAGAACCAATTTTTTAACAAAAATGTTCAACTGTTGAAAGTAACCTTTTTTGCTATGCTCAGGTATGGCAAGCTATAAGAAAGATCCACTGACTGCAGTATAATCTCTTTCACAGTCACTGTGCTAAAATGTATGTACAGCAAGATTAACTCCTGCTCATTGCACTTGGAGCTCAAGAGCCTCAAGCGCTGCCTGTTCATGCTCTGCCAGCCAGTCATGTGTACCCTCACTGCAAAATGTGTCCTACACAGTTAAGAAACACAGCAAAACAACATTAAAATGCTAATTTACCAGCAAACTCAAAACAGTGGCTTTTCTAAGATTTCAAACCACTTTCTTTCCTCTCTCCCCTCCAAATATGGAGTTCATCATTTTCACTAGGAATGCTATATACACAACACCTCATGAGCAAACTATAAGGAAAAATGATCTAGGAACCATGGTGAACTGTACCCAAAATTAAAATCAGAGAAACCATGTTCACAGTTTGATATGCAAGAAAAGATATGCTTTCCCTAACATATAAAGAACATTTCTCAGTTAACCATGACACATCTACATCTGGAATAGCTGCATTTCCCTCAGATCCCTCCTCAAGCAACATATACTGGTGGTGAGATGCTATCCAGCCCACTTACAACCCCTGCAATTTTTGCTGCAGAGTATGGATATTTAGATATAATGTACAAAAAGGAGAGGGAAAGGAAAGGAAAGGAAAGGAAAGGAAAGGAAAGGAAAGGAAAGGAAAGGAAAGGAAAGGAAAGGAAAGGAAAGGAAAGGAAAGGAAAGGAAA
>VZSV01000268.1:275591-292261 GCA_013398735.1 Nothocercus julius | reverse complement strand
TGCTAGAAAACATCAAACTCCCTGTCTGGCCACTGCTGGCTCAAAGCAGCACAGAGGGATAACTTAGCATGGGGTTTTTAGCACAACTCTAGAGTTGTAGTGACCCTTTTTGGTCTTCTCAGGAAACAGCCACACAACCAGAGGAGAAGGAAAAATGAAGCAGAGGGTCAACTCTCCACAAAGATCACTGCATTCCATGAAGAGAGCTGCAAATTTCTGAGCAGGTATCTGAAGAGAAAAAATAAAGTAAAATAAAATAAAATGCACAAGCAGATACAGAGCGGCTCTTGATCCTGCAGCTATTGAATTAGCTACAGTTTCATCACTGACTCTGTGAGGAGAAGGTACATCCAAACAAAAGTGCAACTTTCGTTCTACTTTGGGTTACACTGGTTAAAAAGTTACTAGTGTTTATCTCGCCTGAGCCCTTTTTGGGAAGAAAAGGAGAACGAGAGCATGACAGTGATATGTCAATGCTTCCCTCACTGGCTTAGAAGCAGAAAATAATAAATGGGAGGATAAATGATAAAAACAAATGCTTGTACTGCTGTTGGGGGAAATTATGTAAATATTTATGCAAAGGCAGTTTTGCAGCACTAGCAAGCTGCAGCAGAGCTCCCCTTGACTGTGTGCACAATCCGCTCTTGGATCAACAGCCTGAAAAAGCAGATGTGCCAATTTCCTGTATTTGATGATGATGGCTCCTAATTACGCCAGAGCTGTGGCAATGTCCTCTCTTATGTATGACTCTTAATTTTGTTTCATGAAGTCATCTGTGCAAGGCTCTTCCGGCGTGCAATCGATGTTGAGTTACAGTCACGAAGAGCTTCGTGCTTAGCAACAACACGAGGCAGTGCCTGGAACTTGTGAGCATTGTTTTTGCTGGTAGTTTTGGGCACCACTGAACAATGTACAGACCACACACAGATCCCATTTGCCATTGGGATTATAGTCACATTTAGAGTGTGAAATTCATTCATATATGCAGCTGACATCCCACGTAACTCCTTAAAAATACTGCTCCCTGGAATATAACTTTTGTTAGTTTGATAGCCAGGGATCCCTTCCACTGGTATTTAGTTACCTTCACTGCAATGCTGCAGTACAGTGTAATAAAATTTGTGATCCCTAATTTGACCCAAAGTAACTCCTTTCAGGGTTTGACCAAAACCCTGCTGTGATTTGCATCTATTTCTTAGTGTTATTTATCCATTTATATCAGGTTGTTTGGATTTTTTTTTTTTCCTTTCTGTTTTCCTTCCTCTTTTTCTTTTCATCTGTCTTTTGGCAGTTTGGCGTGGTGGGTCGTGGGGTGGCTCCCCAGTATTGGAGTTTCTTTATGGCATTTTTGTTTATTCATTTTTATTTGGGCATGGTTTGGGAAATGCTTTTTTATTTTTAGTTGTTTATTGGCAGCTTTTCCTTTGTGTAAGGTTGGGGGTTTTCTGTGAGGAGCACCTTCCCCAACCTGTGGGAGCCCTTTCTGTTTGAGGCAGCAGGTTGGTGGAAGCAGAGGTGTTGGGCCTGCCTAGCACAAGGGAGAGGGAATTGGAGACACCAAAGCCTTTGCAGAGACATTTTGGAGGTAAGTGCTCAAGGCCTGGACAACTGAGAGACTGGCTGAGAGGTCTAAGGCAGAGAGGCCAGGAGCTTGTGCCCCCTCGTATCTGCAGAAGGGCTCCTTGGGCATCATGACCCCAGTGTCCAGTGAGGGTACAGTGTCAGGTTGCCAAGTGAGGTGAGTAGATGTTAAGTGTACCTTTCAAGTCACTTAGGTGGTGAATACCAGTGCAGGGTGATCTCTGCTGTTGAGCCCTTGGGAAGAAGAAAACAGCTTTAAGTGGGGGCCAACCTCAGAGCTTGTGTGCAGACTTAACATGGTGTGGCAAACACAGGAGAAACTAGGCCTCCCCAGGGCCGTGCACATCCAAGATGCTCTGTGAGAACCTGAGACAAGGTGAGTGCTCACGGGCAGGATGAGAGGACATGCCCATGAGGGCAGCACTGTGATTGCAGTTTGCACGGGGATAGAGGGAGAAAGTTTCTCTATGAGACCAGATGAGCACTCAAACAGGGGTCTGGAGTGGTTATCCTTGGAGATATTTGAGACCAGGCCACTCAGGGTCCTGGCTTTTGGTCTGAATTTGTAGCTTACTCTGCTTTGAGCAGCAAGTCGGACTAGAGACCTCTCAAAGTTGTCTGCAACTTGAGTGATTTCAGAGATCTTTTTTAGCCAAATAAAATCTGTTGTCCAAATCCCTTCAGCTTAAGCTCGGTGGTGGTAATGCCTTCCATGCACTGATTAACTTCAGCTTGTTATGTTTTTCAACAAAGTCCAGGAGCCTCTTAGCAACTGGTGCTGCAAACTTGAGTCAAATCTTCTAGTGTATGTGTTAGGTGAAAACCTAAAGTTGCCAAGTAGACTGGGATTTTCACTGCAGGTTTTCTGTCCTTTTTGTCTGTTCCTAACAGACTGCTCAGAAGGAAGTGCACTTGTGGGTGTGCTTATCAGCTGAGTCAGCAGCCCGCTGGGTTATTCACCCACCAAGCAGTACTGGAAACACGGACGTAGGTTACAGTGCGTCCCCAGTTCCACCGTCTGGGCAAGAGGGGAAAACTGGGCATTGGTGTGAGGATACAGGCTGTCAGACAACAGTGGGACAGATAGTTATAATATATCTGAATTGACTGATGTTATAATTTCCTGAGTCTGGAATGATTCTTTCTCAAGTTCTTAATGATTTAAAATAAGTTAATTTATACCATACAGCAAGCAATACTAAGAGATCCTGTTTTTATTATTTTTTCCCTTTGTTAGCTGTGATGCATAGGAGTGGAGTAGTATTGTCTGGGATTCGGGTTTCATTTTAAGCAGTGATGTGGGCAGATCAGTAAATACAATTATGTAACAGACAGGAAGTGGAGCATCTCTTCATTGCAGATGAAGCAACTTTATCAGTATTTCTGTTGTGTTGGTGTCTTGCAAATGTAAAGTTCAACAAGAAAAGAATCTCCATGGATCAACTCTTTGGAATGTAAAAGGTTCAGCAACAGTTTTGAGTGACATATGCAGTTGCTACACAGTTATAGTCACAAAAAAAGAAAGATACAGGGTATAACACTGTTATTGTGATATGGTTGTATTTTAGTATTCATGTTGCGCCCCTGCACTCCCCTGGTTTTCATTTCCCCATGTAAGAACTGATGTAGAAATTAAAAAGCTTTGTCTTACAAAGACCAGCAAGAAGCAAACCTCTTCAAACTCTCTTGGAAAAAATGAGCGTGAATTTGTGGTTAAGCCTTGAAAGGTGTATGTGCAAGAAGGCTCTCATTTGAATTCCACAGCTCTTTTCCACATGATACTCAAAAAGTTGTCTAATTGTTCAATCTTCAGAATTCCCTCTGGGTAACACCGTCCCCTGTTCCCACCCCACTCTCTCTTGGTCTGGGATGTTTAGACAAATGTGCCCAAGGGAGGCTAGATCTCTCTCCGGGGTCTTCCACAGTGCTAGGAACCATGCTACTCACTTGCAGGGGACTGGCAGGGCTTGTTTTGAGCCTGTCTTTTGTTGGTGATGTCTTGCACACGATTCTGGCATGGTTTTTTTTATTGTGCACAGAACTTTTGCTGTGATTGCCTTGCAAGGTCCTGATAAAAACTTTCTGATGCAGCACCAAGTGGGTGCTGCCTGTTTGCCTCTTTAGCAGCAGAGGAAGGAGGTTTATATGCAGTCACCACAAATGCAGACCTGTTTGCTTCTAGCCATGTTTACCTTTCAAGCTTGAGAACTGTTCATCAGTTTCTGCATGCAAGAAACTTTCCTTGATCATAAGAGCATTATAGCAAAGAGATTTGTTATGAACCATGTTTAGAACTGAGGTGCTTCGATTCCTGCAGTAACTGTGCAGATGGAGGCAGTTGAAGTCACTGGCTAACTCATTTCCTGAGTGGAAGGTGAGTCAATGTGTATTCACCTGGGCAGCTCACAGGAAGCTCACCTAGGGATGTTTAAAAAAAAAAGCAAGCTGAGCTGCCTTGAGGCACACTAGCAGCCAAGTGAAGACAAGCCACGGTGCATACGCCCTGTATCTGTCCTGCCAGCACTATCCTACCCTCTCCCTCTGCTATCTGGAACGATTTCTTGTTTTTATGTTTACTCATTTAGTCTTTCCTGCTCCAGACCTTCCAAGAAAAGCTGGAACCAGCTGCACACCTCAGGAAGAAAGTCTGAGTCATATTGGACTTAGAAAGGTACTTAGTGCTTGCATAAAAAAAAAAAAAAAAATGCACATGTACAAAGAGCAACGTGTGTTGGAGACCTTTCCACTTGGGAAAAGAGCAGGAGCATGTTACAATTGAAACAGATTTCTTCTGGACTAGTTTGATGCCCTGAAAGTAAGGTTTTCCGTTTCTTCTTCTAATTGTCCCCCAGGAAATTCAGTTCTCATGGCCACTTATTACCAACTGCATCAGTTCCAGTAATTTCTCAGTCCTATGGATGCATTAGAGTCTTTGCAAGCACGTTTTCAGCACCTTCCTTGTTATCTTCCTAGCAGTTAGCACTTCCCAAAGCCAAAATTATGTTAAAAAACAGACACTTCTTGGCAGAGCTTGGTGAGGAGAGGTGAACCATTAGCATCCCCAGGTATGAAGGGGGCTGAAGTGCATGGTATCATCCTGCCTGACTTCCTGTGCCCTGTACAATTAACATCCACAGAAAGCTAGTCTTTCTGGAAGTGAGAGAAGACAAAGCTGGAGTCTGCCTAGGCGCCAGAGCCTAGCATGCGCAGCTTGTGTCTAGACACTAGCATAGCAGGTTTCTCATTAGTTGGATGATTGCCACCCAAAGAAACTGCACAGCTGTACAGTACTCAGTGGTACTGAGGGCCGCAAATTCAGACTTTGTGTCTTGCTCTACTCTTCTTAACTGTAAAGCCACTTTCTTGTAGAGTCTAGGATTTCAGCCATGCTGTGAGGAGCACAGTGATGACAATTTTTCTTGTGTTTACTGTGCTTAGCACGTTTGGTGCTATTCATTATTTTACATAATTTCACAGACATGAAGTAAAAGGCAGTCTATATGAAGGAATTACAAGGGAAAAACAGTTATTTGAGGTTTGAAACATGGCAGCTGTTCAAAAACAGATATCAGCTTTGCAGATCCTTATATAAATACCCCCAGAAAATCATGTCTTCTAAATCAAACTCTGCTAATAACTCTACTCTCCTGAGCCATGTCACAAGAGCCTTGATGAACAGAAGTGAAAGATAAAGCTGAGTCATCAGCCAGGAGTCATCACCTTGTTGCCCTTCTCATAAAAAACTATTTGTACACCCCGTCAAAAAAAAAGACTGCTCTTCCATCCTGGTTTGTGTGAAACGGGGCTGACTGAGTGCACAGTACTCCCAGTTCAGTCCATCTGGGTAGAAAAGTGATGGGAGTGCATGGAGTGACTCTGGAGCAAACTTTAGTGAGGATTCACTCTTCACAGAAAGACAGGGAGATGGAAAGAGTAAAGGGACTGAAAGATGTTAATGTGAAAACTGTCGCCTTCCACAAATCCTTGCTGCCCTTTCTCTCACCTGCCTGTGGGGCTTTTTTAGTTCCCTTAGCTGTTAGGGGACAATAACTCCTAACTGGAAGTTGCCTGGAGATGCTGGTATACTGCAAGTTACCTTGTCTTGGCTGTCTGAGGAATGAATAGCAAAAAGATCTGACAGGCCTAAATAATCTAGGATGCCCAGCCAGGGTGGTTACGCATTTACAGAAGTGTTTGATCACAGTTGTGAATTTAGTGCCTAATAGTAAAGGTAGCAAACCTTGCTTGGTGCTGTTAACTTCCTCACTTGTTGATGTTTAAGCAGTCCAGTGTGGTCATTAGGAAAAATCAGTGTGCGTGTATGCATTCGTGTATAGGTGTGGAACACAGTGTGACTCCACGTTACAGTCTGGCAATATGAGGGGACTGAGGTTTCCTTGAAAAAGCAGTATGAAAAAAATGAGTTTCCTGCTTTTTGTCTTATGGGAACTGAGAGCTTTCAGCACCTTGTAGGAAGTATTTCAAATCTCTCAGGATGAAACACTTAGTCACTGAATTGCTTTCATCAATACAGATTGTCATGATATAATTTAGAAGCTCATTAGAGATTGTGATTGTTGTGACAGATGTTGGCGAGAAGTAAGAACAAACACAAGAACAAATAGGGAGCTGTTTGCTACGAGGATGTCAGCAAAAAGGATTGGAACAATTCCTGACATATCTAAGGGGTTTAAGTATGATTGGGAAGATCTTTTCTAGGTTTCTGTGTGTATAAATCACTTGGAAAATGGGACTGAGGGTCTAAAACCCCTTGAGACCTTTTAAAGAAGTTAGTATAGCTTATAACTGGGACATAATTTAGATGAGCATAAATTAGGCACAACACTTCCTTATACCATTTTTTCCTAACATAATTGTGGATTTAACACAGTAAGGCCTGGGCCATTAATGTGAGGTGGAAAAACTATTTCTTTGTAATGGAGAAGTTTGAGCAACTTATTGCACATTTTCACATGCTTTTAATAGAGGAACTATCAATGACTACCAAAATGATGTTATATTGGCAATTACCAGAGTAAGGATGAAATCAGTAACAGCCAGACTGGGAGGTATGCGTTCTTCCTTTTTCTTACCATTTCCTCTAGATTGCATCATGAAGACTATGAGACAAATTTTCAAGTAACAAATCTATGTTCAAAACTGGGCTCTTAGTTGTTACTACACCTTCCCTTTAAGGTGCAGATGATGTTTGTACTGTGGGGCGAATATCTGCAAGTGGGATATTTGATACACACTCTGAGAGAGAAGGGAGAAGAACAGTAATGCAGCATGAACCGCTATATGAACATATGTCTCAAAACAAGCGTAAGGCCGGTAGTTGCATAAGAGCATGCACAGTGTGTGTTGTGACAGAGCGAATTAAGTGGAAACATCAGCTTTTCATCAAGAATCTGATGAAACTGTCTCTAAAATTATCCAGCTTTCTCAGGCTATTTCGGCAGCTGCTGAATGTTGGTTCACTCGCTCTCTTGCACGTCGGGAAGTTCAGTATCCTACTTCCTAAGTGGTTTTCAGACAGACAGCTCAGCCTACTGCTGCTCAGGCTGTGGGTGGCAGAATCCGGCCTCCTAGGGTAATTCAGCTGAATTCTCTCGTGAAAGAAAGTATGACTAAGATTTGAAAGTGAAGATGAGATGATTGTGGATTGGAGGCTGCTCAGGGACAGAACAGTTTTCTGTAGAAAAGCGTTTTGCTTCCGCCCTCTCTGAGAACAAGAGCCCTGATCTTCACTGCTCTGAAGTGCTCTCAGTTCCACTCAAGTCTGAAGCACAGAGGTATTTTAGAAAGACTTGGGGACTGTGGTTGTTCTCACGATGTCAAGCTTCATGGTCTCCGTAATGCAAGTCAGGTAACAAAACTTCATTATGTTGTCTGGTAATTGGGATTACGGTGATGTCAAGTCACCTGATGAAAAACATTATCCAATAACAAAAAAAATCCTAGCAGTAAATGAATTTTCTGTTCCTGCAGTGCTGTTTTTCTGAGGTTTTCCATCTGCTTTACAAACAATATCTGACTGAGCCTAGCAACACTTCTGTGAGGAACAGCATCTCTCTTGACAGTTTGCAGCTGTCTAGACAGACTGGATTGCTCAGGTGCCATAGTAAACCAAGGAGTGAACCATTGTCCTTCTGTGGAGGAAGCGTTGGTCTTGTAAGAGCAAAGGCCTCTGTCCACTTCGATGGCTTTGCACCTGAACCTCCATAGTTAGGTATTCGGACAGAGTCATAAGAAGCAATTTAAGAGAATACCTTCGGATAGTTCAAATAACTCCTGGAATTGTGGGCTCAACAGCTTTGTCCAGTTACTCCTCCTTTTGCTGGAACTTCTCTGCTTCAGAATTAGGCAAGAAAATTTGCACAGAGGAGGAAACAGGATTCTCAGCTGAGACCGTGCTCTAGTCTCACCTAGAGACTAGCCATTGCAGCTTGGTTATCTTGGATTAGCTGCACTGTCTGTTTGTAGCCCTGTCTTAACCTTATCTTCTGTGAGAACAGATATTGTAATGTTCTGCAGGGCACTGAATGGAGTCAGAGCTTTGAGCTGCTGTCGTGGCACAGATGATCTTCATAAACTGTGATGACATTAATCTAATGTATGCGTTCTTCTACAAATGTGAATAGCAACAAATACAAATTCTATGCAAATAAGGCACTTGCACAGTATGTGCAAATGGTTGAACATCTGAGGACTCAAATATTACATCAGAAGTTTTCACATATATATGTGTTCCAAAATTTGCTGTTATAGAGGCCTTATGGGTTCCCATGGGAACTTTCAGGTGAGGGAAGGGAGTGTACTAACTGTTCACATTTGGTTTAAAGGAATGCCTGAAACAGGCCTGAGCTCCTTTTGCTGGATTCTTATATCCCCATCCCATAGCTCAACGCATGCCTGCCTGCTCACAAATACTTCCACGTGGCTCTGGGGCACCCCTTGGTGCAAAGCAAGGTGAATGTTCAGCATTCCTCCAAGAAGGAAGCAGTACCCTCTGCCAACTGGCAAAGAGCAAGTGCTGGCACTAGGTACAGAGCAGAAATTATTCATTCATTCTGCAGGAACACATATCGGGAATCCCGCTCCAAGTCCTTGTATGGCTCTCGTAGCCAAGCTAGCTGCAGCCCAGACAGCCAAAGTGATTTTGGTGCCTGAGTGTCCCACGCACACTGGGAAGATCATTCTGAGAGCAGCTCCGTGAAGCAAAGAAGCTGTGTCTGTGTTTTGCAGGAGAGAAAACAAGTCAGAGTGCAATTATATGATTTGCTTCAGATTGCAGGGAGCTTGCAGGAAGCAAAGGAAGAAGAGGATGAATTGAGACCCTATGCTCATGTCCAGCAATCAGGAGAATTCGGTTTGCAACAAAAAGGTAAGGCAGGCACAAGTGTGATGTCATGAAAATCTTGCATGTAAATATAAAAGCAGGAGGGACTTTCAGAGGACTGTCAGAGCTGAGGAGACTAAAGGGGCTTCAAAACTGAGCAGAGTCTTGTAAAACAGGAGTATACTGTGTAAGGCAGGGATCACAGGGATCTGTGGGGAATAACAGAGAAAATAGCTCAATGGTTCACGTACAGGCAGCCAGAGGCTATGTTCCAGAACAGGAGGCCAGGAGTGTTGAGGAGCTCGTTGTAAAGTTGTTTGTAGAAAAGATGCAAGGATGGCTACAGAACAGTTCAGATTATTACTCCAATTATAATCCAATCCCTGTGAAAATAAGGATGGTGATTTATGAAAAGCACAAAGTCTGTTTAGAGGCATATATCCCAGATAAGAATTATCCCCTAAAAACATGCCAGGTTCAGAGATGAGAGCTCTAAATCGCCCTCTAGAGGAGCGAGTCTGTCTGTCTGCATCTCCCTGTCTCTCACACACCTGGCTTGCTCAGCCGAGGAAGCATATACGGAGAGGGAAGTGGTGTCAGGACTCACCCCCTGTGTTGTTATCAATTTTAGGGATTTGCTCTGTTGATCTTTTGCTCACAATTGTAATTTTGCCAAAAAGCAAAGAAGTGTCTGCACCTGCATCATACCTCATCCAGCTTTTGCACACCCTTTTCTCCATGTCCTTGGCTGTTCAGGATCAAGTATGGAAGTTGCGTTGCAAAATTGCTGTATTGCTTTGTTGGAGGAGAAGGGAAGAGGAAAAAAAAAAAAAAAAAAAGTCAAATATGCAGCTCTGGGACAAGTTTGCATTTACATAATAAGCAAATGGCTATTTCATCTATAGCACTGCCGATTTTAAAACAACAACAACAAAAACCCACAACTTTGCCCATGGCTGGAGTTAGAGCCAACAACCCACTGTGCATTGATATAATTCCATTCTCAGCCCATTAAATCACCAGTTTGCTCATTCAAGAGGGATTCACAAGAGGTAATTCAAAGGTTAACCTTTGGTCTGCCATAAATGCTGATATACACGAAACAATGCTATAAGCACACTCTTTTTTGGCTCTCTTCCCTTTATGGAGTGTGTTTTATCAGTGGCTGCACAATTTGTACAACACCTTATCAGGCAACTGTGTAGTGCCAGCCCCTTTACTTTCCTTTTTCCTTCAGTTTAGTTTGCAGCTTGGCATGCCCCTGTTTTGGAACACAGAATGTTTTGCTTGTTCAGCATTTTTTCTCACTGTTGTCCATAGCTTTAGCTGTCAAACAGTGTGTTGGCCTGTTTTGTACTTTTTCTTTCTTTTCTTTTTTTTTTTTTTTTTTTTTTTTTAACCCCTCTACCAATAGGTTTCCTATCACCTTTCAAAAAGTTCTGCAATTGTGCATGGTCGCTTTTACTGCAGTGAGGGAAAACTGTGGCTTTTTTGATGGCCAGATTGTGTGTTTGTTTATTCCTCTTTTATTTTTGGCTTCCCAAGGGTGTGTTTTTTTTTTTTTTTTTTTTTTCCTCCACTTCGCACTCAGTTTTTCCCTTTCTCTAATACAGACATTACTTAAGCTCAAAGCCAAAATTTCTTATGGCAGCTTTTTATCACCTGCTGGCTAGAACAGAAGAGAAGACATAACAGGTCCCCAGCAAGATACATTCTGGCCTGGGGAATCATGAAACTAGGAAAACCAAAAAGTTAATTTTGAGGGGTTCTTTTATGACAGGGTGGAAATAGTATGGGCATTTATAGGTGAGAGACCTAGTTCCACACAAGATCATCCTGTTTACATGTTGGTTGGTTTTACAACAGAATGCTTTTATGAACTTAACATGAGGAAAGCGGCATCCTGAGCAGCATCGTGAGAGGCAGGAGGGAACCAGACTGTTGAGGTTCAGGAAAATAAATGGGGATTAGCTGGAAGAATTTAGTTATAAACATGTCTGTTTTTCTCTATGTAGGGAGAAAGTTAAGCAAAGACTGCAGGGAGCATAAGGCCGCTCTGAGGTTATTATACCTGCTGAAAAGGGATATTATTGTTGAAGACTGCAAAGAAGCAAAACAGTAGGTCTTGATCTCCTGGGAGAAATGCATCTGTGACACATATAGGATTGTCATGTTTGGACATGTCATGGCCAAAATATTTCAAGAATTTTCAGTAAGACAACTTTTTACTGAAAGGTTGTGTCAGTGAATGATTATCTTCCTTTTCCTAAAAAGTATATTTTAAATATCAAAAATGATGACTGACAAGTGTTTCACAGAAGCATTGTAAATGTTTGGGGTTTTTTGAGGGGGTGATGGTGGTTTTTTTTCTCAGCCTATTCCCCAGCCAGCTCTAGGTTTGCCTTGTTCACTGGTGTTAAAAAGAGACAGAGCAGAACTAAACACTGGCTCTGGTGGTGATTTACAATTGCGGGTTTTTTTAGACTAGACAAAAGCAGAACAACTTGCTAACATATTTGATAACATCCATAACTTAAATCCCCCTGTACACTGATGATCCAAAAGACAGACAATCATGACTACAAAATTTTTAAACCATTTGTTGCGAATAGTAAATTTGAATGTTAAATAGCAACATTTCGAAATACTGCTTCATAGCAAAATCTCAAGCAAACATGACAGGCTCTCTGAAGATGAGAGTAGAACCATGAATTCTCCCTGCCAGAGATCATTAATGGGGACTGTCTATTTACAGCTGTTTACCTGTGGGCGCTGGCACTGGAAGGAACACAAACACAACCACCAAGGTGGTCTGAAGAGCCTTTACTGATGCATAAAAGCTGGAAGTGTGAGTTTCTCCCCGAGACGAGGAAGGCACTGCATAGCTCTGTGCGCTGCCCTAATGCCTGTGCTCTGACTTCTCAGGTTGCTGCACGAAAGATGCCTGCACAGATGCTGATGGTCCATCTAGGGCGAAACCTGTGGCCATGGAGCGTGACTCCTTTGTTCCTCTGGCAGTGACCAAACGCCAGCTTGCCAGGACCACTCCCTGCCCAGGTCAGAATCTTGCAGCTCCCATCTACCTTCCAGTACATGTCTGAAATCATCTGTTTCCCTACAACAGTTATTCCCTGGAATATATTCCCAAAGGATTTGTCAGACTACTAGCTTTACATTAGCCAATGAGCAGGACCAACCAACCAGTTTTCCCTGGGAGACTATTCCCGGTTTAACAGACTTGGCTCGGTAGAAACTGATCTTAATAAATACAGTTTCTTTTTCTTGCTTTCATCCCACTAGTTAAAATGGGCATTCTCGGACCAAAATAATGTGTTTCTTTGTTCCACTATTAGATTCTTATGTAGATCTATGATTCAAAAACAAACAAACAAAAAATCCTTTAAAATAAGTAAAATCTCTTTCTTTTTATTTTTAATTCAAATTTAAATTCCTTTTGATGGAAAGGACAGAGGAATCATGCATGGAAAAATCTTAAAATGAGAACTGAAGTAAATATAGTTTAGTAGTATACTAGTTACAGAATGAACAGCATATTGTATGTGCTGTGTTAGAGGTATGTTATGAATAACAAAAGCACTGGAGCATTTACATATTTGTTTTCAGAAATCCTGGCAGTTGGATTTCACCATTCTGTGCCTCTTTGCCAGAATCACTAAACAGTGGTACATATGGCTTCTGAAGTACCATATGCCATAGAAAACGTTAGCTGATGCCTATACTGATGCGACACACTATAGTCTTTATTTAGATTTTTTTGCAGTTTTGAACAAAGAATATTAGATCATGCAAAACATTGTGCAAGCAGTATGTAGTAGTACATACAGTAAAACACAGTACATTGCACCCAAAGTAAAGCAAGCTAAAAAAGGAAAGAAATTATATTATTGTGAATTAGAATGTGCATGTGCCAAGAAATATATCAAACAGCATGACACTGTTTTATACTGCTGAAGCAGAAGATTTTCTAGTGCTTAAAGCAAAGAGTTAAGACAGAGCTCCTTGGATGTACAGCTTTTGAATCAAGCCCCAGTTCTATGAAATGTTCCCTGTTCCAAAAAAGTACTTGCACTTAAATTTAAGTATGTGCTTAAAAGCATTTGCAAGTAGAGAGTGCATGTGCACAAGTGCTTTTGTGCCCAGAGTTCTCATTGTAGGAACATCTATAACTCTGTTCTCTCCCACATAGTTGTCTGAAAATAGTGACAATGAATACGGCTCTAATGAGTAGTAAGAAAAACACCTTGAAAATAAAATGACATGGAGTTTAAGACAAAATGAATCACTGAGCTGAATGTGAAATTAAAAAAATCAGGGTTTTGTTTTGGCAACAATTTGAAAATATATTTTTTCATCTTGACAGCCCTAATTATTACCACATTTACATAGCTAATGTCAATGGAAACACCAAACATAGAGAGAGAGCCTGATGCCAGCGCTGTGCAGCACCATGAGCAGCTGAAAAGAGAACATTGCCCTTGGGGGGAAGGAGAGCAAGGCATTGTTTTCCACTGCCAGAACTCCCATTCTGAGCAGTGTCACACTCTTTTCTTCCCTTTCTCTTCTGACTCCTCTGCATGTAGACCACTGCCATGCAAACACTTAATAAGCTTAGCTTTAAGCACCAGAGTAGATCAAATGGGATTACTCACGTATTTCAAGTTAGACAAAGGCATAACATTTGGAGATTGGGCTAGAGGTATTAAATCTCTACCTACTAGTTTATTTCCTGCTCTTAAAAAGTATGGATTCAGTTTTACAGGTGTCACACACGCTGTGACAGAAGCATTTTGCTGAGGTATAATATTAAGCTACAAAAAAAAAAAAAAAAGAAAAAAAAAACGCAAATATAATTTGCAAATATTTAGTTGGTTGAGGCTAACCAACTAACCAGGACAAAAGCAAACTCAGAAACTAAGCAGAAGGTGGATAACGCTCAACCCAAAATGCAGGCTGGTCATCAAAACTTCCCAGGGAGGTCAGAGCAGCAGGCTAAAAGGACAAGGGCTTACAGCAGAGCCTGGGCCACAGATGGCTGAGCAAGGGAAACTGGGGGAACCACAAGCACCGGGTGTGGGGAGAGTCCTCAGAAGCCCGAGGCAGAGCACACATGGCACAGGAGACGGTCACCACGATGGTGAACATGGCTAGTGTAGGGGTGGAAGCATGGATCTGTGTAGGGTCCACAGGAAAAATCTGTGTGGAGATATAAAACAAGAGATAAATTCAGAAAGGATAACACTGAGAGCAGGAAAGGTGATCATTCTTTGGCTGGGTGTTCGTTTTTTGTTTGAATTATGGGTTTTTTGTTTGTTGGTAGGTTTTGTTGTTGTTGTTTTGACACGGGGAGCTGCCCACGGTCTTTAATAGCTTTAACAAGCAAACATACAGAACAAAAAAGTAGCTGAAGAATTAAGATCCTGAGGCTCTCTTTCAAGTTCATTTTTGAGACAAGGACTGTGCGTTCCTGTGGGTAGGTAGCATCTTGCACACTTTTGAACCACTACTTAAATTAAAGGATGGAAATGGAAATAGGAGTAGAAGCTAAAGAATTAAAGGCAGAGAAATGAGGCAAGTTTGGATCTGTTTGAGGTTACTTGCTGGGTTCACTGAAAACAAAATGCTGCATCAAGTTCAGCAGTCATTTTGTAGTTGTAATGTTAGGAAAGCAAAAAGGGGGTGGCATTAGCAAGCTCTTCACTATCACCTCTGCACGCAGTCCTGTTGCCACAAAAAAAATGGATGCAGCTTCCAAGCGAGCTCCATGGGTAAGAAGGCCTCCTGTGCTCCGTAGCGCCCAGCACAGTGGCTGGCTGCCATTTTGAGGCAGCCACAAGGTAGGCTACTTCTGGCACCTTCTTTTACTCCACACTGTCACAAGTATTTTATTCACTTGGCAGGCACAAAAGCCCTTACAAAGGCTGTGAAGAGAGGGAAAGGGAGCCTCTCCTGATGGAAGTATGGAAGTAGCAGGGCTGAGCAGGTGATTTTTGCCTCCATTTCTCTCTTTCAGATCACTGAAATGAGAGAGCATTGCATGCAGTGAGCACCTGGCCTGCTCTGGTTATACACATGCCCTTTTTAGGCTATAAACCAAGATGTCGCAAACAGCTCCAAATATGCTAAATCACAAGTGCAGAAGATGTCCAGATTGCACTGGGAAGACTCGCGGGGAGGATCAACACCTTGAGTCAGATGCATGAGCAGGTATGTGCAGCTTGTTCTCTGGGAAGGCGGTGAGCAGTGGAGTCTCAAGCCCCTGTGTGGAAGAGCAGTTTCAGGCTTGTTGCATCCAGGCAGTGGTGAGGCAAACTCTGCAGACCTGTCCTGCCATCACTCCTGCAGAGCTCCTTCAAAACTGTTTGGGTTTATTTACAGGAAAAAAAAAAAAAAAAAAAGGCAAGGAAGAAACCTCTCTGCACAATACACTTAAAATGGCATGTCTAAGTCCTTGCTGACTGCTTCACTATTGAATTTCAAACCCATGTGAATGGATTCCGAGCTGCGAGACACTGACATATTTCCAGGCCTTGAAAAGCAGTTGCTCTGCGCTGAAGACCCCGCCTGTCCTTTGTGGGCCCAAACACACAATTTGCTAGATGAGTCTCATTACCTTTGCTGGGGAGAATCATCTCTTCCTGTCCACCCAGCATCTGGGGAAGATGTTAATGCTTTCCCTTCCTAATCCTCAGTTTGCCACTGTAGCTCCTGTGTGCTGCAATTATTAAATGACACTTCATAACTTCATCTCCTCTTCTGCTACATCTGCTTGGTGCTCCCATATGCAGCCTCGCTCACATCCCCACCATCTAGCTGCATTGTTTCCTCTGCGCTTGTGCCAGCCTGGAAGGAAGCCACCCCTGAAGCAGGAGTGCCACTGAGCTGGCAGCAGCCGGGGGGTTGGCCCTGGCCGTTGCTACTGAGGCTCTGGCAGGCCATTTAGCAGAGAACCTTGGCTCGTGTGTCACCCACACCTAGCAGATGTGCCATGGGGTGCTGGGCCAGGTTTTTTTGACATAATACAGTGCTACTGGACACAATACTGCTCAGGAAAAGGCACGATGTGACTTGTGCCTTCGACACAGAATTCAGTCTTGCTCACAGTTTTGCAAGAGAAACAAAACTGTATGAGGGAAGGTAATAAACTGGTATCTCATGCTCGTTGCCTACAGTTTAAATCAGTGCATAAATCATATTTGTGTCACTCTCCCTCACATGCCAGGGCACCTATTAAAAACAAAACAAATAACTTTCCCCCCCCACCCCCCACCCCCCCATTTCCTGGACTTCCAGAGTCGGCTCCAGCTGGTGCTTGCAGGCAGCCCCTGTCTCTGTGCGTGTCCCCACCGTGTCCCAGCCTGGACCTGGCAGCGCAGACGTGAGTGAGCACGGTGGCAGGGAGGTAAGGGGGGTGCTGGGCTCAGCCGGCCCAAACCGGCCCCCTCCCCCCGCCGAGTCTTTTGTGAGAGCGGAAGAAAAAAAAGGGCCCAGGACCCAGCTCGTGTCGCCGGCACTGAGCCCCGTTTCATCTCTCCTCTCGTGCCGTCCTTCGGAAGGAAGGGGGCACTTTCTCTTCGGGGCCTTCCCGGGCAGCGGGACTCCCGGTACCCGGGGCAAGGCCGCCGAGCTCCCCCTGTCCCCCGATGTCCTCCAAATGCTCCCCGCCGTTGGGTCCCCGCTGCTCCCGGCTCCCCACCTCTAGCGGCCTCGGCGGCCCGGGCGCCCCCGC
>VZSV01000268.1:236826-263506 GCA_013398735.1 Nothocercus julius | reverse complement strand
TCTGCGCCCGCCGCGCTGCCCCTGGCTCGCAGCGTGGCGGGAGCCCCATCCCGCACTGCTTTGTCCCCACGCGGCGCCGCGGCGGGAACTGTGGCGCTTGTGGAGATCGTGTCCCTCGCCCGGCATCGGGTACTGGCAGGAGCGTCCAGGCTCCCGCTCTCTGTGCCGAGTCTCTCCGAGGCAGAGGTTGAGCTCCCCCCTGGGGAGGTTCAGCCAGGGGCCTGAGGGGCAGAGCCGCGGAGGAGCAGAGTGACATTCACACCACAGCAGCCCCTCTTGACAGGTATCTGCCGGGTGGAGCAGTGCGCGCAGCCAGGCACTGCCTGTCTCCTCTCCCCAGCTGCGATAGAGGGGCTGCCTGGGAGGACGGTGCCTCCGTAGCAGTGGGAAAGAGGGCTCAGCGCTGACCAGGGGCAGGGCACCAAAGGGCTCCCGACCCGAACCTGGCCGCGGCTGGCCCGGCGCGGGGGAGCCAGCCGGGTGTGAGAGCTGCGGGGCCAGCAGGGACAGAGCATGCCAGCCTGGATTAACTGCCCCCTCCGCGGCTGTATCTTTTCCCACCCGGCAAAGCGCTTGGGGAAGGGGTCTGGCTCTAGGGTAAGGGAGGCACCGCTGCCGCAGAGGCAGCTCACGCCTGCGGGATCCTGCCTGGGCACGCGGGGAGAGCCGCAGCCTGCGGGCGCTGTGGAAACGCACTCGCTGTCTCCCAGTCAGCGCACTTCCTGTCGAGCCCACGTATTTCGGGGTGTTTGAATGACGATATGCACAGTGAAAAGCGCAGCCCCAAGGAGTGCCTTGGCTGTACGCGCAAAACATGCTCCCGCACTTGCGGAGCTGCAGCTCTGCGACGGGTGGGTGTTGCAGGCGCAGGTCTGCTGGTGGTGCAGGCAGTCGGTGGCAGGGCAGACCCGCCCAGTAGTGGCTATGCGAGCGTTGCAGCCTCCATCAGCGATCAGGGGTCCCCCGGCTTTGGTGTGAGCAGGACCGCAGGGTCTGCAAATGTCTCCTGCTGCAAACTGTGAGGCTTGCCAGGAGGCACCTGGACCTGTCGCAGAGCTTTTACTACCCTGCCACGAGCTGCAGGCTTTAAACTCATGACAGTTCAGGCCTCCATGTCTCTTTCTGGGAAAGGCTTGGACAAATAATCAGTGCTGGCTCTGCCACACACTTTAGAAGTTCCTCAGTTGAGTCCCTACTAGGAAACTGTCTTCACAGTTTGAGGGTTTTCTTTTTCCTTCCATATACTGTGTTTCCTATTTTGTTTATTTAATTTTGTTTTGTTTTATATTTTTAGTTCACTTAAAGCACTTCTCCCCAGTTTTTCTCAATTGCTGCTTGGCCTATCGATCAAAATTTCTTTTCCAAGCTGAAATTCTCCCTGCTGCACACCCTGAGACCCGAGCAATAAACATCAGATGTTTAAGAATGTGTTAAAATGACAAATCCTAAAGCTGTCCAGTGAAGGCCCTTGAGACCAGGAACACACATGAGCCCACTGATGAGCTGCTGGTTGCAGAACCAGCCCCAATCCTTCCCCAGGTGTGTCCATTCAATGCTCCAAGTGGCTAGGTTACTTCTTGACAGTAGGAAAAAAGGCCCCTCTTTTTTGACCCGATATCTCGTGAAGGAAAGACCTTCCTTACCCTGCTGGGGTAGCTGGGGTTCTGGGAGGGGCTTTTTGTCTTGCCTGGGTGCTGTGTGGGTGAGAGAGCAGCCCGCGAGGTGCTGCAGGGCTGCGTTAGGCCACGGGGCCCGCGGGCGCTGGCCAGGCAAACCAAGCACTGCCATCTAGTGGGTCCCGGCCTGCTCCTTCCTTCCCGGGCTGCCACACGGCGCCCAGCGCCGGGAGCGCGGGCTTTCGGTGGGGGTGGCTTAAAATAGCGTTTACTGGCTAAGTTGTGCGGCTCCCTTCTGTGTCAGGGTCGTGCCTGGAGTGTCTGGTGCTGCTGCCCGGTCCAGGCTGCGCCCTCTTTGCCCCTCTTGCAGGAGGCCGCACGTGTGAGTGGAAGTGGGTGCTCCTTCTGGCTTTGTGCATCTGCGCTGATTCTGGTCTCCTAGCTGGGCCCGGTGTGCACGGTGCTGTGGCTGGTGCTGTTGGCCAAGCCATGGCTGACAAGCGTCAGCCTGACACTGTTGTGGCATTGAACTTGCTTTGTCTACTCGTATGGGGGTAACGAGTGGGGAATAGGGCACCTCAAGCCCTATCTTGCAGTGTGCAAGCATGGCATCTGACCCCAGAGACGGATCCCTGGGCGCTCAGGTGTGTTTAGACCCTCTGCCTGTGTGTGGCAGCTAAGGCTGGTACCTCTGGTACCATCTGCTTCAGCTGCTTGGAGGTCCCTGGCCGCAGTATTTCTCTTGCTCCTCTCTAGCATGTGGCACCGTGTCTCTCTGCGTGGCATCTCCCTGCAGAAACCGGTGCCTGAAGGCTGCACGGGCCGAGATGGCCGCTGAAACACTGGGTGCTGTCGGGACTTCCCCGACTCCTAGGTACATTGGACACTGTAGCCTTCTGCGCACGTGTGGGAGCCTCGCGGCCTTTTTCTGCTGTCCCCCTAAAAGTTTTGACTGGCATAAATACGCTCCCAAGCGTGCCGCTACTTGGCTAATATGTTAAAGAAAAAAAAAAAAAAAAAAAGAATCCCTCTTGTGGTGCATTAAAACCAAGCAACATGAAAGGCAGGGTGGGCTTCCTCGGCGAGGCCATCTGTTAAAAGGCGGCTGCAGCCGGCACTGTTTGACTGGAGGCCCTTTATACCCATAAACGTCCGTCATGCTGCGAACCGGTGCCTTTTTCCTATAAACAGAAGCAGAGCGGCGTGCGTGGCGGCTCGAGTGAGGCGAGGGCTGCAGCTCGGCACAAAAGCTTTCCAGGCAGCGCTTGGCTGGCTTGCTTCATGTCTTGCCGCATTTTTCATGTATATATGTGTGTGTATATGTTGTGTATGTATATACACTAAAGGGACAATTAAAATAGCACAGGGCTCGTTTGCCCAGGGCGGTCAGAGCTGGGCAGCAGAGCAGACACGTATTCGCCAGAGCCCTCCTTGCCTTGGCACAGGACGCTTCTATTGCCAAAGCCACGTTATCCTCCCAGCTTGGTTGCTCTCTAACCAAGCCCTGAAGGTCGTGGGTAATATCCCATAGGCGTTAGGTGGTGGAAGCTGTTGGTACCACTGTAACTGCTGCTGCTGCCCCAGGCAGCCAAACTGCATTCGTCAAGGTAGCTGACAGATAATATGTGTGTGTATATATATATACATTATTTAAGCCCTGTTCTTTTTTACCATCTTGCACTGCGTCAGCAGTTGAAATATTTGAGATGAAAGCTATTGTATGGACTAATAGACTCAAATGAAAAGGGCCTGATACTATGCATGCCTCTGAAAGACCCCCTGAGCGCTGACTTCATTATAATCTCCTTGCAAAATCAATATATGTAGCGCTGCATAGGGGCAATACTTGCTGCTGGAATAACGTGGATGGCCACCAGGGTGGGCTGTGCTATGAGAGCACGGGGATATGGGTGCAATTTACCCAAAACCTCGGGCACAGTGAAGAGTTGTTTCTGAGTGCCCAGGGCGCTTAGTCCCTGTCTTTGAGGCTGAGGGGTGGCCTGCCAGTCGCACCCAGACGTAAACCAGCTCTTACAGTCTGCCAAGCAGGGTGACTGGGAGAAGCACGGCCTGCTCTGGGAACGCGAGCAACTTCACGCACTTCGCGATGCGGCGGCTATTTATTTATTTATTCTGGCTATTAATAGCAAGCACTTGGGCTGCGGCTGAGGCAGGCTGTGCCCACTGTGCTCATTCTTAATTATAGGCAAATTACGTTTTAGCAAAACCGGCCTGCAGGGCAGGTTGGTCTGGCCTCTCGTGCTCCTGGTGATCTCCGGGCAGCCTTGGGTGCTCCCGCTTGATGCGGCAGCGCCCTGCCGCGATGCCGCTCTGCAGGGAGAGTTGCGTCCTCCCTGCTTGCTCATTTTAATAACCCATGCTGCCTTTTGGGATGGCTTGGAGGAGCTGACTAGAGTTTGCCATAATAGGCAAATGTAGGATTCAGAGCGACCCAGCTCTGAAAAACTTGGCTGCCACTGGCTGTCTCCAGAGGGTCAGTGGCTGCTGCAGGAAAGGGCCGCTAATCCCCACCTGTGGCCATGTAAACATTTGGACTAATTTTTCAAGGTGCAGCCTGTCCTGGCTCCATCAACTCAGCACGTGCTGGCCGGGTCAGCCTTCTTGCGCGTAGCCTCCCGCGGGGTGAGAGCTGCTTTGATGGGGAGAGGGCTTCACCCTCCAGGTGTGTCTATTTATATACGACGCTCTATGTATAGATACCCATGAATTTATAAGCATGGCTGTGCATATACCTATGAGTATATATGGAAAGTGTGTGTGTGTGTATATATATATATATATATATATATATATAAAATACATGCTCTCATAAATCCTTTGCAAGCGCAGCAAGGTTTGGGCGAGATCATTTGGATTCACGCCCCAATGTGCCAAGTGCTGCTGGCGCCTGCTCCTCGGCGTGTGCCTGACCTCCGTCTGCCTGTTAAGGGCAAGGTGCCTGCGGAGGCCCCGACCGGCGTGGTGCGACTTCCTGCTGCTGTCAATCCGTGGTGCCTCAAGACGCGGGGAGCTTTCCCAGCCTTGGCCTTGGTTGAGCTTGTGGAAAGCTTTGGTGGAGCGGTGAGGCCAACAAATGTGGGAGTGGGGCAGCAGGCAGGGCCAGCGGGTGCAGGAGGGGCTCTGCCATGGGGGCTGAGCCAGGGAGTGTGCAGGGGCTGGGGAGCAGGGTGTCCTCTGGCAGTGAGAGGTGGGGAGGGAGAGGTGTAAAGGTGCTTCCCCTGGATGTCACATGGATGTCAGGGTGCTGCCTCAAGGGTGGCTTGATGTTGAGGGAGACGTGGCCAACATGGTTGCCCGTGACAGGTACTGCTAGATCCCAGCAATAGGAGCTCCGCGGGCCGAGCCCGCCAAGCCTGGGCACTCTGGTGTGCAGTGACAGGCGACCTCACTTCCCCAGGGCTGCCATCGTCCAGCCTTTGGTGGCAGCCATTCCCCGGGGGGCTTATTGCCTTAATGCAGTGGTGACAGCAGTTTTGGGCTAAGGGTGCTGCCTCTGGACCCCCTCTGGCAAGGGCTGTGGGGTGGCGGGCAGGAGGTCGGGCCGGTCGTGCAGCTGCTGGCTCTCATCTCCCCAGCTCCAGCGTGGCGGCGGCCGCAGTCGGCGGGCTGTGCAACCCAATCCTTCCCTCATCCGCCCGTGTCCGCCAGGGGCTCGGTGGGGCCCCACTTGTCATGCAGGCTGCCTGCTTTGGTGGCGCCCCAGTGGCAGAGGCTTTGCCTTGTGGGGACCTGACATGGGGACCTGATGCGTGGCCCTGATCCCCTGGGGCAAGTGAATTTTAAGGACAGAGGCGGCGCGTGTGCGCTGGGCTCTGGCACGGGAAGCTGGTGGCCCCGCAGGGGGCTTCGCGGGCAGTGCTGGGCGCTGCGCAGGTGGGCGCCCCCCTCCTCTCCTTCCTTTCCCCCGGCCCGCGGTCTGGCCCCGTTATAAATATCCCGGTGGCGGCGCGGGGAGGGGCGTGTGCCCCCCGCCACCTCCCTCCGCTTTTCCCTCCCCATCCCCCGGTGAAACGCTGCCGGCCGCGGAGCAAGATGCGGCGCGGCGCCCTCCCGCCGGCAGCATGAGCCTGTCCTTCCTCGGCCTCCTCTTCCTCGCCCTTCTCGCCCGTGCCAGGCGGGAGCAGGTGCCCGGCGGGGCGCCGGCGGCCCGCGCCGCCCCCGCGCCTTCCTCCTCCTCCTCCTCTTCCTCCTCCTCGGCAGCGGGGCCGAGCCGCTTCCCGCGGAGCCGCCCGGGGCGCCGCCGCGGCCGCCTCTACTGCCGCGTGGGCATCGGCTTCCACCTGCAGCTGCACCCCGACGGCCGCGTGGACGGCGCCCACCTCGCCGGGCCGCTCAGTAAGTGCCTTCCCCTCGCGTGGGGGCCGGGGGGGGAGCGTGTCCCGCGTGGGGGGGCGTCCCGCGTGGGTCCTCTGTCCCAGCTCTGGCTCTACCCTGGCACCGCTCATGGGTCCCCATAGACGCTGTGCCCCCCACGCCGGCGTGGTGCTGCCCCGCTCCGGACTGCTTCGTGGGGAAGAGCGTACGTCCCGCAGCCCCAGGAGAGGTGCCCTGTGGGGTCTTCCCACCTGGGGGGCCGCGGGCACAAGGACAGCTCGGGGGCCGATGCCTGGAGGTGCCCAACACTCCGCAGGCTGCAGGGCTGCACAGTGGCCAAAGGCAGCCCAGGTGGGTCCATCCTGCCACAGCTCGTGGCAGGGTTCCCAGGAGGACTGTGAGGAGGGAGCTGTCGGCACCGGAGGGGTTGCTCCGTGGTGGCCACCCATCCTCCTAAAAGAATTGGGTGCTGACTAGTACCGAGGTGCGAATCAGGGCTTTGGGCTGCGCCCAGGGCATCTTAGCTGGCAGGAGGGCAGGAGGATGCTGAGCTGGGCTCTGCCTCCCTTTTTTCCCGTCCTATCTGCATTTAACTTTTCCCTTCGTTCCTTGGTATTCTTATGACTTGAGCAAAGCACCAGGATCTGTTGGTTTTAAAAATAGGAGCCAGGCTGCCATTCCCCTGGGAAGGGAGAAGAGGAGGTTGCCTATTGCCGCAGCCGGAGGGGCTGCAGTTCGCTCGCAGCGGGAAGGAGAGTGGCTCAAAGACGATCGGGAGAGGCTGGAGAGGCTGGGGCTGGTCCTGCCATGACCCCCAAAGCACCGGCCCTTTCGCCTGTCAGTTGTGCTCGGGGAGTGGTGACAAGATCTGGCCTGCTGTCAGTAATCCGGGTGTTGATCTCGCGGAGCCGGCTGCCTTCCCGGCGTGCTCCCCGCGGCACAGAGCAGAGCGAGGGAGCCCTGTCTGGGTGCTTGGGCACGTCACAGGCCGAAGCATTGCCTGCCCTGACCTTCCAAGGAGGAAGGGGGAGGAAGCCAGAGCGCCCTTCCGGGAAGGGTATGGAATCTGGCTGCCTTCGGCAGCTTCCTAACCACCTTAAAATATCCCTGGGGAGCGGTGATCCGATCCTCAGCCCCCCCGGGACTGCTGCCAAGGCCTCTTGACATGCCGAGCTGATGGTTGCCACACTGTGGGGCTGATCCACTGCAGCTGGACCCCCATCTCCTTCCGGGATGCAGCTGGTCCTTGCGCTCACCCTCTGTGCCGTGAAAAACACTGCCAACGTGGCAGGGGCATCTCAGGGCCATGGGTCGAGCGGGAAGTTCTCCTATGTGGTGGGCACATGTCTGGGGCTTGGAGCCTGCGGGTGCCCCGGGCTGGGCCTGCTGGGGTGGCTGAGTGACTGTCACCAGGGGATGGGGCAAAGGCAGCGGGGAGCAGCCCCATCCCGGGGGTCCTGCTGGTGTCTCCCTTATTTCCCCATGGGGCCCTCCTGCTTATTGCAGGGTGCGAGGAAAGGCCCCAGCCTGAGGGGAGGAGGCGGTTTTCCCTCAGCCAGGCCGCGGGGTAGCCCTGCGGCAAGGGGCGGCTGCCTGTAGCTTGCCTGGGCGGCGCAGAGGTGACTGGCCGTGCTGTTTGGCTTCCTAGCTGAGAACGGTGCGCGCGACAGCATCGTTCCCACAGGAGCACGCGTACGGCAGCAGGGAGGCTGAGGCCTGGTTTGGTTGAGAGGCTCTAGGTCCAAGGCGCTGTATTTTTTTGCTTAAATTCTATCCCCCTGCAGCCCCTTGCCTAAATGTCAGGGACCAGTTCTGTGCCAGCAGAAAGATGGGAGCTGAGGCGGCCAGGCCGGCCCAAAAGGAGCCGTTTCCCCAGCGGGTGCCTTAGCGCAGCAGCAGCCCCGTTTCTCTCTGAAAACAGAGCTCCTTAGCAGCTTGGCCACTGATCGCAGCTGTCACGTAGACCCGGGAGCCGCGAAGCAGAGCTTTTGGAGTGCAAATGCAAACATACATGGTGATTTTTCTTTTATTTTTCTTTTTGTCACACTGTGCAAAGAACTGTGATTTATTTTGGGATTTCTGTCATCCTAGGTATTTTGGAAATATTTGCTGTGTCTCAGGGGATTGTAGGAATACGAGGAGTTTTCAGCAACAAATTTTTAGCGATGTCAAAAAAAGGAAAACTCCATGCAAGTGTAAGTAAAACCCCAATTCTCAGTATGTCTTTTTCATTAAAGATGTTGCGGCAGTTTCCCATGCCCATGGTAGCTCCAGAGATGCAGGAGGCCCTAAGTGTCTCAGGCTGTCAGGGTGTCCGGCAAAGGCTCTGGGCTTCACAGCACTGAGGTGGCCGCTGGATCCAAAAGCTCCCTAGTTATTGCATTTGCATAGTGCCCGTGTGTTTTTGCAGCGAGGTGTTTGCGTCAAAAGGCTGCGTTCGTGATTGGTTTTAGTTCTGGAAAACACAGTCGCACCCGCCCCACCGGCAGCCCTATGCAGGCGCTAGGGGCTGGCGAGGAGGTGCCCACTGGAGGTAGGATGTCTCACCTGTTGGGGCCAACCCTCAATCCTCCTAAGGCCAGGAAAATCCCCTTGCCTTGGCCCCCCAGGAGCAGGCAAAGGGCCCGTGACGCCCTTGGGGAGCTACACGTTGTCCTTGGCCGCAGCGTGAGCAGAAGTACGGTTGGGTCAAGGCTTCCTAGCAGGTGTATTGGTGTGCAACGTGAAAGCCGCCGTAACTCTCGTTTCTGCATGCTGCTTTCCTTCTGTCTTAGTTTTGCAGCAAAATGAATTAAGCTTTTTATTTTTCTTTATCCTTTTTTAATGTCAAATGAATCCTGGGAGTTTATTTCATGTCCTTTTTCAAATTGAAGTTACTGCTTCCTGTTTTTTTTCTGTTAATCTTGGAGATAATATAAACAGAGATTAAAATAATTGCCGGGCTTACCTGGAGGTCATTCTCTCGGTGTGTGAATGCAGCATCCTAAGGAGGACATTTTTAATTCAGTCTCTTGTATGACCTGTCATCCACATTGGTTCCCAGAGTGTTGATTCAGGGCTAGCAGTGTGGAATTTTTTTTCGCTAAGAAAAAGCAAATTCCTACCCCTGTGGTTATGAAATTAGCTTCACTGCTGTGAAGTGACTCTTACTGGTAATTCTACTGCCCGACTCCACAAATTGCCTGAAACAGAGATTTATGAACTGGCTTCTCCCTCCCTTGACTCTTAGTGGAGTGTTACTCCTGAAACCAAATGATGTTTAAAGGGTGAGCATATCGTCACTAATTTTAGCAGACAGAATCGCAGCAGGATCATAGTCCAGAGGAAAGTAGAAATGGCTGTGAGGAGGCGAAGAAAGCCAAGAGGGAAGCAGGAGGGACAGCAAATTGGCAAAGCACAGTCAGAGAGTAGAGGAGTAGGTAAGACAGGGCAAAAATCAGGGTTGGGTGAGGGGGAAAGGAAAGGCAGAGAGAGGAGCAAGTTTTCTGCTGAGCAAGGGTGTCTGAGGGGAAGAGGTGCAGGACAAGTGCTAAAAGGGTGACAACTGGAGCCATTGGCATTGCATTAGGCTGTTGTGCCATTGTACGTTGTCTGTTGTCTGTTCTCCGGGGGGAAGTTTAGGAGACTGGTGGGCCCGCCCAGGCTCCAGCCTGCTCAGCTGTCCACTAGTGTTGAATTAGTCCTTCTTGGCCAATGGTCTGGGCACACCAGGTCTGTGTGCTGCTCAGCTAAACCCCAGCGAGTGGAGCGGTCTCCTGCCTGACACGGGCTCGGCACAAGGTTTTGTCAGAGTCTTCCAAAGAGGAAGTTTTCCCTCAGCCACAGCTTCAACTGCAGGAAAGGATGGAGCGGGGGAAAGCGTCCATGTATAAATCTGAGGATAGCCCGGCAAGGGCACAGTCCTCATTCCTCTGAGCCCTTCCTCCTTGGTGTTGTACAATGGAGCTGTTATTCAAAGTTTAAGTCTTGATTTATGCCTCAGCACAGGCCCAAATTAAATTAGGGCCTCATCAGGCTATGGTTAATTGTCGCCCAGCAAAACCCCACGTTATAAATGGGCATCGATTAGGCAGGTCAGACCCTGGGGTTAGGACATGCAATTCCTTGCTCACATGAAAGCAGCGAATTTGTCGAAACTTGACCCAAATGTCTAAAGATTGCTGGACTCAATAATGCCGGTAACACAGACCCAGCATCTGTTGTTCTTTCCTGGCCTGGCAGGATAAAGTTATTTCATGGCCTAATGAGTTTTAAGCAGTACAAAGCGAGTCCTGTGCCTGTCACTCACTGCCCCACTTTGATATGGAAGTCACTCCAGCGACTTTGTGCTGGACTGTAGATAAAAGTAATTCCTGCAGTAATGTGGGATCCTTTGCGGCCACTTCTCTGGGCTCCGCTTTATCGGAGCTCAGCGCTTCATGCTGGCCCTCACTCTTTTTGATGGCAGCTTAATTAAATTATCAAGTGGTTCATTTTTAGATGCTGGATTCAGAAATAATATTGCTAGCAATTATC
This sequence comes from Nothocercus julius, assembly GCA_013398735.1. Lineage (NCBI taxonomy): Eukaryota > Metazoa > Chordata > Aves > Tinamiformes > Tinamidae > Nothocercus > Nothocercus julius. The sequence goes on along the minus strand of VZSV01000268.1, from coordinate 253,040 downwards.
AGTTCCACGCACAGATGGCTCCTTCCTCATTTTTAAATCCTTGGTTACATGTTTGAACATTATTATCATTAAATGGGCATGAATTGGTTGGCATTGATTTCAGGAGGGGGCTAGTGTGAACCTGAAAAAAGCAGTATTTGTCTACAGGGGTCTAAGGCAATTTTCCTTTCTTAAGAGCTGTGCCGAATTAATAATTGCAGACCAAATGCGTTGGTCCTCGCTAGGGCAAATCTCCTTTGCATTTAATTTAAAAAATTCAATCGACTTCAGGATTGCTGTTTATGTCTGGCTCTGTCTTTGCTGCCGAGTGGCTCTGGAGCTCAAGACAGTACACGGTGGCCAGGCTGCATGTGAGGCCACCAGACAAGTGGCCTTTCACAGCTGAGATGTTGCCAGGGTGTAGCTGAAAAGCTTGGACACTGGAGGGGGGCAACTGCCCAAGTGATGATCAACCAGTTGACTGCAAACTCGTAACAGTGCAACAGATGGAAAATCTATCTTTCCTCCTCCCTGCCATCTCTTTGCTCACCGGCTTTAAGGATCTTTAAACATCTGCATGGCTAAAACACCTTCTTGGCAAAGTAGCTGTTATTTTTTGAGGAAGACCTGGCTGTTCTTGACTGGGGGTGTTCCTGGATGCTAGTTCAGGTCATATCACAGACCAAGAGCCCTGGTATTTTTACCAAGAGCCCAAGTCTCCTCCCTCTGCAATGTCACAGGTCCGAGTCGTTGTCCTCACTCACTGTTTCAAGTGAAGGCAGGTGACAGGGCAAGGAGCTCGGACTCACGTGTGGACACTGGTGGAGGAAGACAATGATCTCGTTGCTGTTGCCCTGGGTTGGGACGTAGGCACCAACACACCTCTGTGCTTCTCCCCAGTGAGTTTGGGCAAGTCGTGCGGATGCTCTGCTGAAGCCCTGTGCCCCATAAAGTGTCTGTGAGGTCTTATGAGGGTGCAGAGCTGCATCCACCCTTGGTCTTTCTTGCCTCCCCCATTATTAGCAACCTACTGCTGCAGTGCTGGGGGCATTGACATGTTTGCAGGTCCCTAAGGCAGCGTGGGGGGCACGTGGCAGGAGCTCATGTGCCATGCACCGGAGGTGATCGTTTCCAGCCAAGGGACATCTTCCTGATGCACTGTTTTTGAGGAAGGGAGCTCAAACTTTTTTATCTTCCAAAAGTGGCATTGCTTTGTTATCTTCTGCACGTGCGCTGGCGCTCAGCCTGGAAAGCTGCAAGACAAAAGCCTTTCATCCCACTCGAGCTTTTTGCTGTGAAAAGAGCCGCGTTTTTCTCCAGTAGCCTCCTCCCATCGCTGGCATGAAGGAAAATGCAGCAAAAGTAGGTGCTGCTTCTGGCTTGGTCCAGGAGAACCTCTTGAGGCAGAGGTGCCTGAAACCTGTAAGTCTTGGCCCCTAACCTGAGAGAGTTGGCCCTAGAGAGAGTTTCCCCAAAGAACAGCTCCAGCACTAATTTTCTCTTGGATGCCCCAAAACCTGACTCAGCTATCATGGCTTTTTTTGTTGTTGTTGTTTTGTTCTGTTTTATTTTTTGGTCAGCTTTCTGGCCACCACCTCTGCTGATGCAGCTACTTCCCCCCAGCAACGTGGTGCTGCACTGAAAGCCTTGATTCAGCTTCCTGAGGAGCAGCTGTGAGCTGCCTGTCTGCACCCGGATATGGAGGAGCAGGCCAGGAGCATCATCTCATAATCACGCTGCTGCCTGCAAAGCTGCTTTGAGCCCCTTTCGGCACCAGGTCGGAGGGCTCTGTCAGCCTGGATTCCCAAGGCAAGGGAGGCAGCTTAACATCCTCAAACAAAACAAGGCCTGTTCTTGCCATTCACCCAAATCCCCCCAGGAAATGGAGGGCCTGCTTCAGTGCCCTTGCACAAGGTGCTGTCAGTACGGCCCGATCACCGCTCTGGGCCCCGCTGAGCAGGTGAGGAGCTGAGGGAAGGCAGGGGGTCCTTTGCGCCGGGGGGAAGCCCCTCCCTGCATCCCCTCCAAAGGCTCCCCGCCAAGCATGGCTACAGGCTTTCATATGAAATCCAGCTGTAAGTTATAGCCCAGACAAATATTTTGTAAGTCAGCATATGATGAGTAGTATTATCATAAGGGCCAGCTATTCCTAAAGCCTCCTCTTTGAGAGGCAACGCTGGGCGACGTGGAGGCTGCCCTGTGCCCCCCACTTGAGTGGGGCTGCAGGTTTGGGGGCTGCGGAGAGGCTGATAGTGAGGAGGAGACTGGTCACGCGTGGGTGAAACGTCACGCTGGGTTATGAGAGGCCAGGAAAGCTGAAACGCACGGTCAGGCTCACGTTGCTTCCAAGTGAAGGGCGAAAGGAGACTTAATTCTGAGTGTGACGGGAGAAAAAAATGTACCGCCAGTCAAGGACACTGTCATTTGAATTGCAGGACTTAACTTCTCTCTGGTTAAATGACAGTTAGAAATGATACTAAACCAAAAGTATACTCTAACTCATTGTAAAACTCCAGGGTTTTTCTTTGTGGTTTTTTATTGCCTTGGATTTCTAAGCTAAAAATGTCAGCACCTGTTTCAAAGTAATACTTGGAATGCTTTACTTGGCAATCAGACTTGAATGCACCAGATATCATTTTAGAAGATAACACGACACCAACTCACGTTTTCTTTACCAGATGAAAAAAATGGGCAAGTATTTCAGAGCAGCTGCTGAAGAATGCAGCTAGGTATTACAGTGCCATGCATAGCTGGAGTTTTATGGCTCTATTTCTATATTTCTGCCTGTGCATGAGGGCCGAAATGGGCCCTCAGTGTACACGGATTTCCCAGGAGGGTGTGGAGCAGAAGGCTTAGTGTCACCTACCATCTCAGCGGGCCTGGGTCCTTTGCTAGCTGCTGCTCCAACATCTGAGCTTTGTTTTTCCGAGGGAGCTTGGCACTGTTGGAGCATTACTCTGGGGCTGAGTTAAGAAGAGTTACCTCTTCTTATTTTGATGGGTGTGACGTGAACGGAGCTGGTATTTTTCAGAGCTAGACACAATCTACTGACTGTGCAGGAATCAGCAGCGTGTCTGTTGATCCAGAGCAGTTGATGGCCCTTATGCTGGGTTTGGATATGCCTTATTCCCTCCTGTTACATGGGGAGAGCCTTTCCCCATGGTAGTCCAGGCCCAGGAACTAATACAGCTGCCTTCTTCATGTGAAGAAGCCTCCTCTGGCTGGAAGTAATTTCTTAAGGTTATCAAGGAATAAGAGACCCCAAGTTATTTAAGGAAAAAAAGAAATCCAATACAATCAAAACTATGCTCAGTGAAGCAGGGAAAATCTGCATGCAAATTGCCTTTCCAGATTATTAAGCAATGATTCAGCGCAAAAGCAGGACATGCGAGGCTAGGAATTTAGATAGATGAAGGGTAGCACCTAATATTTCCCAGTGAAGCTGCTGGCCAGCAGATAAAGGGCCTTTTCCTACATCCTTTCAGTAGCAAAGATGGGATAACAAGCCATGTGTGAAGGCTGCCGATCCTGAGGCCGGTGAGGGAGAGGCTCTCGCAGTCCGTGTTTCTGAGGAAGCTCAAAAGGGTGTGGAAGGTGGGCTTTTAGGGATATCTCATCTTGCAGATTTTTTGACATGTGGGGCATCCAGGGGCCTGGGAGGGACTTTCTGTGTGCCCCTCATTGCTGAAGACCGTTTGGCCATTTGATTTAGGAGCCTTGAACCCAAGCAAGCAGCGGCGGCCAGCCCTTTAGCAGGGGAAAGCCACAGGGGGTTGGCGAAACGCCCGCTTTTCGGTAAGCTTCTCTTGTCTGGCTTTGCCTCCCTAGGCCAAGTTCACGGAGGACTGCAAGTTCAGGGAGCGCTTTCAGGAGAACAGCTACAACACATACGCCTCGGCAGCCCACCGCAGCGAGCGCTCCGGCCGCGAGTGGTACGTGGCCCTCAACAAGCGGGGCAAGGCCAAGCGTGGCTGCAGCCCCCGTGTGAAGCCCCAGCACGTCTCGACCCACTTCCTCCCGCGCTTCCGACGCACCGAGCAGCCTGAGCTCGCCTTCACGGTCACCGTTCCCGAGAGGAAGAAGCGGCCACCGCCTCCTGCTCCAGCAAAACCCCCAGCGTCGACGCCGCGCAAGCATTTGGCGCCCGTCAAATACCGCCTCAAGTTCCGGTTTGGGTAGGTGCTGCAGATGGGTGCTGTTCCCGCCAGGAAAGGGGCCCCTGCTGGAGTACCGCAGGCCCCGGAGCCCTGCCCGGAGAAGGCCCTTGGCGCGGTTCAGAAGGACGTGCGAAGGCTTTTGGTTTTGCCTTAAACAGCTCTCCTGGATTTCTCTTTTGGTTTTTCCTCTCCAAAGCAACCGTACCATACCTGTGGAAACACGGGCTGGGACTGTTTAACTTTTGCTTTCCAAAGAACTGACTTGTGATAATTTTATGAACTTTTGGTGAATTTTGTTGCTGAAAGGAGCAGAAAGATACCTCTACGGCAAAATTATTTTCTTATTTGAGCTGATGACACTTGTGACGATCGTTTTCATACAAGAATTTTGTTCAGTGCCGACATATTCCAGGCATTTCTTTTAATTTTTTTTTTTTTTCCTTCCTTGCATCTACTCTTCTTTGCTGCACTTTTAACTTCCAGCCATACCTCAATCCTGGTAGATTCAGGTTGATTTAAAAATCTCGTTTCCCTACTCTTACAAATCACCTTTTCCCTTCCAGAGCACAATAATAAAACCAAGTCCAACATGTTCACCTTACTGGTGACCTTGGTGGTGGAGGAGAGGGTCTAATCCTCTTTTGCAATACTTTTTTCCGTGTTGATTTTTCCTATTTTTCCCAGAGGTTTCAAGTTTGGGGAAGAATTTTTGTCTCTAGACAAGCAACCCTGACCCTCGTCTTGTCTCTCCTACTCTCTCTTGAACAGCTGGAAGACCAAGTCTTACTCTGTCCATCAAAATATCCCTGGGAAGTCTGTGTTTAAAATACCTCTGTCATGACCCTGTAGCATTCCTGCTATTATCGGTCTGCCGGGAGGGAGCTGCGCTCCGGCAGGAACAGGAGGGAGGCAAGGTGGTGTATCAAGTAACAGCCGGCAGGGCCGTGGTACAGCCTCCAGTGTGGCTCTGGTCGCTGCACCAGGGAAATAAGAACTCTCCATGGCTCCCGCTCCAAAGGGAAGGGTCCCACCACCCCGGGAGCCAAGGGCCAGCAGGGTGCTGCCGCCATACATCCTAATCCTGGCTCCAGGCGGAGCGATGCGGGTTAGCGCTGTGGGCGCGTGGGGCCCGCTACCTCCCAGTGCGGGGGTAGCTCTGCGGTGCATTAGTTCTTATGGTTTACAGGATTTATTTATTTTTTTATTGCATCAGCATTCATAATACACTTACGGAAAAATAAGTTTTATAGTAAATGTGGCAAGATGGCAATAAAAAATGTTGTAGCTACCTGAATCTTGGAAGTGTTTTTTTCCCACTGAGGCAGTCACATGGCTTTTACTGTTGAATAGTTATTCAGATGTGTTGTTGTCGATGAAGTAATTTTGCATATAAAGGTTTGATCGCATTTAGTTGTGTTAGGTATGTAAAGAAAATAGTAGAGTTGAGACTCACCACTTAAGCCTTAACAGAAGTCTAGCCTGGCTTGCAATAGTAGTATCCGTACTGAAATTAGCTGTGCCAGCATTTTAGTTGCAGATCAGCAATAACCAAGGTAGGCAGTGTTGTCTAGCGTTGTACCAAAATCTGATAATCCTACAAATGAATATTTCCATTTAAAGCATCTCTTTTTACCCATCATCATCCCGAATGGCCTCTGTATGGCTGTACCCATCCCTTTTGGTGGGGAAATTGAGCACACATGGTAAATGCTGCTATTTTTAATGGGGGAAGTAAAACATTTTGTGTAAGGGTGTACAATATATGTATTGGAAGGGATGGTGATATCAGAATAAAATACAATCATTAATTCATTTTAAAACATGGTTGTGGAATCTCTTGTCCTCTGTCTGCTCGCTTAGGATTTTTTTCCCCGAACGTGAAAGATGAATGTTGCTAAATTAGCCACTACACATGTTTTTGTAAGAGGCTTTGGCAGGCACGATATCGTTGACAGGATGGAGTGAAGCAAAATTAGTGCACATGCTGCCTTTGTATTACATGCTCCACATATTTTGCGCTGAGACAAACCTCCCAATCACTTATCTCGTGCAGTTGTTTGGACTTGATTAACAACAGCAAAGTTAAAGCAGAACAACGGTGTATTATGCACACCAGTGCCCAGCGATTTCAACTGGGAAAGCCCAACTATGGATTTAAAAAATTCAAATAAGGCTCCTTATCTGCCATTTCGCAGCCAGGCACAATTAGGTGTAATTAATGCTCAGCGAAGCATAGGGCCACCTAAATTAACTAATTGAAGGAAAACATTTGCAGAAGATGTGCAAGACAGTGCCTGCCTCAGCCCTAAGTGGCTGGGGCACACAGTGTGCGGGGAATTATGGCAGGTGTGTATAACGAGACCTCCTTTGGCAGCTAGCACGGTCATAACAATAAGCTGTTACTTCGCGGGCATCATTTCCTCTAAGGAAAGGCCAGAGCCTTGTTTGGCTTTCTTTTTTAGAAAACAGAGAACAATTCTTACCAGTAACCAGCCTATATGATAAAAAACGTGTTGTGTGTTGTATTCCTTTGCAAAAACTGCTCTGTGTGTTGGTCACGGGGCACAGGCCAGGACGGAAGACGCCTGCGAGGCACAGGTGGCCAGGCAGCGCTCGGACTGGGGTTTGGTGGCAATGGGGGATTTGCAAGGCTGGACAGTTGCCAACATGGGGCTATTGCTGCTCATCTGAAGAGAGGAGCTGAGAGCTGCTGCTCCCTCTCTCCAGAGCTGATACTGGACAAGGTGACTTTTCCAGTCTCCAGTACTGGATGGCCTCATGGCCATTCGTCCCCTACCGCTGTTGGGTTGTAAACACTTTGCCTAATGTGCTGCTTCACTTGACTTTTTGCGGATGAAAAAGCATCTGTCTAGCCGTGCAGGCATGCACCTGTACATCCTGACTTTCCCAGTACCTCGAAATCTCCCATGCCAGGAGTTGCACCTACTTGGGCCAAGGGAAAGGTCCTGTCTCACTTTGTACAAGAGGTGCTGTATCTGTATCACCACCCAGCAGCAAAGGAAAGAGGCAGTAGATCTATTGCCTTCATTAGCACACTGCTTTTCTTCCCCTCTAATGCAGTCTCTCTTTTTCCTTGGCAGTCTCCTTTGCTTGTTTTCAAGCTGCCATCAACATGTGGCCTGCCGCGGAGGAGAGGGTAACCTTCCTCCCTGCTGCTGTGGGATCTCTCGGGCATGAGGTGGTTGCAGTTCCCCGGAGACCTTCGCAGCAGCGTCTCCAGCCTTTCCGAAAACCATTAGCTCCTTACCCTTTGCCATGGAGCATCTGTTCTTACTATGCTTTCCTTGGCCTCAGACCATCCTTCAACTTCTCTCTCCTGGGACTGAAGTAGTGTTTTTTCCTTCCTGCCTTTGCTGGGTAACAAGAAGCTGATATATTGCGCAACTAAGGTGTATCAGCCCTTGGAGCAGATCACCTGGCACTGCTGAACCTCCATTTGGTGTTGGTTACTTCAGCGTTACCAGAATGATTACACAGAACTGGAATAGTTAAGAGCTAATACTGTGACAAGCAGCAGCTTGGTGACAACATGAGAGGGAAGACTAATTCAAATCACTGTAAATCAAGTGGACTTAAAATTCTCTCATGTTGCCATCTGGCCATATTTCACCATTGAAATTAAACAGGTTTGCTTAATGTAAGAAGACTGACAGCACAAAGAAATTGGGTAAGTATCTTGCATTGAATTAAAAATAGTTTCAGAATTCTGATTTAAAGGGGATTACAACAGTCAAGGAAGAAAGCGTTTTAGTGGCTTGATTATTTAACTGATTGGATAATATGTGAGGAATCCCCTTAAACCCTGAAATGGGAATGAATTTAAGAGGACACCAAAACATTTGTTTAACTCCTTGGTGGGGGAATTTATGCCTGTAGATAATTTGAGATATTTTTAAGCAATCCAGTTGACTTTCTCTGTGAATTGTATTTCTTGTATTGTGTTTCAAATGTGTGTTCAGTGTCACTTTTATATAAAGTTGTTCATTAAATTTAAGCCTTTTGAGCTAATTTTTGTTTGTTTGCCAGGAGAACTCAGGTCACACTGGATTTGCCATTTGCTTTCTGAATACGATGAGAAGCTCAAAACGAGCTAAGAAAGTACACATACTCTTTTGTGTCCTTGCTTCAAAGGGGAACCTCTACTGGATTTCAGCAAAGAAGGATTTTTTTTTTTTTTCAGAGAATGTATGAAATGATGAAATGTTTCTCTTCTTATTTCATGGTTGTTTGCAGAACTTAGGCTTCCAAAACATTCAGAGTATTCTTCTTATAAAATCAACTTTGCAAATGGTATCCTTGGTATTTTGACTTAAAGGAGGCAAAATTGCTGTGACAGTCCAGGAAAAGAAAAAAGGCACAGACTCCTACTTCTTAGTCCAAATACATGAATTATTGTGTCAGCCTCTCATATTTCATTTGAAAGGATTACCTATTTGGGCTTCAAACTCAACAGGACTAATTGCTAGAATCTTAAACAGATTTTTGTACTTATCTTACACAGAAGCTTTTCCCATTGCCATTAAATCTTGCTCTGCAGGGGGTAAGGAGCTGCTGACACTTATTTGATTAACACTGTATGAAAATTAGATGGTGGGTGCTGCATAAGTTAATAAGAAGTCTGGGTGCCTATTATTTTTTAGGACATCAAAAACCGTTATTTTGGATGTAGACAGGGCAAACCAGTTGCAGCAGTAAGATTTGGTAAACTTTTGGCCAGAAACTAGATAGAAAACTCTGAGTGCCACGCTGCAATTTGGACCCTAGCTTTCACTTGAGGGTTATTTTGCTGAGTAAAGCAGCTCTTCAGGCTTGTTTTCTACCCCTCGTACAGGTATGGCCAGGTCTGTGTGGCGGGGTGGTCTCTCAGCAGGAGGCAAGGCGGGTGCTTCTCGAGCTGATGGAGAGGCATTGCTGGGCTCTGTGGATAGGCCTGACTGCACGGCGGGGCTCCAGGTAGGGCTGTAGGTGCTTCCTGCACAAAGAGGGCTTTGCGGCCCCTCTTTCTGGGGCACCTACGTTGCCAAGTGCTGGCTGAGCTTGGGAATTCGATGTCCTGGGTGAGGGTGAGGGCTGCAGCCTGGGGTGCCCCTCCTGCCCTGCATAGATGTTGGCGTTGCCTTTCGGGGGTTACGGACGGCTCTACCCAGGCAGCCGTGAGAAGTGAGACAGGAGGCATCATTTTGTTCGTTTCCTTTTGATTTTATAGCCGGGCAAGTGAAGCAGAATGAATGTTTTTTCATTAACGTAATCAGGACAGACTGCTGGATTTCCTTCAGTGACGGACCAGAAGCCTGTGATTCAATTTTAATCAACGAGCAGCTTTGCAGTAAGTCTGATATAAGCATTGCAGTGGGCAACATCTCAACAGCTCTGTGAAATGGAAGCCGGACTTCCTGAGTCTGCCCCCCCGGCCCTCCAGACAGATGCATAAAGTTAACTATTTGTAGGGCATGCTGATGGGCATAAGGCTTTATGCCTCTCGCTTGCCTCTGAACTTCTTGTCTGCAGCTAATCATGTCAAATATACCCCTCACCTTGGATTTGCTTCAGGATTATTTTTTATCTCTGTCTTTGCAGACAGAAAAAACATCGGTTGTGGATTTGGGTAAGTATTACACGGGGAAAGACTCAAGATCTTGTGTTCGCTCAAAATCACAAAGTTGGGAGATATCGGCACAAAATTTCATCTTGAATTCTCCATGAATTACTGAGCTCTCCTTTTGTACTACAAAGCTGGTGTTTTACCCCAACATGTTATTGCCCATTAACCCCTATGAGCACGTGGACTTGGCGTTAGCCACAGGGCATGCCATTAACATGTTACCTCCCCCAAAGGAATAATTGCAAATTGAAGTTATTATCCAGTAGGGGGAATACTGGTTTAAATACCTCATATTTAAAGAATTTGGACATTCGCCTGAGGTTATTGGCCTTTTTAAAATTTTTTTCCTCTCCCCACTATCTCTGACTTAATATTGTGGTATGGTGAAAAGCCATTAAAAAAAATGGAAAGAAAGCTGGAAAGCAAATGAAGGGAATTAATAAATTCTTTTCCAAACAATTATAGACTTCAAAGTAGGCACAAGTATGTGTGGAATCAAGAGCAGGATCCCACACTTATGCAGTACTTGATACCAAAAACTGCAAGCCATGTTCAAGCAAATTCTCTGTGAGCTGTTGGGTGCCAGGCAGACCGTGGCCGCATGGAACCAAGTGGTGCCTTTCCAGCAGTTTGACTTGTCCTTTTATCACCACCTGAGCTGTGCAGTTGAGAAGATAGCAAGAAAATGATGGGTAGACACCTGTGAAGATGGAGGTGAGCTGGTTGGAAGAGGAAGGAAGTGTGCAGCGCTGAATATCTTTGAGGGGCTGGGGAAGCCAGGGAGATATGTCAGTTTTCCAACTTGGCCCTTCATTTGTGTAGGGTGTAAATGAGATGCTGTGCATATACCGTGGTTCCTGTTTCTGTGTCACTTGGGATGCTTCATGTTTTCATGCAAAATGGAGAAGACTTGAGGTTGAGGTTCTGTTGCAGATCTCATGTTTTAAAATTCTGAACTTGGACCGAAGGAGTTCATTTTCCTCCCTCAAAAATGGGACAGCCAAAATGTTTGCACTTAGAACAGTGGCCTAAAATAAGAAAAAATCATGACCCTAAAAAAAAGAAGAAAAGGTGCAAAGTCTTCTGGTCTGGAGGAGTTTAAACTGAAGGCTGCAAGTGCTTGTACTGATGAGGAGGAAGACAAGGAGGATAACGGATTAATCAGCTTTTCCGATTTGCTTTTGCATTTGCCATGGCTATTGGGAGGCTGCAGCTGCACATTTACCTCTGTTTTTCTCCAGGGAAGAGCTAACTGAAAAACAACAATTCTGATGACAAATGCTGTGCTGCTCTGGGAGACGGCACAGGCACAGCGCTCCTGGACACTCGCTGAGGTACTTCCGGGGACATTAATCCGCCCCTGTACTGAAACATGATCTGCCACTGTGCTAATAAAGATCACAACTTCTGTTACTAATAATAGAAACCTCTGAGAAAGACGGGGAAAAAATCTTTTAGCTATTATTTTTCTGAGACTTTTTTTTTTTTTTTTTTTTTTTTTTTCTGTTACTGTTGCCCTTGTCGTTCCTTGCACAGTGTTTCCACACAGGACCTTGTTCAAAATGCCAGACGAAGGGCATTTCTCCTCACGGTAACCTGCACAACCTTTCCTCAGTGATACGGCCCCCCTCCCCGCCAACCTTTTGGCCCCTGCCTTCGTACATGACATTGTGTAAGCAGAGCAGTAGGCTGCTGCCAGGCCTCAGTATTTCTAATCTTTTTGGCAAAATTTTCACTATGTGATGATTTTTTAAAAATACTTTCCACTGTTTCACTATTTGAGGAACAGCTCTTATAAAACAAACGTCAGGAAATAATAATAATAGAAAAGAAAACGCTGGCAAAACAAAAAGGTGTGTGTTTGGGGTCGTTGCAGAGGCGCAGGGGCTGAGGCGCCTCGCTCTTGGCCCGGCTGCAAACAAGGTCGCTCCACCGCCCCAGGAAAAACCGCCAACGGCCGCGCGCCTCCGCCCTTCTCGCCCACTGCAGCGCTCCGCGCGCTGATTGGTCGGCTAGGGAGGCGCGTGCCGTTAAAACCGTTGGAATGGTCGATTGTTCCCCCTCCCCTTTCCCGGCCCCTCCCGCGGCCGTTGCTAAGGACGCGAGCGCGGCAGGATGGCGACGGCCGCGGCGGCGCCGTCCCCGGCGGCGCGTTTCGGCACCTACGAGGAGTACCTGGAGTCGCAGGTGACGGCGCAGGACCTGTATTACCTGGAGGTCAGCGCGGAAGTGGGGAGGAAGCCCCCTGGCCATCCCCAGTAACCCCCCGGATAGCCCAATGTTGTCGTCGCCCCCCGCCCCTCCCCACCTCAGATCCGTGGTGAGGCAGCGCCAGTCCACGGCCGGGGGAAGCTGGACACATTTCACCCTGTGATGCTTTCACTATTCATTATCTGAAGCGTTCTCACTAGTAAAGCCCTCCCATCCTTAGGGAATCAGCATTACTGATAGCTGCTGTCTCTCGATGCAAACTGGCTCCACTGGAGGAAGGTAGCACAGCTTTTTTTTTCTGTGTGGATAAACCCTGAAAACGGTACTGAAGTTTCCCAGAAATGCCATCCTGGAGAAGGAGGCATGCCAGGGGTGCTTCCAGGCTCAAGCTCAGCTCGTCAGGCACAGCAGGGCTAGGCAGAAGAGTGGTCTGCTCACAAGTGAACCTAGTGTGCAGGACTGGAGCAGAAAGCCTTTTGTGAGCAGGTGTTTGTTGTGTGTGGTTTACCCTTCACATCCACACACCAAACACCCCAGTTTGGCTGCATAAAAGGTGCCAAAGGCAGTGGGGTTGGCTTTGACATGCAAAGGCAATACATGCAGCTAAATTGCAGGGTGAGCTAGGAATAAGATCTTGCACGTTTCCAGCATGTACAAAAGGTGTTGTTTAGGGTGAGTTGTTCCAAGAAGGTGTGTGGTTCAAGAATTCACATCCTGGTGATACTGGAAGAGTATTTATTCACTGGGGGGATTTTGACCTCTAAAAATGCTATGAATGTGCAGTGTTAGCCAGTACTCAGCTGAAAGCACTTTGGGGAAAGTCACAGAAGACTTCCTTAGAAGGAAGGTGGTGTTAGAAGTGACTATTGTTGCTTATAGCTTTGCTTTCAAAGGCAGTCACCCATCCCTGCTGGGCTTATATAAATTGGGAGTCTGGTGGCATCCTGACATTCTGCAAGGAGTTGGCCTGAGCGGAAGTCACGTGTGGTATTTCCCGTGACACTTTGCCTGGCAGGGCTTATCAGGTGCCCCTGCTTCAAAAGGAAATACTTTGCTCTGCTGCCTCTGTGCTGAACTCATCAGTGCTACTCTTGGGTGCAAGTGTTATTCAAAACGTCTAGCTGGAAGCCATGTTCGAGTGGTACAACTTGGTAGTTTAAGGAGAGAGAAACCTGTGTGAATACAAGAGCAGAGAGGTGCAAGTGCTTTCTGAGGGCCTAGATGTGATGCAAGTGGACCAAGAACTGGAAGGAAGCTGCGGGTTTTCAGCTGCTAGCTGGGTTGTCTTCATTGTTACCAGACGTGTCCTGGACATGGCGGGGCTATGGTAGCATTGAACCGTATTGGACTGTGTTGCCGCGTGGCAACGTGTGTTCACCATTGCGAGGCTGCTGCCACCTGGGCGTGGGGGGCACGGGGAGTGGGCAAGGGGGGCTTGGCCCTAACGGGGCATCCTTGCCCGGCTTTACATTCCTGCAGAGTGAGGTGGTGGCACGGCAGCTGGTGGAGCTGGGCTTCCGGGGCTCTGGTGACGTGCTGCGGCGGGAGGACTTTGAGGCCCGTGTGGAGGAGGCTGCAGGGCTTCCGGCACCTGTCTCCAAAAAGTAAGTGCCTGCTGGGAACATCCATGTGCTGCAGACGTGTCCGTACGCACCGGGTTGAGATTTGCTGGCAAAGGCACCATCGTTAGTATGACCCCTGTGCTGCTGTGACTAAATGTACCTCTTCTGGCCAAGTGTGCTCCAACCACATGTGCCCAAAAGTAGAGTCCTGACTGTATAGAGTTTCAGGGTGTGCATGAGACAGTTTGATTTCTTTTCATTTTTATCAGTCTTGTTCTTGGTTCAAATGCAAGTCAAGGCCATGCAAGAAAAACAGGGAATATAGTGATGGAACAGAGGTAGCCTTTGAGAAAAGGAAAAAGCTGTAGTTAGGCTTTAAGGATCGAGCTGACTGAGTCATGTAGTTCAGAGTTTCTTTCCTATATACAGGGTCTGCTAGTCTTGGTTTCTTGTAGGGTTTCCTTGGAGTCAGGGAGACTGCTGTGGCAGTGCACTGTGAACAGAAGCTGAGGCTGAGCACTCTTAAGTTTGAGAACTATCACTTAGGAAAAGTCTTGAAAGGGTCTCTTAGGACATGGTTGCAAGCTGTATACTTTTTCATGTGGACAATTTTACATCCATTTCCGAAAGCCTTTGACGGGAGACCTGATAGCTCCAAATGCCTCTGAGAAAGGAAGTTGGAGTATGTTAGCTTTTCTCTTACTCCCACCTCCCACTTCCCCACGCTTTTACTATCTCATACCTGTTACAGTGTGCACAGCTACAGCATGTGCTTTCCACAAAACTCTAATTTCATGGAGAGTTCCGTGCTTTTGTGATGCCGTGATGCTGCTCTCCAATGCAAAGGGATTGAAAGGACTCTTTACCAATCCATAATCATCCCTTCCATCCAAGTACAACAGTGCAAGTGCCTTACCAAAGGCTAGAGGATAGACTCTTGCTGTTCCTGCAGTGAGGGTATGCTTGGATCAATACACACAGAAACATGAGTTAGCTGGTAAATTACTCTTTATTATCTGTTTGTGAAACCAACTTGCCTTTAATGGTTTTGGAAACATCTCTAAGTGCTGATATTCATAACCAACAGGGTTCCCCCAACCAAAATACTTCATGTCAGTGTTACTGATTTAAACTAGTCATTAGGTATTTTGTACGCTATTGGTCTTGCACAACACAGAGCTTCAAGCTTCTGTTGTTGTAATGAGCTTAAAATAAACTAGTAGCTGTGATACTCTTCCTCTGCTGCATTTCAGCTCCACAGTAGTGTCACTGCCTACTGTGCCTAGCTGCCTGTTCGCTGTTGGCTTTCTTAATTCTGATCTTATGTTAAAGGTTGCTCTGTCAGTGCTCAGGAACATTTACTTTTTTAGGCTTAGTTCACAGATTTTACTGTCACACATTTTACTTCAGCAGCTCTATCACATGACAATTATGCAGACACTTCATTGTTGAAAATGCAGTATCCACTTTTGCAAATGTTAGTAACTGAAAGGTGTACTTTTAGCTGTAGCAAAATACCTCCCAGTGTAGTTGAAATGCAGTAGCAAGAAACTAGCCAAAGGGAGTTAATTTGATAAGAGCAGTAGTGAGGAATGTCAGGATGTTTCTCTCTCTCTCTCTCTCTCTCTCTCTCTCTCTCTCTCTCTCTCTCCCCCCCCCTCTGTTTTTTTTTTTTTTATTTTTGTTTAAATGAAATAGCCTTATCAACTAAAGTAGATACAACAGTAAAATTTCCTTTGCAGAAAAATGGTTTTGGGTAGGCTGGAGTCATAGCATTTATTTCTTCTTTTAGATTGTGAAGCAGATAGAAACTTTTCTGTGCTTAGCAGCTCATCTAATGTCAAGTCAAAATTGATGGGAAAAGAAATAGCTGTAAGATTGGTGGTATTTAAAATGCAGTGTACTTTTGACACACATACACACACACACAAAAAAAGGACACAGGGAGATTTTGTTAATAAGAACAAAGAAATGAGATAACGAAAGACAGTGAACTGCAAACTTTGAGTGGCAGATAGAAGCACAAAATGCCATTTGTTCTTTGCAATGAGGATGTGTGTGTGTGTGTATAATATGTATGTATATATATATTTTTTTTGTGAGATCTGAAGGAACTTTAGACTATTTTTTTTCTTTGCAGTTGACATAGGCAAATGAGTTCTGGTGCATTAGATCATCTCAAAATGCATGCAAGTTCATTGGTTCTTTCTGACTTTCAGAATGACAGAGTTGGAATATGGCATGTTCTTCAAAAGCTTCCTCTAACTTTTACCATATTGTTCTTAAAACAATGCTTCAACAATGCAGGTTTTTCAGCTGAGAATGCACACAGCGGGTAATCTTTAGGAGACATCAGTGCATGTCTATTAGTGAGGGAAGGATGATAAAACTCAATTTTCTTAGTTGCAAAAAAGATTTGGCCTTATGATGCTTTAAGCTTCTCATCTGATTGAATAATTTGAGGGAGCAGCAGTTAATAATTGTTCTTATGTTCTTGTGGTTCTGGTGCTGGTGCAACTAAAGCCAGCAATCAGAAGAGCAGTGTCTGAAGTTAGGAGACTTTTTAGGAGATGGATGAATTTTCTCTTTGCTTTGCGGGTTAAGTGCTTTACCTGATGTAACCAGGAGAGGCCTCCCTCTCCTTACGATTGAGAGCCCTTGAGCCCCTGACTGTTTAAGCTG
>VZSV01000268.1:185547-234426 GCA_013398735.1 Nothocercus julius | reverse complement strand
ATTCCTTTATAAATTGTGAATAGTTCAGGAAAAATATTTGGAAGAATAAATGTGTTTAAGTAAGTGCTGAAAGATATTCATTTTCAGAGATTGCTTGTTATTTTACTAGTAATCTTCAAGCAAAAGAAACAGGAGTCCAGGGAATGGATTTGTCTGTGTATTCTTGCAATTCATAATCTACTGGTTCAAATTTATCTTGGACTAGATAGGTTTTAAAAAAAACCTCTAAACTTTAGTTAAGCTAAACACCGAGAAAAGAGACATGGTTTTTAAAAAAGAATTTACTATCTATTTCTTTTTGACATAACTTTGCCTAAGGCAGGGATGCTCAAATGTCTGTCTCTTCTAGCTTTTTCCCGCCAACATGCCATGTGCACTCGCATCTTCAAAGAGCTGAAATTTAGCTGCTCTGTATTAACCAAACTGAAAAAACACAAAGCAGCTTCCCTACTTTGAAGTCTATCAAGTATTGCAATCTCTTGTAAAGCAGGGGCAATGTCGAGCAAGACCTGCAGGCCCATGCTAAGGATTAGGCAGATTTTTCTGCCCAGCTGCTTCCAAAAAGTTCAGCAGCACATTGTGAAAAAGATGCTGTCATCAAGTTTGTTGTGGTGAGGGAGCATCTTTTACAGAGAAATGTACAAAAGCTAGAGATTTGGCCAAGGCTACTTGCTTCAACAATTCCATGTCTAGCTGTCTGGGGTGCCCAAGCCCTGAGTTTCTAGGGAGCGCAAATCATCTGCTTGAGGGTTGCTGGGATCTCAGCGTTTCATGTTAGGAAACACTGGTTAGGTATAAAGCTTTATTAGATGTTTGTGGTCTTGTTGGGGAGCTGGCAGCTACCTGGGATATGCAATGTCTTGCAATGTTAGAGTAACCTGCAACACTAAGTTCATACCAAATAAATGTAACTTTAAGGCTGTGCAATGCTTCCTGACGAGGAAGTTGCTTCCTGCAACTGCTTTGTCTGTTAGTTAACACTGCATATTGGAAGAGAGAGTGCATCTCTTTTCATGTGTCTATCAGGCATACAGAGTTTCTTTTAATGTAGCTATGTAAGCTTTTGGCTCATTTGTAGCATGCCTGTCTAGTTCATCTTCCTAGGATCCAGTTGTGCTCTCAGATATTCTGGTGCATTGCTTCGAACTGCAAGTGGCAGATGAAAAAGGCCAAATTATTCTCTGGTTACGCTCCTGTAAAGCAAAGCAAAATTGATGGGAACAGAATGAACTTGGGTTGGCTCACATTTGAAATATATGTATACCAAACCATACAGTAACATCCAGATGGAGACTCAGTGTTATTAGTCTCTGTGGAAGCTTGAGACACTCCATGCCCCACAGGCACCCTATACCCATAGTTCCCTGCACTCCAACTGTGGAGGTATTTGATTTGATATCCAAGGTTTAGCAACATACATGCTCCTTTTTAAAGCAAGCCGTAGGTTTTTGGACCAGGCATGTGGGCCTTTAGGATGCACAGTAGAAAAAATAAGAATGCTCTGATGAAGTGACAAAAAAATCATGACAACTATTTGGAATAAAAACAAACAGGAAAAACACAGCTAGGGTATATGGGTAAAAGCCTCATATTTCAGTTGACAGGAGTAGATAGTAGATGATCTGCGAGCCCTGTTGAACTTCAATCTCTGTGTATAGAAAAGTGAGGAGTATATTTTTCTCCAGTGTTCTAGCCATGTCCTCTTCAATTGCTTTGTCACTTCTGCTATTGCTCTCTCTGAATCCAAGCTAGGACTGTATTTTCAAGAAAAGTGCTTGTGTGTGGTGTTGCCATTTTCAGAGAGGTAATTGAGGGAAATTTCATCTTTAGGATTTAGCATGTAAATCTTTCTTTTCCAAATGCTTTTAAATTGTGTTTGAATTACTTGACAGAATAATTTGTCTGTAGCACTAATATTATGCTTTTCTTCTAGCAAGATAGGGAAAAATAGTCTCCACCTTAAACTGTAAGCCAATTTTAGTAATTATTTTCCCTCTATCCCCAATTTATTTGAGTTGTAGTATTTTAAGCTGGTTAAAATTATATCATTTTAGAATTACGATTCTGTTTGCTAACTGGAAAGCTATATGTTAGAAATGCCTACATTATATGAGCTTGGAAAAAGCTGAGTTCTTTAGATTTTAAGTATGTGATACTGTTCCATAACAACGGGCAAGTTCTTTTTTTAGGCTGGTCTTGAAGTAACAGTCTAAAACTTCTATGAAAACAATTGATGCAGACAAATAGGACTGATGTGGAAGCAGTTGCAATTGTCCAGAAAGTGTGTCATTACCTAAAGCTCTCACACCTGAATGATAATCGTCAGCTCAAAGCTTATTTCATCTGTGAAGCTAATACTTGTTAGACAGGCTTAGGGATTTCTCTATTTCCATAGGCCACAATTCTAATACTTGGTCAATATCTGAGGACTGCAAAGGAGTTGTTATAGCATGCTATCAATGATATCTGAGGACTTCTTTGGTGAACACGTCTTCTATCAGGAAATGAGTTGAACAGTTTTTGGCTCTTTGCTTAGGTATAGTGCTCCCAGGCCTGGAATTCCAGAAACTGCCAGAAGCATCTTAATGCCTCATATGTTCAGTGATGAGATTGGCAGCCCTTTCAGAAGCCTGAACAAGATAACAACTGTAGATGGATTTGCTTGCAATGTCAGTAGGAGAAGGATCCAAATGAAGTAACAGAGATATGGGAGTTTTGACTTGAAAAGGCTGGGAGATAAGTTGGGGAAATATAATGCTTGGCCTGACATTTTCATGCTTGTGAATGGGTAGCAGCAGCATCTTTGTGCGCAGCGTTTTTCTGGCATGCTGTATTTTGTTTGCACTTACTCTCCATGCAAATGTGTAAATGCTTTTGTCATGCTACCTTGCCCTTCACATAACATTTCTTCCCCCCCACCCCCACCCCCTGTTATTTCTGAATTTCAGTATGCTTCTAGTGTGATGTGGAATTGGGGAAATTGACAAGTAGCCTTTTCTGTAACTCAGTGTTTGCGTGCCCTGAATTCTTTTGTATGTAAGTATCTTCAAAAAAAAAAAAAAAATATTCCTTCTCTTTTGATCAACATGAGCAGGCATATTGCAAGTAGAACACATGACTATTTCTTTACAAGGCTACATGAGCTAGTGTAGTGACTGAGGATGCTCCCATGCAAAAGTCAGAGAGAGATTGTCTTATTGAAGCTAATTTCTATGGAAGCTAGCCCATTTGTAGAACCGGTGTTAATCAAAGCTATCTATTCCTGTTAAAAGTTGCTCCCTCATTGTTGAGAAATCTGTTAATTTTTTGTGTTTATTACTAAATGCTGTCTACTGACTAAGTAGTTGTGTGAGTTTTGAGTTCTACCTGCAATACTCTGATCTTGTTTCTCAAGCAGCTTCTCAAGTTTCCAACATGTGTCCTGTGCACATGTTGGAAATGTTTGCCTGGGGGATCTGGTCAGTGCCTAGCTCACTGGAATAGTTCCCTCTCTGTTCTTCAAAGACAGAAATCTAGATTGGAGTGCTGAAAACGAACATTACGATCTGTTCAGATATGGTGCTGGTGTGCTTTCCCAGTAGCCTGGGAGCTAATAATTGACACATTTGGATTAATTATGAAATATTTGCTTATACACAGCAGGAGTATTGTTGTGGCAATATTCAGTTTATGTAGATTATCTATGCATATTGATGGTGCAGCAAGTTCCTCTTAAACATTGTGGGCTCCAATGTTTCAGAAGCTTCATGGGTATATGTCTTAGTATTAAATGCTGTCAGGAGGTTGTTGAGTGCTTTTTACATGCACAATTGTACAGTAACTTCAGACTTAGGAACCAGTGTTTAAACATTTGCATGTCGTCTTACTCTTGCAGAAGAGTTTGCTTTGTAATGGGCCTTTTTGCCAAGGAGCAATATGCTGCTCTAGTTATTGCAATACCCTAGAATAGACAAAGGCAAAGAAGAAAGCAGGTTGCATTGGTTTATGGAAGAAGTAAGATTACATATGAGTACATCATGTATAACAAAGCAAAACAGAATTTGATATTTTGACTACAAAAGGCAATGGGATACCTGTGCTCTTCTGTGACACTGATGATAGGAGGTGGTTTTGAAAAATGTCCTGGAAAGCATGTCAGGAGTTACTGAGTCATGTCCTTAAATGCCATCTGTGTAATCCCAGAAGTCTAAGAGTAGTGAGTCATGAAGTGATGGACGTGATGGTATCCATCCCTGTTGGTAGACAATACTGTGTTTTTTAAAATGCTTTAAGAAAGAAGCAGAGACTTGCAAAACAGTGATCATTTTCACTGGAATGTGTTTAGCTGAACACAGAATAAATTATAAAATGCATCAAAAATCATCGTAATGTGGTTTTGGCAAATCAAAAAATGTATTTCCTTAATATCTTGCCATTTTCCAAAATCACTGCTAAGAGTGGAACAAGAGAAACAGCTTGACATAATTTGCTTGAACTTTCTGAATGTCTTCAATAATAATTATCTCCAGATTACTAAAGTAACTAACTACAGCTTGGTATGCACTTGGTATGTAGTTAAAAAAAAAAAAAAAAAAAGATATCTAAGAACCTACAAATAAAAGCAGTCTAATAATTTTTTATGTTTGCGAAAGACAAACAGCAGGGTGGCTCAGTTATCCTCCTTCAGATCTATGTTATATTTATCTGTTAATTCCTGTGAAGGTTAAAACATTTCTGAGGAATTTAACTAGACTACCTCGATTGGCACCATAATGACTGCTGAAATTAATTCATAAATGCTGACTGGTTACTGGTAGCAGTAAAAATAATTCTGAGGTCCTGAAAGAAGAGGAGGAGGAGAAAGTTGGCAATGTTGAAAAGAAAACCTTTAGTTGCCGTATGTATTGCCTAACTAGCAAGTTGTCACTAAATCTGCTAGACATTGTAATTGACAATATTGTGTGAAGTTTAAAAAAATAAAATAAAAACAGTAAAACAACTATTTTTCAATTTAAGTTCCTTTTCCTTAATACAAATTCCAGGCACCGACACCAATTAACTCATGATAAGGCTTTCTCCACAAATGATAGAAGTGAAAAGAAATGTTCCTGGGAAAGCATAAGGATACTAAAATGATGATTTTCTGTGTTACAGATTAACATTGCATACCTTAAAAGGCTAAAGTTCTTGTTTGTTGATAAGAGTTACAACCTGCATTGGCCACTACTGACAGCATTAATACACTGCACCTCTATTAACCTTAAAGCATCTCATAGTTCAGACAGGACTGCCTGTAGAGTGGTGCTGAGTGCTGGCTGAAGTAAACTCACTCTAGTAGCTGCTCAAGAGCTGCTGCACTAGATGCATATGAACAGATTGCATTAAATTGATTAAATCTGGATGTAGCTAGATGTTAGTCATGTGGGACAAATAATTCATGGGTGCTAACACCTAATGAAGGCTTCCTTTCCATTGTGTGGCATTGGGACATGTCCACAGGAAATTGATTCAGGTCTGCCTATGTACAGCAGGTCTACCTATGGCTGGAATGATGTATTAAATATGATATTATTATTGTGAAACAAGAAAATTGGAAAACTTTCCTATTTTTTGATGTAGAGTTGTAATTTGTTATTAACAGCTGTTTCTACAGTGTGTGACGTATGAGATGATTTCCACTGATAGCTGAAATCCCACCCGAATCAATGTTAATAAAGCAGGCTGCTAATTCACAAATGCCTTTTTCTTCCTTGAATTTCCATGCACTGTGCAGTAGTTAGTTAAGCAACTTGTGAGCAATGTGCGAGCATCTTTTATCATGATTGCCCAAGTAATGAATCTGGGAATGAACCCCTTAGCTTTGACTTGACGCCTGCATTGTGTTTTTTTTTTTTTTTTTAATCCAATTTGTTTCTGTAATTTCTCACATTCTGCTTTCTTTGGTTGTTTCTGGATGTGTTTTATTGGCAGCATTTATTGCTGCCAGTGTTCCTTGACCTTTATTACATATTTATCATTTTTTAAGTTGCTTCTCTACTCAATAATTTTGCTTTTGTGTCTTCTGAAGTCCCGCAAAAGAGCATGTCAGGAACACTTCAGATTTAACTCAATTTTCTTCTTTCCTTTAGTCATCTTTTCCCCATGCTGATTATACTTCAGGGCCAGTGGAAGGGGGTGGCTGGCTAGTTTGCATGTCTGTTCTCATGAAAGGGGGTAGAAACACATGCCTATGAACATACCTGTTTGCTTAGCACAGTTTGCAGCAAGCTGCTTAGTTTGACCACAAATTGCTGTCCAAATAGGTTATTCTGATAGAACAACTCCTGCTTTATTTTGATTTGAATTCATGTCATCAGTTATGCAATGGAAAACCATTTCAAGGTAACTTAGCTGCTGTAGCTTTAGAATCGAAGCTGCATGCATAAGTTATGTTTTAATGAAGGAACATAAAAGATACAGGGACTTTACTGGAATCTTGTTTCACTTGGCACTGTAATAGTTGAGAAGGCCACTGAATCTTGCAGAATTTGGCAGAGATTTATATATCTTGAATCTCATGAGCATTAAAATATCTTCCATTTGGATTATTTAGAGTTGTCTTTTATTCAGTGCATCTGCAAAGTTCTATACGCAATCAGTAGTGATTAACAGCCTGTACCTGTTGACCGTATGACTGCAGGGAAACAAGAGAGACTGAGTACATTTCATTTTACGTTGTGGTTTGCCAGTTAACCAGCCAAAAGGTCAATATGTGATGGTCTTGCCTTTGTGCCTGCCAAGGAGGTAGGTGGGATGCAGGGAGCTGACCCTGCTGTATCTTCCTGCACAGGCGATGGGCAAGAGCAGTTCTTGCTGGTAGGGAGATGGATCTGCTATGGTCCCTACCTCGCACTGCAGTCTGCAGAATTGCCAAAGCATGACCCGATGAGCTGTGCTCTTCCTCAGGGGTGCGCTGCAGCTTCCTAAGTAAACCAAGAAACTGGCTGTGTGTGTGAAGCTTGGGAGCTGCATTTTATAAGGCCAGATGCTGCAGTATGTTCTTCATTTTTACCCCTGTAGCTCATTTGCAGCAAAGCCCTCTACTGCATACTGATATTTCCTTAAATTCAGTCGATATAGTTGGTGCCCAGAGAAAGAAGTGTTCAGCAAAACTTGGGAGGTGTTTCACAAGCAATACTTTTCAAGTTAGCCTATTGTTTCCACTTCACACGTGTTCTGTCAGTTCACATGTTTGCATGCAGTGGCACAGGTTGTCTCACTGAACATCCAAAATATTTTTTTTTTTTTTTCTGGAAGCATCTTGCCACTAATGTAACTCTTCATCTTGTTTTTCCTGCATGCTCTTTTCATTTTAACTTTTATGTTGAATTGTGTATCACTTGACAACAATATCACATTACTATGTGCCAAGGGGTTTTAAACCACCTCAGCTCCCTTCCACTTGCAAAGACCAATGGAAAAAAATCCTATTATTGTTATCCATTTAAGAAAAATACCAGATGCTATCAACCTGCTTTTCTCCACTTAGTCTCTATAACCAAATTGTGCGAACTGTAGTATCACTCCCCAGGCTATTCATGCTTAATTGGTAACACCCTTTTACAAACAGCTCAGGAATAAAGGAAATGTTTTTAAACAGTATAATATGTAACATGGCAACATGTGATTAAAACTCAGGACATTATCTCTCTTGGTATTTTATTATTGCAGGTGCGCAACAACCTCTGATCAGAGGCATGCTATGGGCAGCATTGCAATTAATTGAAGCTATTCTATTTATACACCTGCACTCACAAAAGGCTTTGAGTGTAAATAGAGGATGCTAAATAGAATAACCAAGGCAACAGCTCTAAGTATGCTGGCATAGTTGTAAATTAATCACTTCTTTAGGGGGAATACTGCAGAAGGACACAAGCAATTTTCAGGACAACTTTGCTATTATTCCTCCCAAACTGCAGATGATAAAAATCTTTAAAGGATGTTTACAAGTAGATATGCACAGCAGCAAAGGTTGATGGAGCTCCCATTGCACTCGAGGGGCTGTTTTAATTTGAGTGATCAGGCAGTCTTCGTTAATAAAGACAGAACAGACGTGTTGCACGTGCCATTAGTGTTAATTATTTTTGCAGCAGTCTAGCTCATTGATGCTTGCAAGGCCCTGTGTTAGCTTTCTTCTGGAGTTAAATGAGAGCCTGTGTGCATGCAAGACCAGTCCTTTCTCTGGCTAGCATTGCTGGTATTCATGGAGATGCCGAGGCACTGAAGTTGCTTAACTTGAGTTGCTGGCCTGGCCAGGCTTTCCCCAGGTGTGTGAGAGGGAAACGCGGGGTGAGTCACACGTTGCTGTTTGTCAGGAGCAAGCAGAGCAAGCCCTCTGCTACGTGCGGTTGTTCGCAGAGGTGGCGTTGCCTGTGTTTACCTGCTCTGAACACTGGGCTCTTTTGAGGGCTGTGATGTGTGGGTTTGGGCAGGGGTTGCCTTGTGCCCGTAGTACCAACCCTCCTGTGTTCTTAGGAGGGTCTGTTGTTTTATTTCCAAGAACTACTCCTGCAGCTGTAGAACATTTATTTTATTTTTAAGGCTAAGGATGTGGTAAAAGTGGATAATTAATGGGATTTGAGGTAACTTGCTGCATTTTTGTCAGATGTGTAACTAGTGTAATGGATGGAAGAAAACATGGTGTAGTAGCAATGGTTTCCGTAGACACAGACAGAGATAGCCTGTGTGCCACATGATACGTTTAGGTTTTTGGGCCTGCAAGTACCCCCACAGAGTTATCTAAATGTTTAGGAAATAATTAAGTGCTCAAATTAACTGCGTGTATGAGAATTAGCAGTCTTCCATGCTGAGTCACTATTTTTAGAGAAACAAGGGACTTAGCTCACTGGAGCAAGACAGGTGACCCTGTTTAGCTACCATATTCTGCACGGGTAGCCATGAAAGCCTCCAGCTGTGAGCCTTGGAGCAGGGATTTTCTCAAGTTGAAGAGGACAGTGAAAATGCAGTAGTATATGCACCTGGGCAAATGAATTGAACTGGATTAGATTTGGGAAAAGGCACAAGTTGGACAAAAGCATTTGTTTTGAAGAGGCTGTCTGCAAGAGCCACCATGAGGCATTGCTAGTTCTCCTGTAACAGAAGGAAGTACTGGAGCTAGCCAAGTGTATATATTACATGGCATTTGCTTAAGAAAAAGAAGTGTTTGGTTTATGTTCTGATAGGACTTGGAGTATTTCTTGCAACTTGTAACCTGTGTTTTTTTCAGTTAAGAGCAAACATGGAGTGGATTTACCACATGAGAGTTTAAAGAGATTTGCAAGTAAATTGAAGAGAGTTGTCTAATTTTGTGTTCAGGGCATTAAAGCTGTATATTGTCAGCTTAGAAGGAAGGAAGCCAGGATGCAAGATTATTATCTGCAAATGGATTAAATAAGTTTTTTTAATTGACCTTTTATCAGTCTCAAAAAATTTATTAAATACTTCTGAAAAACAGAGTAGTTCTTATATCAAATTTATTTTTATCAACCAACTATCTGGAGGTAATTGAAATATCCTGGATTAAAAACTGCCTCTTGTTCAGCTACAAGCAGTATAGCAGCAGAGAATGAGCTACAGCACTGCACCAGGACATGGCTTGTGGGCTATGCTTAGATATGTGTTTAATACTGCAGTGTAAAGGACTTTATTGCCTTGTAGTCTTAAAAAAAAAAAAAAAAAAAAAAAAAAAAAAAAAAAAAAAAAAAGTGTATATACTGATATGTTGAAAAGTTGTGTTTTTCTTTTTCTTTCTCTCTTTTTCTTTTTCTCTCTGCATATTTTTAGGACATTCAGGCTGGAGCTAGATAAGCTATTGATTGTTGCACTAGTAATTAATGTGTCCATGATTCAAAGAAATGGTCAACTGTGCTTTCATAGCAACTTCAGAATGATAATTTGATTTTGTTTTAAATTGTTGATGACATTCTCCTTTAAAACTCCCCCACCTTTTTAGTATTCTGTTCCTCACAGTGTTAAACATGGGCTTGTATGATTTGGTTTCCAGAGAAACTGAGAGCCTCAAACTATGTGAACTTCAGAAACACATTTCAGATTTTTTTTTTTTACAACTTATCTATGCAATTTATCATTTGGCTTTTTATTTGAGCCACACCTTTAAATAATGCTGCAAAGCTTTCAGAAATGGTGGTAAATAGATGTTGCACTGCTTTAATGAGATCTTTTTCAAGCCAAATTTTTGATTGCAATGCTTCACATCATGCCAGAGATTTGCAATTGTTTGCAGGTACAATCTGAGAAAGGTGTGACAAAGTGGGTCTGTCTGATTCGTAGGATGCTGTGGATGCCCTGAGATGAAAAAACAACATAGTGCCTGAAGAGTTAGGGAGTTTGATAGGAGGCATTGAAAATCCCATTGGCAGTAGATTGATACAAGGGAAGTTTACAACCGTGTGCTTTTGAGAACTCCCTCTCTTTGGCTCTCCTCAGGTGAAATGGCTTGTGGACCTACAGCTTAGGATATTGGACTGCTTCGTCTCCAAAGCACACAGTTCTTGGCTCACCTGTGAATGTTCAGTGCTTATGCGTAAGTGATGCAAAGTAGCGTGTTTTATTTTGCCCAAGTGTCCTGCGTAAACAACAGGACGTGTCTTAATGCAGACCTGCTCTAGAGCTTGCAAGAGAGAAGGCCAAAATCCTGTTCAAATCATGTTACAGCTCCATGAAATATGGGTGTTCGTGTGGATTTTATTTGCTGCACTTTGTCTCTTCAGGTATAATGCTGCCCTGTTGAAAGGACCTTGTTTTCTTGTTCAGTGATGCACAGAAAAAACAAGACTGTTTCAAATTGGCCGCTTGGTTTGTACGCTTCTCATGTTCTAGTTCAGAGCCAAAAGCGACAGATTGAGTTTGCAGGTTTATAGCCATGACTTATTATGACAAAGAACAACTTGTCAGAGGGATAAAGCATTTCCAGTTACACAGCCCAAAAACATTTTTGATGCACTAGAATATGACCTAAACCTGAAAGGATTTATATTTGTCCTTAGCTTGAAAAAGATTCCTGTGCTGTACTTGACTTTTACTCTTGCACCTGCATTTCACTGTGGAAAATATTTATTTTGCTAAGAAAATGTTGTCAAGGCTTATGCGTGTAATAGCAGAGCAGTTTCTTAAAATCTGCCTTCCAGCCAAACTCTTAATGTGTTAGGATGCTATACTACTGCAGAAGAAAAAGAGTATTTGGTACTAAGACCTGAAAGGAGTTGTATAAGATGAGAGATAGGAGATGAGTGAGAGGAGGAACAACTGCTCCTTTTATCTGTCGTAGGTGCCAAAGCAGGAGGAAGCACTTAGTGTTAATGCTTCCAGATTTACAGTTCCATTAATGCTTCCAAATTTACAGTTCCAGTAATGCTTCCAAAGTTACAGTCTGTATAATCCTAGCTCTGTCTTCAGTGGATTAGATTAAGGTAGCCTTTTTATTTTTTTTATTATTGTGGCATAAATATTTTTAACTAAAACAATCAGCAGCTCTGTCTCCCCACCTTCAGAACGTGTGTTGCGTGCTGAATGTTTAACTTCTTGTGTATTATGTTGTCCTGTTTGACATTTTGGGCTTCTAAGGTGAAAAATATCTAGGAGAGCCCAAATTTATATATACACAAGGTAGACACTGGTATTTACCAGATTGCTTAGGAGTCTGTAACGATCTGTAGGACCATAGTAAGGAGTCTGTAAGATCATAGTGCATATATTCTTTGTACTCTTTTATTATACTTTGCATAGAGAGACATTACCAAAATCATGTGTCGGGGTTCAAACAGAGGATGACACGCAGAAATCTTTGAATTTTTACTGTTCGGGTTCAGTGAGCAGTTAATGCTTGCACCCTGAGATGCCCCTGTGACTGATGCGAGAAAGTAGATACCTGCTAGGGTTTTTCAGCGTGGACTGATTGCTCAACCCACCCCCTGTGTCAGATGACACAGGTAGAGGGAAATCTCCGGAAATGTAGATAGAGCACAAAACGATGTTTGTCAGGTTTAAATACTGGGAAGGAAAAAATCAAGTTGCCTATCTTGTTGTTTGGCTCATATCACATGTATGAACCTGTATGACACACCACTGTGAAGATGGTGTGTAGTAACACTTGCCAGGCTGCATATAACTCAGGTCACAAGTAACATGGTGCTCATAAAGGGCAAGATATTTCACTTAAGTTTTTTCCTTTTGGTACTCTGTATAACATGTGTCAGCCTCTGTATCTGTCATGTGTTTTTTAGTTCTGTCATGGGATGAACAAGACAGTTGGGTAGGGACTTGTAAAGTAGCAGGTAGCATTTAAAAACAAGCACATGTGCAAGAAAAAAACAAACAGATTTGAGCCTCATCTCCATAAATCAAATCTGACCAGGGTCAGCAGGTGCTTTCAGCTATTCCTGTGCAATAGATGTAACTGGAAGCCTCTTCTTGCAATGATCGGGCAAAACTGTTGTGGATTTGAGATGGAGACTGTGTATGTTATCTGATGCCAGAAGATGGCAATTACGAAAAAATGAATGAAAAATTAAAAAACAATTGCTTGATATGAGAGGGAATGTTGAAGAGAATTCTTCTGTATTTGTCTATAACATTGTATTATTTTGTGTAGGGAAATCATTGCTTTCAGAGCTGCATGTGATGGTGCTGGTGAGGAGCAAGAGTACGGATCCATAGGCACTACTGGGTGGCAGACTGGACCCTGCTCCTGCTGGGCATTAGGCTGTGTGAGCCAGGCAGGTGGGCAGGTATAGCCATGGGAAGGGCACTGCGGAGCTTCTTTCTGTCCAGAGTATTTGCTGTGACTTTAAAGGGATTTTCCATTTAGCTGGCCTAGGCTACATGTCTCTTTAAGAAATAGAACTTCTTATTGTGTATTTCAGTGGTCTCCTAGAGGCAAATCTGGCTGTGATAATCTTTTTGGCTACAGTAGTGTTTTTTTTTTTTTTTTTTGTAAATTATTCTGAAATCTGCTTGCTTTGTATCAGTAAAAAAGAGGAGAAAGGTATTTATGTATACTTCCCCACGTGAGAGTTAAGAAAACATGGCGTACAGATTTTCATGCTGCAGAAAAGTCATGAGCTGGTCTTGAAACTGCCCTCACCCTGACAGAAGGTAGTGTTTGGAAGCCTGTTTTTGTGTAGGCCTGCATCAGTTATGGGATAAATCAATGTTCCCATCTCTCTTTTTATCTTTAACAAGCTTAGGAATGTTTTGATAAGTAGAACTGTGAAAGAAGCACTATATTGCATGTTTTGAATGATCCTCACGGGTTTTTGTTATATTTGTTTTTAGATTTAAATCAGCACACAGTGATGAAGAGTGCAGTAATTAAAAAATCATTTCAGAAGTCAATTGCTTTTAGCAGACATTAAGATGATGAACTTGCAATGGCAATAGCAGCAAATTCCGTAGATTAAACTGCTTCCCTACAATGGAAAGGGCTTGGGCTTGGCACTGGATTTAGCTCTGTTCTCTAACAGAGAACTTAATCCTCTGTATGAAACTTGTTCAAAGTGTAAAGCTTTTGGAGATCAGTGGTGCTAGAAAGGCTACAAGTCTCTTTTACAGGCATCATGTTGGCACTTGTCAGCTGCACTCCTGACCCAGTATTTCTTACTATTTTAAATTGAAGAGAATAAAAGTGTCAAATGCAGATACCATGACCTCTTACAGGAGGTAGGAAGGAAACTTCAAGGGAGCTGTAGAAGGAAGGACTCTTTGTAGCCTCACCTGGTAAAAATAGCTTTTTTATTATATTTAAAATACTGACAGAATCTCTGTAGCACATGTTATTTCAGTTGTATCAGCTTTATTCAGGGCTGAATGGCTCTTAGAAAGCTTTTATTGATTTATTTTCATCCTTGCTGTAGTTGCTGGAACATTATTTACTTTTCTTTTGATATCCTTCTGTTAGGTTATCTTTCTCCTGAACGTGTTGCTTGTTTCTCAATGTACTGTTTGGTGTTCTGTGTTGTTTTTAGCAGTTCTGCCAAATTAACTTTTCATAGTGTATTTTTGTTTGTTGTGTCTTTATTTATTGTATTTTATTTTTTATTTTTTATTCAGTGATTTCAACAAGTTAATTTTTATTTTCTTTCCATAGGTTGTTCCACTATTGCACTATTAAGTCTTTCTCCTGACTAGGTAACTACTTTTATATAGATGTTCTTTCACAGTGATTATAGCAGTATCAAGAACAGGGCCTGTGACACCCTAAGAGTCTGTGCAACAAAGAAGGGGATAGAGTCTAGCTCCGACTGCTAGTCTTGATATTAAATGCATACAAATTAATATTGAAGTCAGGTCCGATTTCTCTCTCTTCTTGATATTAACCATTAAGATACTTAGTAATAACTATTTCACTTTTTCACTTTGTATTTGCTCCTAGATAAAAGAACGAAAGCTGGCTATGTGAGAAAATGTTCTCTCCCCCATCTGCTCTTTAATAGCTTTAAGCACTTTAAGCATGTTATTTCTCTGAGGTGTCTGCCCTAGGGCCAGCTGTGGAGCAGTGAGGTAACATAGTGTGAGGTATGAGTGGAGGTAACGTAGCATCAGTTCTGCCTTGTAATGGCCTTTTCTGGGCACCTATAAATTAGCTATTACATTTATTACATTAACATCTAAGTTGGCATGTGATTTCAGGCGTTAATGGTGCTACACTCGCTCGCATGCGCACGCTTGCACGCTAACATAGTAGAGTTGTGTCAAAATCAGTTTTCTTGTTATATGAAGCCAGCCAAAATCAACAGTAATCTGCCTGTCATTGGAGTCTTTTCTTTTTTTGTGTGTGTGCTGTTTTAATTAAATAATAACTTTGCTTTTAAAAATGAACTTTTTGTAGGTCAACGGGGTATCATAAAACCTGGAGTTCTTGAGTATCTTTAGGTACTCATGGAAGAAAGCTTAAATGTATTTAATAAGACAAAAACTTTGAAAGCTCTGTTTATGTAGTGAAGCAAGCAGAATAGTCTACTTGTGATTCTGGATGCAAATAGAGAAGCAAAATAACTGGTCAACGCGCGGGAGCAGTTACATCTGACAGAGCCTGTTTTTCCTTTAGTATCCTCTACGCAGTTTCTTTTTACGGCACTGCATTGTGGAAGATGGCTGTGAAACAGTTTCAGCAGGTTAGGGTTTCATCTGAGTCCAGACAGAGACCCCAGCCACGTGAAAGGGAGGGGTTTAAGGTGCCTTGGGAGAAACATAAGCCAAGCAGATTTCCCACCTCTTTCTTTTTTGGATCACATCTCTGGTTGTAACTTTGTTAATCTGTCTTCCACCAAAGCCAACAGGGGTGCGAGCTTTACCCTAGGTAGCTTTGTCTTCCAATGACCCAAATCTCAGGCTTTCTTGAATTTTCTTCTGTTTGAGAAAGAAATGGGGGTTGGCTGTTAGCCAAGCCAAGCTCCCAGCTACTGCTCATTTCCGTTGTATTTACTTATTGAACAATACTACGTTTGCCTCAGGTCTGATCCATATCTTGGGAGATCAAAGCAAATTACCTCACCTGCTCTGCTTGCAAGGTGGACAGGCCTGTTGGAGGGGAGAGTCTGTTCCTCCTCACTGCTTGCAGAGTTGTAGCCATGGCTGCTCGTGGAGCAAATGTTTGCTGTACTAGGAAAGGTGCAGAATCAGGAATTGGCTGGTATGACCACCAGAACTCCTTTCCAGTAACAGATTTCCTCCATCTGAAGGCCTGGAAGGCTTTGGAATATAAACCATAAACCGAAATCCCTCTGCACGTGCTAATAATAAACAGAACAGTTGCTTGTCCATGTACTTATAAATGGTTAAGGTATGTAATATCTGTTCCACAGGATCCTGCAATTCATGCCTCTAAAGTGTGCATGTATGTATTGAAAATGCACCTTTTCAAGTTTTAAGCCTCTTAATATGTAGGAAAATGGTTCACTAAATGCTATGGTGGCATGAGCATGAGTTTTCCTGGTGGAGGAAATAAGTCCTTAGCAATTTTCCCCTGAACGGCATGTAGTAACTGCATGAAAAGCAGTCTGCGGAAGAGAATCCTTTAATTTCAGTACACCTTTCCTGTTCTCACCTCTTGCCTCTTCGCTCTGTTCTTGTACACAGAAAATGTCAAACAGAAGTTTGGAATGAACTGCTGACAAAATAAAACATCAAGGAAGGATTTGAACTGGATATCTGCAAAAACATGAATGTTACTGGTGTTCCCCCTATTCTTTTTTAAACCTCTTCCCTCCTTTGGATGTAAGAAGTGTAGTGAAGTTAGCTGCTAGAGTGCAGAGTACTGCGTGTGCCCTTCTGCAACACCTGTGTTTACCTGGGAACCTTGGCAGGACACGACTTTGCGGCCGTCCTTCACGCCGAGTTCTTGGTTTGCTTTCAGCTATGGCAAGAAACACACTCCCTGCATTTTGACTAGCAAATACAGTTTGACTAGTTGATTTAGGAATTTTCAGTTTGGCAAGTGATATAAATTCAGTTACATACTTCCTCACATTGGAGGAGCAACTGTCTCTGTAAATCCTGATCTGGAACCAAGTATGCCTTCTGACTAGTGTTAAACATTTTCCCTGCTCTTCTCTTTGGTGTGTTGATGCCTTTGGACAGGCTTTGTGTAAATCTTTTTTTTTCTTTTGTTTCAACATTTGTCAGGTTCATGTAGAGAGAAAGATAACATTTGGAAGTTATTATAGAGGAGCAGAAGCACAGATGGGTCCAACCTTCCTCTTGGTGAGCGAAAAGAAAAGAAGGGGTGGAGGGAGATAGGTACATTGAAGCTGGTGTGCAGCCCTTGAGCAGAAGTACCACCCTGATTTGCTGCTCTCTGCTTTCATGTGGACTGAGATACTGGCTTCCTTACAGGGGGATGGGTGTTCTGGGGCTTGCAGTTTTACTAAGCTGTGAGGTTCTGCTGTATCCTGTCACGTGTTTACAGAGAGGGAGTCAAACCCGAAGAGTTCAAGTGTGTTTGGTTACAAGCTGTGCAAGTACTAGAATATTTTCCATTGCTTTCTGTGCAAACATTTCTTTGTGCATGCCATTTCAGGGCAAACTGGTATCAAAGCACAGTACTGGTTTTAGCTACCTGATGTTGTGGCCTGTTTTCATATAAGCTCTAGCTCTGGAAATGCATTTAAGATTGGGTCGTGATGTGCAGGTGCACATTCACACATGCACACTTGTCAGATTACAGAAAAGCGTAGTTAATATCTTGAGTATTCCTGTATAACTTGCTTCTAGTTATCTTGAGTTAAATCTTTTAAAAGTGGGGAGTAACATCATGAATTAAAAACATGGAAAACATTAGTCTATCTTTTGCTAATTAAGTAGGTTTACAACTAGTAAAGGGAAGTTTGATTAAAAAACGACACCTAGAAAGCAGAATAAATGAGGAAAATGATAATTACCTTTAGGTGTGCATCTGTGTATTTTCTCTTGCATGTGGTTCACTGGGGAAAAAGAGCACAGTGATGTGATATGTAATTTAACCTTTTGGCACGGGAGAATCCAGAGGTGGGTAGACAAGAGACACTGGGAATAGGTTGAAGGAAGAGAATTGACTTGAATACAAGGAAAAACCTATTCCATGAGAGGATAGAGAAACAGCGGAAGGAGGTGACTGGCCTGGATAGACCTGCATTATCTCGTCTGGTCTCATAGCTGAGCCTGCTTTGAGCAGCTGGCTGGGCTGGAGACCTTCCACGCTGTCTTCCAGTCTGAATGATCCTATGATCTGTCAGCCCTGTTGCATTACAGTATTATCCACAGGAGCTTCTGAGGCCAAGGGATGGCGTGATTTTTCATAAGCGATGTCTCTATGCACATAGTTTATCTAGAAACTGTGGCATCAGATGAGCTGATTTTCCACTACACTGAGTAACTCTTGCTTCTGAAGAGGAGGGAAGTTAGTGGCCTGCTGTTGAGAACTGTGAATTCAGAGTGCAGAGTGTGGCTCCCAGGAAGCAACCCTCGGTGTCTGTGTGTTCCCACATCTTGGGAAAATGCCTTTATTAAAAACAGTTGCTGGTGATACCGGAACTACTACTGCAGGTGTTCTCTATGAGAAGCAAACTGCTTATTCTGAAGGACTGCACACACCAATTTTGACATTTCTGAGGTATGTGTTGTGTCCAGCCATATCCTGGGAGAGCTCTCCTTGCTCACCATCTCTGCCACTTTATCTGTGTGATCTGTTCAGTCTCTTGCTGTCTATAGCAATGACATCCTTCGCTCCAGCAGCTCTGTAGCTGCAACTTACTGTGCCCTATAGACAAGGTAAATAATATTTTCTGATGAGATGATTCCCTTGTTGTGTGGTCCATTGTTGATTTGAACCAGGAAAAAATTCTCAGTAGTTTACAGGGCATGCTGTGCATAACTGCTGCAGTTCTCCTTGGAGGATGCACGTCGTAGGACTGCGTAAAAGATTTGCATGTTAGGTTGTAGTGCTTTAGGGTACGTGTATGCCTGCTGTGCGTCATTTCCTCCCTTTGGCCACCTCTTCATTTTAGCCATTTATTCATCTTGCTCTGACAATCTCATGTTCCTTAGTGGAAGTCCCAAGTGTTTATATTCAAAAAGAAATAACTTTTAAGTAACACAGTAACTTATGCCCATCTCTGTCCTTATTTTCCATACTCATTATCTTCACTTGATCATTTGCACTATTTGAGGGTCTTTCTCCTTTTAGATGGACATGGATAGGGCACCCACGTTTGCCTGCATGTCTTGACTTTCTGGCTCTGAGGCTCTTTGTTCTTAATTTTTTGTGTTGCTTCTACAGTTAGTAGTAAAGACAAAACTTACTATGCTGCCTGCAGCAGCAGCACCATACAAAAAATACTTGGGTATGCAGTTATATTGTCAGCTGCGTAGCTTTCCCCTTTCGGGGGGAACTGACAGGATAGGTGTTTAAGAATTGGAGAAAATGTTTGCAGCCCCCCACCCAAAACAGTGCCACAAACTAATTTGAGTATCTTTACATAGCAGTATTTGGCTGTTGCTGCAGGGCAATGCATGGATGTGCTCTAGGACAGATTATCAGGAGCCTGTTTATCTGGAAACATTTTGACAGAATTGGTCAACTGCAGGACTCAACTGCAGTGCTCATCACTGCAGAAGCCAGCTGTGGTGTTAGTATAAATTAGTCCTTCAGTCACCCTCCTCTGGCCCTAGATGTTGGATTGTGGGCACTGTACACGCTGTTGATGTTAACAGACTGGGGAGGGCCACCGACAGTGGCCAGCAGCCTGCAACAGAAGCCTGTGTGGGCTGTGGGTGCTTGCCAGCCATCTGTCAGTGGTCACTTCCAGGTTCTTTCCCATTATGGCTTCAGCCAGCTGTGCCAGGCTATTTGTATTGATGGTCTAACTGCAGAAAATGGTTGTTTTTTTTTCTAATTATTGCCACTTGGGGATAGGCTGCAGGCAGCATCAATGCACACAGAATGTCTGAGTTCTTTCCTTTCTGCTCTTACAAATTTCTAGATGGAACTCATTTTCAAGAGGAGCAAATTAGATCTTCTTCAATCTGTCATTTGATTAGCTTCTTGTTCAACTTGTACATGGGCCTACTTGCTTGACCTGACTCTGGTTGAGTGCTACTGAGGTGTCAGGAAAGCCTTTGGT
Organism: Nothocercus julius; assembly: GCA_013398735.1. NCBI lineage: Eukaryota > Metazoa > Chordata > Aves > Tinamiformes > Tinamidae > Nothocercus > Nothocercus julius. The sequence continues at coordinate 214,792 of VZSV01000268.1, read as the reverse complement.
GGAATTGTAATATTCCAAATTATACGTTTGTAGAAGCAAATATACTGAGCTGCTAAGCAGCTGGTGAGTTTGCACCAGCCTGCAGCAAACGGGGACAGATAAGTAGCTAATCACTGCTGAACCATGCCAGCCGTATGGGGTGGGGTAATGTAGTGAGGCAAGACATAATTATGTTCTGGGGTGGTCATCAGATACAGCTCTCCTGGGTCCACAAAGCCCAGACGGGAACATAAAACCGTTGTCCTTGCAGATCAGTTCTTGGCTCTTGAGTAGTTTCCAAAAATAGGGAAAACACAGTCCTTTCTGAGGACGCAAATGGTGGTGCTGGATACTAAGTTAGAGTGGTTTTGTCAATGCGTTGCCCTTCCGAAGGACGTGTCATGGTTCCAGATTTTTTTCAGGTCATGAAAATTAAGCTTCTTGGTGGTCTTTAAATATAACTTGACGTAGGAAAAGATTTTTTTATTATTATTTTTTTTTCAAGTCTAAAACAGTGATCAAGGATGATTTGTTATTTCAGACTTAGCATTTAAGATGAAGATTTCCCTTTTTAAGAATCAAGGTCTGGGCCTTTGTCAGCCTAAAAGCTAAAAAGCCTAAAAATCATGTGCATCTTCTTTAAAGAAATGGTTGCCAATTACTATTACTTCAGTTTTTCATAGCTATACTGGAAAATCATAAAAGACGGTATCTTTCCTTGCAGTAAATGAGCGTTTTGGTTACTTTGAAAAATCTGGATTTTTTATTTTTTCTTCTTAAGCCTCACTACTTTCTCCTTGCTGAACTCTGGGACAGCTTCCAGGACTTTGTCCTGGAAATAGTTTTAAGATTCTAGAATGAAATCATGACCTTGCTGCTTTTCACTTGGGCTGGATTTCTCTTCGAAATGGTACCAGTTAAGATGACCCTGAAGATTCAAGCATTAACTTCCATGAAGGACAGCTTGCTGAGAGAAGCATTTTATATGATGTACCTTTAAGACTGTCTGCTGTCCAACACCCACAGCGTGGGCACAATCTCAGTGCTACCTGCTTTGTCACGGAGCTTAGTTCAATACACAAAGTACTTGTTTCTGGGCATTGCTTAGCAGGACTCTTTCAGTTTAGCTTATTCAAAAGTGCAAGGAAACATCCATCAGCCACAGGTTGGCAGGTGTTATAATAACTTCCAGAAAAAGGTCTTAAAAAGCTGATAAAAAGGAATGGGAACCTCTCACAGTGACTTTTGGGGTACAGGATTTCAGGTTGACTTTCATGTTCTCATTATATGCTGTTGGTAGAATATTTTGGTTGGACTTGGAGTGACTGATTTGGTTCAAATATTGTCTCCTGTCAGCCCTAGAGGCTGTCAGTTCATTTCCCATATACATCACATTTGCAGCTTAAAGAGAAGAAAGCCTTTGCTTGTTTGCTTTTAATATCATGGTTTGTTCTTTTGCCAACAGACCTTCTTATTGCTTGCTCAATCCAAAAGTTCAATGAAGATTTGTCATTTCAGACTGCAGCATTTAAGATGAAAAGTAACATGTCTAAGGGCTGTCTTCTAGGGCCTATCAAGATCCTTCTTATCTGCTATCCAGAGTAGTTTTTAAAAAAATAAAATTGAGTTTGTAAAAATGAAAGAAAGTGAGAGAAGCAAATGTGCTGTGGGAATTCTGGAATTAGTGGTTGTAAAGACTAAGGCTTGTTGAAATAAGGTAAATCAGAGCTTCAGGCTGCACTTAGTTTTTGGCTTTCAGCAGGAAAAATGTGTAGGAAACCCATTTGAACTTACTCAAGGTGTAACCTATCTCTGGAGAATGAGGAGGTTGGGTGATTTGAAAAAAGAAAGGAGCCTGGCAGACTGGATTTGTAGGATGAAATAGTAACTTGTATTACTTGCTTTTTTTTTCAATCTCTCATTATGTTTTCAGAATCACTCTCTAGACTGAGTCCTGGCCTAATGTTCAACTCTTCTTCTATCCCTTTTTTATTACACTGTGCAAAGCAAGAGAAATCTGGAAGATTAATACATCTGTACTTTTCTGAACTAAAAAGTAGACGGTTTTGAGGATGAAAATGTACACTCAAACTCAAATATCTTGTAAATCAGTCTCTCCCAGTTCCAAATTTTGACTGATGTAAGGTTTTAAACCCCATCTAGTCCCTGTTTCATGGGAGGGAGCACCACTTAATAGCTACCAAAGTTGCTGCCACCTTGTGTGTGCTCTTCCCTGTAACTCCACCATTTTACTGGTGACTTTTCTTCTTTTCTCCCCCGAGGAAGATGTGATTGAGGATGCTATGATGTCAGCAGTCAACATGCAGTCAAAGTTAGATTGGGATTTGAAAAGCTGTTGTGCCATGACATGGCAAAGGGATTTTCCATTCTTAGCCAGTCTTTTGGACCTAGAGAGTTGTAAATAGGACAGACTGTGCAAGACTTGTTTTCTGTAGCACATGGTCCAAGGTTCAGCTCGCTACGTTGTAAAACAGCTCTTACAGGCTGTTTCTGATGCTCCCGTGAAGTTAGGTGACGTTGTAGTGGGTGCCATTCAAACTGCAGGCAGAGCATGTGGTACAGCTGCTCTTTTCTGGGGCTGCAAGGTGGCTAAGGGTCACCTCTTTACAGCTGTTACAGGATGACTGAGGCCTGCACTAAACCAGACCATTGGTGACATAGCCTGTAATTTTAGGTTAGAAGTCTGAAAAGGAAAATACTGACATCTGGGAGACTTTTCGTGTAGACCCTGCTATAGAGATAGAAAATTGCTTTTAGTGACAAGAAGGCAGCTCTTTCTGTTTTTCCACTAGTAAATTAGTAGGAAAATAAGGGATTCACTGTTAACATATTTTTTTAAAAGCAACATTTGGAATTCCATCCATCAACTTTATAAATGATTATTTTGAAAACTGTGGTATTCTTTACTTCCACCGAATTTTTTAATCAAAGGCCTTATACCTTTGATGGTTCTTGGAATGTGTTTTAATGATGTGAGGAACTTTTTGATCTCTTGTTAAAGCATTACAGTACACTTCAGTAATTAGTACATTGCTTGGCTCCAGTTGCTGTTTCCTTCACTATCAATAGTTATGTTTGTTGCTTTTTATTCCTGTATCAAAGCTTTCTGGCCAGGTTCAGATTTATGCAAACCAATCAACTTGTTGATTTACTTAAAAGCTAACCTGATAAGAGCATCCTTTACACTCAGCATTAGGCGAGACTTGGTTTATTTAAGTACCGCAAATGATGCTCACCTAAAAGGCACAGGCTCACTCTTATGGATTAATGCACTTTTTCTCCCACTTACTGGTTTCCTCTGTTGCACTGTTCCCTGTTGCACTTGTGAATTGCATCGTTGCTGTTGGCAGTTACATGCTTTCTCAGAGGGGACTGCAAAACTTAACCCTTTTTCTTTTTTAAACTTTTTTCTTTTTTCCTTTTGTTTTTGAATTGAAAGTTAAAATGCACACAAAATAGAGAAACAATAATGCATTTAGGTAACTTTTAATATGATCTTACTTTGGCTTCAGAATAAATTCTTACCTGTTCTTGTGTGATGTGGTTACATGAAGGGGAGCTCCTCTTGGAACATGTCTGGAACATTCACCTGAGGGTACGAGAAGTATCAAAGGAGTCATTTGCCCTCAGGCCTGTGTAATGTGGAAGACAGCCATCTGGGAGTTCACAAATTAAATTCCTGGATTATCTTCTATCATAGGAAAGGAAGTATTTGGTGTTTGAGTAGTGTATTGCAACACATTAGCCCCAAGTTTTGCTGTGGAGATAATTGTGTGGGGCACCAGGATTCTGTAGCGCTTCTCAGATGTGTTTTAATTGTTCTGTTTGAAGCTCCAGTAACTGATACAGTACAGCACTGGTACAGAACAACTGAAGAAAATATAAACATCTAGTACTTGCTGTTTATCAAATACTTTGTTCACTTCGTTAACCCTTTCCGTGACCTGCAATTCCGCTATTCTGCTCTGCCACAGAGCTCATTTTTGCCTTCTTGCACAGAAATAAAACCCTTCGGCCCAAGGGTGAGGCAAGGTGACTTGCTATAAGCTGTGACCTTTTCTTGGAGAGGAATATAATGCATTTCCTTGTCATGGCAGATGTACAATAGCTTGTTTTTATCCTAATGTTCAGGTCTTCCTTTTGGCTCTTTAGCTCTAGAGTGCTGTTCAGCAGTTTCTGGTCTTAGCTTCTCTACCGTGTCCCTTCTTCCCTTACTATTTTTTCAATCAGGTCATATCATATGCTTTGCTAATTGTGAGAAGTCTGAAATTACTGGCCAGTCTGCTTTTAAACTTTAGAGAGTGAGATCTTTTATCCAATGATCTCACAGTAATAATGACGCTTTTGCATTCCTTGAGCATTTATGCTGTATTGACTGGGAAACAATGATGAAATATTTGAATTTCAGGAGGTTTTTACTTGCACTTTATAGCCAGGTGGCTTGGATTTGAGTTCTTGTGGAGGCAAGTCTCCAAAACCTGAACAGATAAAATATACTATGTGTAGCAGTAGTCACTCAGTGTTGCAATGTAATCTTCCAAATAGCTTGAGTTAATCAGAGATTTCACTCTTTCATTCACAGAATCTTAAAGGCAATGGAAAAGCATTAAGTTTTTATTCACATTCTAACATATGCTTTGAATGTTTTTGGGCTCTGATCAAAAGCCACAGTTCTTCCCTACCACCAAGTTTTATTGCATAACCATAACACCTGATACCGTATTTAAAGTATTGGGCTTGCCCTGGTTTTCAGGGTAGGATATACTATAGTACACCGGGCTGGTTTTATATAAAGCTAGATTAGGATGTTGGATGTGCTTCTAGCAAGAAGAGATTTAATGACACAATGATACTGCAGAAGTATGCTTTGTGCTAAGTTTATGTTCTTATGAAATGGCTTCATGTGCTAAAGCGAGACAGATCATCTTGCTAAAGCAAGACAGAAATCTAGAGACGATCAACATGGTGCTGATGTTACTTGAAATGTAGGCAACATCGAAGATTTCACCACCAAGGTAGTGTTGTAACTTTGTCTTGGGTTTCCTGGTGGGGCTGGTAGATGGTTCTGTCTGGATACCACTCATTCCCACACGTGTGTGTGATGTCCAGGCCATCAGACAGGTTACTGGCTCATAAAGACAGTGAAGTCTTAGACACATGTGTTGTCAGCCATAGTGTCCTTGTCTTCAGTCCATTATGAAACTGTGCTTGGCAAACTTGCCCGTTGTGGCACAGATGTGGCTACTCTTCTACATGCTCCCTCAGGCTTGTTAGGGGGGATATTTATGTGAGGGACACACACATAAGCTGGAAGCAGAGAGAGCTTCTGGTGCGGCACAGGGTGAAGGCAGCCAACAAACCACATGATCAAGACAGACTGGTTTGCATTTTTTTTTATTTTCCAATGTTTTAATGTGGCATGAGCAGATTACATGCTTTTAGTTTACAGTAAAATACCCGCCTGCATCCATCCGAGTTGGCCACTTGAATTAACGCTGTCTTAAAATTTTAAAAGCAATCTGAGTATTTCCAAGTGAGAGAAGAGATTTCAGTTTTTATCCTCACATATTTAGGAAAACTGTCCTTGTTTATCTGTTGCAAACCTCTCAGGGAGAGGATTTTCCTGGCACTGCTTGGGTTACTTGAGGTAACTCCTTTTCCTTCCAGACCTTGCTATGAGTCTGGCTTTTTTAACAGAGGTTCTGTCTGCTGTGCTGGAAGTACCATGGGGGGATGTATTCATTTAGGTTGTAAATGTTCAGATAACACTTGGAGGTGAAAAGTTACTTTTACAAAGTGAAATAAAACACTCAAGTGGTCATTTGCCTTTTACCCTCCACCTCTTCTCTTTTTTTTAACTAGCAGGAAATAATTAAATAAAAAAATAAAATAGATGGTGGGGGAAGAAATCAGAAGTAGGGGCATTTTTCCAATCTTCATACACAGGGTGGGGGAGAGAGAGGCCTACTGGGACTATGTTAAGAAATCTTTAGCTTTTACTGACACACGTCATCTAGAAATCTAAGCAAAACAGTAAAAGCTTTTAAAAATAGTTTATTTTCATATGGAACTCCTATAAACATATTGACAATTAGACTTGATTAATTTCTGTCTGGCTATACAGAGAGCTCAGTCTGTTATTCTGATGGAGTAAGGGAGAGCTCATGTGGAGAGGAGCTTTAGGACTGAGGTATTTGGAACAGCGCATGTTAAGCATTTTTGTTACATGAAGAATGCATTTTGCTTTTTGAAGAGACTGTTGCTCTTCCACAACCTCGAGCTTACTAGTACCTTAAAGCTGGCCAAACACAACTGGATACATACCTTTCTATGTAAAAACCCTTAGTCATTAATCATCCCTGGTAATCTGTCATTTAGTATCAGCGCTGATAAGTGATAATTGTCTTTCACAGTAGGATTTTCAGTTATGATAGAACTGAATGGGATATGGACTTAGTACTGGTTACAGGATCTCAATTGTCTTTTCATTAAACCTTGAACTTGGTTTTCTTTCTATTTGATAAGCTCAGGTTTTCCTTTTCACTGCTGTTAAAACAAAACAAAATTCCGACTCTGGAGGGTCTCTCTTCTGCAGTCTTTGTGTATTTAAACCCTGTGCTTCCAGAAGCCAAGTTGAGACTTTTTTAAAAACATATTAAATCTATGGCCTTAAAGTAACTGACTTTGCACATAAATTCATAAAAGCAAGGGACTTGAGTGGCTTGGGTGAGAGGCTTTGCCATACTTGAAAGTCAAAATGCTGTTGACTGTTCGACTTCAGCTGCTAGCCATTGGTTTTGGCTAAATTTTTCCCTGCTAAGTTAATGAGCTTAATAATATCCGGTATTTTCTCCACACAGAGATATTTATAGCTCAGTCACCTCTTCATCCTTTTGATAAGCTATTCCAACCATAGCCATGTACCCATGTCTTTGAAGCACATCTTCGAGGCATATGTTTCCTGGTTTGCCAGTGCATAAAATATTCTTGACCATTGGGATCTTGTCAGTGGGGCTTATACAGAGAGAAGAAACGTGGCACACTCATCTTGTATGCACTAGTCATGATGAATTCCCAAGCTAGCGTGCTTGTAAAGGCTCATTTATCTCTTTTGCTATAGATGCTTTTACGATATTATAACATAATACCTAATAATTAGGAATATGTATAATAATAATTAAAATGACTGACAAGTGGAATAAAACTATCTGTATCTGCCCATTATAATAATAAAAGACTCTTTGTTGTATTACCATGTTATATTCTTGTGTGCAGTCATTTCCTTTACCCATTTTCCCTTCTGTCAAAAATCTGAACAAAACAGGGCTTACAATATAGTTGTAAGCTTGGGTTCTAGTGGACAGATACAGTACCAATTTCCTGAGTTGGAGCATTTACTAGAGCGATCTTGTCCACAGCAGGTCCTTTGCCTTGTGCCAGGTTCTTTGTCCTGACTAGACACCTTCCTGAAGTGACCTGACAGCTGGGGGTGGCCCTTCATACACCTGTCTGCTTCAGCAGGAGTGCTCATCTTTTACAGTGCTCAGGAGCATCTCATTGCGTTCTTTCTCATGAAGCATTTCTAATTTGCAATACAGAAATCAGCTTTGTTTTTTTCACGTCTTTTCTATGAGGCTTGCTTTATTTATTTATTTACATTCTATTTTTAAGAAATCCCTTAGATCTTATGAAGTACTTGGTGATGCCAATAATGCACGGTAGTGTGGGCCCAGCTAACGTGGCTGTACGGTGTAGCGTCAGTGGGGTGTAGCGGTGTAGAATCTCTCCTGAAAATACTTGTGGACGTGCTTAAAGGAGCCTTAAATCTGTATGAGTGTATGCCCAATTATTAATATATCTGCTCTAAATTAATTGGGGGACGTGAGTGCTTGATCTTTAAAAAGAAGCTACAAGCGACTTGAATAAGAAAAATAGCTCTGTGGATAAGCCAAATTCTTTCAGTTTGTTAGCATAGCCTGTTATTTTGTTGGAAAGTGCTGTCACTGCAACAGTCAATTCTGTTCTTCTGGAAGCTGTTTAGTTTTTGTGGCATCTGGCAGCATCTTCAATATGAGTCTTAAATTGTATTTGATGGAAATACAACTCACTTCCATCTGTTTCACACGTGCTTTATACTGAAAGTGGGGCACACATGCAAGCGTATTTCCGATGTTCATAAATAAGATAGCAACAAAACCCACAGTATCAAGACAGTCTCTTCTGGAATGGATTTTAACATCTTAACCACAGGAAGCAATTGAGTCCCCCCCACCCCTCCTTCATGTTTCCTGCCAAGCCGCCCACATGCTCATTGCGGTGCGTTGGGGTTTGGAGCTCCTTTTTAAAGACGCCTTTAATTTTCTCCAATAACCAATTGAAAATGGATCACGGTGACTTTAAGGAAAATAGGAAAATTAGTAATAAAACTGCAGCCGTCCAGTTCTGTTTACAGTACACGTGGGAGTATTGAAAATGGCCTGCTGAAGAAATGTGCAAGTTTAGCCTATAGAAACAGGTTAGAGGCTGGAAGCAGCACTAGTGTGCCTGCTTCACCAATAGCCCTCCTGTCCACAACATTTTCCTGTTGTTTTCAGTAGCTGATTGGCTGTCTAGGCTATCACATATTAATAACAAGTCTAGGAACTGTTTTTCATGTTACCCCAGCAGAGAAGTTTTGGTACAAAGTTAACGGGCCCTGCTCCCAGGGTGTGCCAGAGGGTGCTGCTTTGTTCGCCAGGTGCTTGCTGGCAATGGGTGTTAGAAGCTGCTGAGGATTTCAGGATTTCTGTACATTCCTATGCGTTAAAGAAGCAATAATTTATTCTCTGTCCTATAAGATTGGAATGGTTCTGCTAAGTAAATAGTTTGGTATTGTGTGCAATGTTTTGAAATTAGGTGATAAAGAGTTCACTTACCATTAACGCAGCCAGTCCCCACCACTGCATATGCAAAGGGGATAGTCCCTGCCTGGAATTCAGCAGCTGCTCCAGGCAAGTTCAAGCTTCCTAGAGGCTCAGCCTTGTGTCTCTTAAATGCTCAGTCTAGGTACGGAAACAGCTAGTTGAAAGGTGTCAGAATCCCAGGTAAGAATAGAGGTCTTGCTAAATCCAAAATCCGCACTTCAGAAAAACTGTTTCTCCCCCCATAACAGGCTTTTGTTCAAAGTAATTTCTGCACATGAATTTTCCTGCCTGAAAGCTGTCACCTTATCTTTATTAAATGCACTGCTGCATGTTGTGTGTTTGTATATGTTGATATGTGTGTTTGGTAGCACTGGTGTCTCTGTCTCGGTGGTGAATCAGCAATGTAAGATCAGCTGTGGAGCCCCTAGATCTAAAGAAATTGGGCTTTGCAGAGCATTTGAGATGACTTAGTCAAACCCAGAACCTGATTTTCAACTGGACAGCATGCTGAATGATGTGTTTTATTTATTTATGACAAAACTAGGTCTCTTTTGGTAATAATTCCCTGTAGCTTAAAGGTATTTCACATTACAATCATATGTGTAAAGTATATATGCACAAATACTCTGATAGTTACCAATTTCTTTTTTATAAGTAAAAATATTTAGCTAGTAAAAATCTTAGCTGTCAGCAGTTGCTGGCTCAGTTGGATCAGCAACATCTATTTTGTTGTGCCAAAAACTGGGGCAAAAGACATCAGGAAGCAGCTGGCCTGGGCTGGAGCTGCAGCTTCTGTAACCTGGGCCTTGCAGAAGGAAACCACCAGAGAAATCAATGTTGGGGTTAGCTTGGCAGTTGGTTTACAAAGCAAACTCAACAGGGAAAGTTGCAGGGAAGTCGGAATGAAACCCTGAAATCATCAACCTTTGGAGATGGCCAATAATTTTGTCGTACTTCAATTCTCATAGTCTTAAAATAATCAGGGTGTCTCTGGATATAGGTTTTATCTGGATTTTCTGGTATGGTCTTGGTTAGACTGTGTTCTCTATGAAGTAAATGGAGATATATGATTTCTATTTTATTCCAGATATTTGGGGACTAGTACAAATGTTCATGGTATTTTGGGGGAGGCGAAAAAGCTGCCATATTTGATTTCAAATACATCTGATTAAAAATTGAACCATGTGAAAAAATTGGAATATTTTGTAATGGCCAGTAAAATCATTCCATTTATACATGAGGAAGGGAGGTTAAATTTCATTAAGGGTCTTGTGAGCCTAGAAATTAGGAAATTGAATCAAAATGGGCAGAAGCCTGCCTATCAGATGAGGCTTGCATAGGCAGGCCTCATGTTCAAAAGAATATGAAATATTTCTGAATTATTGTCAGGGCTTGGGTTCCTTATATGACACTTGTACCCCCTAACAGCTCCAGGCCTCTGCACTTTCTAAAGTGCAATAAAAGCTAGTCACTTTCTAGGACATTGTTTATTTTCTTAAGTGACTTTTATATAAATATATATATATATATGTATATATGTGTGTGTGTGTATATATATATATATATATATTTTTAATGGATTTAAAATGCTGTCCTTCTGTTTTTATGTTCCTTGGTCTTCATTAGGTAGCCTAATTTAAGGGGTTTTCCTTGAGTTCCAACAGTGCTGCAGTCCAACAGTTTCAACAGTCTGTTTCTTGCTCTGGGCCTGTACAGGAGCAGGTAGATTTGGAGAGGGCAGTGAACGGTCTCTGTGAAGTTTGCCCTGCAGAGGCAATGGGTCCGCAGTAGCCAGAGGTCTTGAAACTGCAACCACTTGTGTTACCACCCCTCGTTTTGCAGATTTTACTGTAATTGTCCCCATTTGGAGAAGGCAGTAATACAGTTCTCCTCGAGAGGAGTGTTTTGTTTCCAGCGTGCTGGGTATTGGAGGCTACTGCCTTCGTGTTTTCTACTCCCTTATCCCTTTTTTAGTGCAAGGAGCTGCTTATCACGTCCTGTGTGCCATGCAAACCTGAGAACAACTTGGTCCACAGAAAGCAAGGGCTGCCTGATGGAGAGGTGCTAGGAAGCAATCTGCATTTAAACGCCTGCTGCCTTTGTGCAAGCTCAGCCTCAGGCTCATGTGGGTGATACCCAGGTCACTGGCTAACGTGATGTTTCTTAATTTATGGCTTGTCTTTATAATCTGTGTGCCCTGCAATTTTGTTCCAAAGTTCTGCTTAGAGAGATGTTGCAGAGAAGATACATTTTGATATCCTTAGGATATCAACAGCTGGACCTTTAATATGTGGAGTTTCTTTTGTCTTTTTTTTTTTTTTTTTTTTTTTTTTTTTTTTTTTTGTCTGTAGTTTATAGACTACACTGTGCACTAACTGCTTTTCTTTCCTTTATATGCCTGGGATTTGCAGACCTTTATAGTAATCTCCGCTGGACTGATGACTTTGCATTAGTGGTGATAATTAAGCACGTTTTGCGATAGGAAGGGATGCAGCTTAGCTGAGGTGAGCGGTGCTTGGGTCTGGAGCTAATGCAATACAGAAGCTTCCCTGTCTTTCCTTTTATGTCTGCAGACTGATTTTTATTTTCATCTTCTCTGTAAAAGCTTTACTGGACTTGCCAGCCTTTACATTTTAGTGTTATATTTTAGCAAAAATCCCCTTAGGAGTTTGCTGCTTTTTCTGAGCAAGTAGGCAGTCTCTGTGGATATGCTATCGAATGGGATGCATCAAAGAAGCTCAATAGATGTTCAGTTCAGTCTGAATAGTAGAAGATAATATGCTTATGTAAAATATACTGTATGTGGCCATTCCTGATATACTTCTGAGCACTGTATCACCGTGACTGGTATCGGAAATGAATACATTTTAATCAGGAAATAAACAGCAAGTTTTTAACAGTGATGACCAACTTTTTTAGCAGATTATTGATGCATATGCAGTTAAGTTCCCATAGTTTAAATCACACCTGGCTGTTTTACTAATAGGAGCATTACATGGCCCTTGTCAAGTAGGATGTGAGATGGGTTATTAAAATATCTCTATAAAACATGTTTTTAAATATCTTTATAAAACATGTAAGTATTTCTTAATTTAATAATCACCTGCATTAAGCATGTTTTTCATCTCCGGTGGTGTGTTAGGTGCAGATGGCCAAGGCTTGTCCTTTCCAACCTGGTGTCAGGTGTCATGATTTAGACATGAACCTGAGCTGCTACTAGAAGTCAGTGATGAAATAGAGTTTGGTGGCCAGAATTTGGTCGTTGCTGTTTTGAGAGACTGTCCTGAAATCAGCAGGCATGGCTTGGCATAGGTCTAAACTATTGGCAGTGTCTAGTCAATAAAGACACTTAATGGCGCTCTGGTGCAAGATGAACTGGATTTCACCTGAAGATAGAGGGATTTCTTTGTTTTCCAAATTAGCATTGAGGTCATTTGTGGCAGAGCCTGGCTTGATTGACCCTGCACCTGTCTGAGCTAGAGTTTCTGTGCGTGGTAATTCTGGGTTCACCCTCAGTTTCACACTGGCTGTAAAGCTTTACACCCAGAGGCTGCCCAGCAGGCTGGGTCAGCGTTGCAGAGAACGGCTGGCCCGGCCCCTGCAGCCAGACAAGCTCAGTGCTGCGTCTGGAAAGGTTGGCAGTGGTCATCTGAAGTGTTTGTGATTGGGCTGTGTGTTGCCAGTTTCTGAAGTAACTTTCCCAAAATGGTGTCTTGCAGCTCTTTTTTTTTTTAATTATGATTATTATTTTTTTAATGATTACTAGTTATAAGCACGTTCTCTAAACTCCCTCCCTTGCAGTGCAACTGGGCAAAGTCCATCTGGGCTGTTTTTGTGGTTTATTCATCATTGCACGTAATAAGGGTGCTAAAAAAGAAAAATCAATAGCAGAGAAAAGAAGATAATTCAGCTGTGATGCTGCTTATCTGCACGTCAGGATCTCTGATCTTCCAGGAAATGGTTATCTAAAAATTCCTGCAAGAATTCCACTGCTCTCTTTCTCTAAGCATGTGGGTCTGGGTAGTCTAGGTGTACTTCAAACTCTATTTCCACTCAATATACCTACAAGGCTGCTTTTGCATGTATTACAAAGCAGACAGAAATCTCTATTTTCAGTGCCCCATATGAATATTTGAGTGTTTCAGTTCATTGCAAGGATTAAAAGGGTTAGGCAAGGAGTTGTCCTTCAGAATTTTTTTTTTTTTTTTTTAAGACATCTTGTACTTCTAAGAGCAATGAATTTCAGGATAGTCATTACTTGAATGGTGAATACTGCACAGTGGTATCTGTTCCACAGAACCCTCTTCTCTCTTCTTTTTTAAAGCAGAAATGTCCTAAGCAAGAAAAGCTTCCTTTTTTTCCCCACTAGCTTTTCTCTTGAAAACAATTGAATATCCTGGGAAGGGACATTGCCGAAAATGAACCCTCAGGTAGAAAACAAGGCATGTATCACCTATGGTGTTACCTGTGAAATGTCTGTTGAAAAACAAGGAGAATGCTTTAGGGAGAACTACATATTCTAAACAGTCATTTTAGTACCTTTTAATATTTCAATATATAAAAGAATTAGGAGCCATTAGAAAGCTAGGTAGTTCTTTAGTATTACTTTTAATATAGTTTTGTAAAGCTTGAGTTATGGATCCACTGAAGCTGTCCAATTTAAGTAACCTTATTTTTATAACTCTACTTTGTGCCAGGTACAACCCACCTGGTTAAAAAAGGAGGGGGGTTGGGGGAGGAAACAGGAGTAAACTATGTATACCAAAAAGCTGTACTGAGATATGAGACTGCCAAAATGGTTTTTATCAGTCAGTCTTTTCTGCAGGTTAAGCGCCACAGCTAGAGATGGGCTGGTGAACTCCTAACTCGGATATCTTCACTTATTGAAATTGGGCGTTAGGGTAATGTAAAATCCAAATTCACACCTAGTTCATAATTTTTTAGACAAATCAACAAATTTAGGGACTAGCAGGTCCTGAACTTTGTGGGGTTTTATATCTCATTCTGGTTTTAAACCATCTCCTGTTGTAAACTAAATAAACTGCATCTACTAGAACTGGCAGCTTTTTTCATTTCCTCCAAAATGTTTAGTGCTCTGTAGCTCATTTGCTCATATTAACATCTGCAACAGTACTTCTCTAAGGAATGTAATTAAGATTATTCCACATAGAATTAAATGTCCCTACAATTATTTATGATCTGATGAACTGTGTTCTGAACCAATCCTAACACTCTAGGGTCAAGGTTCGCAACTTGAATTATGTGAGCAACTGCAGTTGAAACTCAAGTGCTTTGTAGTCTGGCGTTTTTAGCTGGATAGCACATTTTCTAAATAAAATAGTTGCAATTCTCTGTGGCCTTAACTCTAATATAACTATGCCTTACTAGAAATGGGTTTGCAACATAAGTAATGGTATTGCTTGTTTTCCTTTTTTTTTTTTTTAAAAAAAAAGGAAAATAAACTAAATATTTCACTGTCAAGTAAGTCTTTTCTGTCTATATTTACCAGATTTTCAGCAAGTCATCATATTTATTCTTTACTCTCAACTCAGTGAAGAATGTTTAGAAACAAACAGTGCATTTACCAAAACACTTCAATGCTTATGAAAAGCAATTAAGAGGGTTATTTAGAGAGCTCTTCAAAGGCCAATATTTACAGAATTATTTGGAATCTTCAGAAATAATTTATATTTCTGTCACAGTTAATGATGTAAAGAAAATAAGATAATTTAAATGCTTTTGATTTCTTTTTTTGACAAAGATTTTGGCAATTATGAACTCTAGAGTAACTAAAAAACAAAGATTTAAACAATTCGGAGAATCACAGAATGGTTGAGGTTGAAAGGGACCTCTAGAGATCATCTAGTCCAACTCTCCACCCTATCTGGGTCCCTCTGAATGGCAGCACAGCTTTCTGGAGTATTGGCCACTTCACTCAGTTTTGTATCATATGCTAACTTGCTGAGGGTGCCCCCTCATCCAAGTCACTGACGAACAAGTTGAACGCCACTGGACTCAGTACTGAGCCCTGGGGGACACCACTGGCCACAGGCTTTCAACTAGACTCGGCTCCATTTATCACCACTCTCTGAGCTTTGCCATCCAGCCAGTCCTCAATCCACCTCACTGTCCACTTGCTTCCTGAGCTTCCCCATGAGGATGTTACATGAGACTGTGTCAAAAGCCTTGCTGAAGTCAAGGCAGACAACATCCACTGCCCTCCCCTCATCTAGCTAGCCAGTCATCCCATTGTAGAAGGCTATCAGGTTGGTCAAACATGGCTTCCCCTTGGTGAATCCATGCTGACTACTCCTGATCACCTTCTTCTTGAGATACCTAGAGATGTTCTCTAGGATGAGCTGCTCAATCACCTTTCCAGGACAGGCCTGTTGCTTCCTGGGTCCTTCCTCTTGCCCCTTTTGAAAACTGGATTCCACTGGCTTTCTTCCAGGCCTCGGGCACCTCTCCCGCTCTCCATGATCTCTCAAAAATGGTGGAGGGTGGTTGAGCAATAACCCTCGCCAGTTCCCTCAGCCATCTTGGGTGCATCCCACCAAGGCCCATAGACTTACGGATGTCCAGTTTGCCTAAATAATCCGTAACCCAGTCCTCCTCGACCAGCAGGAAGTTTTCCTCTCTCCTTGTTTTCACTTTGGGTCGGGCCTCTGTAGTTCGTGCGGACTAGCCTTAGCAGGAAGCCCTGAAGCCAAGAAGGCATTTAGTAACTCTGCCTTCTCTGCATCCTCTGTCACCAAGGTACCCATCCTCTTGAGCAGTGGGCCTGCTTTTTCTCTAGTCTTCCTCTTGCTGCTGATGTATTTTTAGAAGCCCTTCCTGTTGTCCCTGGCATCTCCTGCTAGCTCTAGTTCCAAACAGGCCTTGGCCTTTCTCGCTGCATCCCTGCCTTCTCTGGCAATGTTCCTATCTTACTCCCCTGTGGTTTGATCCTTCTTCCAAAGTAGGCATGCTCTCTTTTTCTGTTTAAGTTTTACCAAGAGCTCCTTGTCTCCTGCCCTCCTTGCCTGACTTGTTTCTTGAGGCAATGCACCGATCGTGAGCTTGGGGGAAGTGGTGCTTGAGGATTAGCCAACTTGCCTGGATCCCCTTTCCTTCTAGGATGCTGAACTCTCAATGGGAATGAAAATCATTGATGGGGATGGAATTGGCAGAAGTTTTCTTTGGTTAGGCTCGCTAGCAAGTCCTTCTGAAGTCACAGCAGAGTGCAGATGAAGAGAGATTTCTGAAAAGATACTAGATCAGAGAACATTGCACAAACATAAAAACATTGCTGTATAGTATCAATCTATTTTCTTTCCACCAAATAGAATGAAAATCACTACCACATTAAACTAGGTCTTTGTGGTGGTGAGAAATAAATCCCCAAGAGGTGGTGTCAGCACTAAGATGTGGCAGGCTGAACTGGGCTAGGTAATAAAATTTTGTGTTCCTGATGAGAGAAACAAATGCATGTAAACAGCTGAAAATGAAAGAGCAGCTTTGGCTTGTCCTGTATGAAAATGATTTTGGGTATCAAAGAATATTTGGACTTCCAGAGGATGCTTTGAACCAAGCAGGCATATCCATGACCTTGAAGGACTTTGGCGTTGGGACTGCCTTTTAGTGGTAGGAGGTAGTTGCGTTGACACAACAGACTTCTCAGGTATTGGAAGTCCTGTATCTCCGCACCAGGCGGTATGTTTCTTGTTATCTCAAGCTTTAGCTGAAGCTTGTTTTTGCTTCTATTTTTTGCTTGGGTTTGACTTGAGAATGTGTCATGTCCAATTTCTTTGTTTCCTGCTTCTTTTCTTTGTCAGGTGAAGTGCATTGGGTAGCATCAAAGTGTTGCACTTGCCTTGTGGAACTGTGGAGTCTTGTAGGAAAGATGGCTTCATCTGGTCCCAGATTTTGCAAATGGAATTAGGCAAAGAAACAGGTTTTGGTAATGGCATGGCATGGCACAGTGCGGACTTGATTATTGTCTGGTGATACTGGTATGTAGAATAAAATGCAGCAGTGCCCTACCTAAAGTGGGTAACTATTCACCACTAGTACATTTACCACCAGACTTTTTTTTCTTCAATGATGGATTACTGCACTTATTGTTCTCCAATATGTGAATTTTCTTTTAAAAATCCCTGTGTAGCAGCAAGGTGCCAGGAGAGGATGTTGGTCTAAAATCCTGCTGGGGAGATGGCCCTGCTCTGCAGCTCTCAGGGGGAATGGAGGAGTGTAACCTGCTCTGCATCACACTTCGTTTCTTCCCACAGCAACCTGTTCTTGTTTGCAACCATCCCTTTGAGAAGCTCCTAGAAATTACATAAATCAACGTGTGTGTTTGGGTGGGTGGGGAGGCTATATTTGCATTTGTGCCTCCCCCAGAGCACAAATTCCTCTTATTTCTTAATAAAATTGTGCTATTCTCGCATTGGGTTAAATTTTAAGTAGCCTAAGAATAAAAGCAGAGCAGTGCCT
The DNA here is from genome assembly GCA_013398735.1 of Nothocercus julius. Taxonomy (NCBI): domain Eukaryota; kingdom Metazoa; phylum Chordata; class Aves; order Tinamiformes; family Tinamidae; genus Nothocercus; species Nothocercus julius. The sequence continues at coordinate 197,417 of VZSV01000268.1, read as the reverse complement.
CCTTGGGCTGTATTTATTTGTTTGTTTTCTGCTTAAGCATTTTTACCTCATTATGGTCCTTTTAAATGAATTCAGGAAGACAGAGGATCTGTAAACAGGAACCATATGCTACAAGTCCTTAACTTATAACTTTCATTTACTTTTAAAAGTAAATGAGGCAGATTTTCTAGATTACAGAGCACTTCTCACTACTCTTAAGCAATTCAGAGCTCTGGTCATAGTAAGATGGATGAGGTATGAGCTATGACATTAAGGCAGGATTTACCTCTTGGCAAAACTTCAGGTTCCTACCTTAACCAATTGCCAATGAGCTTGTTTAGGGTTATATATAGAAGCTGGATGCTAGGCTACCTTTCAGCAAACTTAATAAAACTATGTTTTTACGCTTACAAGGCACATGCAACAGCATGTAAGCTCCTAATAATAAAATTTAAGCTTAATGTCTGTTATGTTTTTTTAATTATTACCTATTTAAAACATTGGACCAGACCCACGACTGTTGTCATGTGCGTAGCTCTACCTCATGAGGGTTTCCTGAGCTACGCAATGTGTGTGTGTGAGGATGTGGTTCACTGTTCCTGCATGGGCACACGCTCCTCCCCGCCTCTGTGGTTAGGACTAAAAGCTTCTTAATACAAGTAAGTTGCAGCAAGGGTGCTTTCTGGTAATGAGATAATTACTGGAGCAGGAGCTAAATAAACTCAAATGCCAAAGGTTGAGGAGTTGATTATCTCAGGATGAAGATATTATCATGCTTAAAAGAACAACAATAGTATAAGCCATTATATTAATGCTCTAAAACCTTTTGGTTAGCAGCTTGAAGTCTTATTTAGTAAGTTGGTCACGTTTTCCAAAAATCTTCATCCCTATATCTTCAGGTATGGCCATAGCAATTTTTACCTTATTACCTTTCCAATTTAGCTAATACATTTATTTTCTACCTTTAAATCCTTAAATCCTTTTTTTTTTTTTTTTTTCCCCTGTAGGAAAAGGTAGTCTTTCTACTGACAATGTACATTCAACAAATAATTTATATTTGTTTATATTTGCCTTTTATATTTGAAGGAAGATACTTTGATAGTCTGTGATGTGTATCTGATACCCACTTGTTCATTAGCTTTCACTGTCCAATAGGCTATATGAGGATTTACTGCAATGATTCATTTAAATTGAACTGGCTTTTCAAGGAATGACGTTTTTCTCTCTTTGGAACATAGGAGAAGTAACAGAAAGGAGTGATTTGGTAACTCCCTAGAAGAGAAAATAAAAAGTCTCATTTTACTAGAAACAATATTATTTGGGAATTAGAGGAAAAGCTTTTCTGCAGTTCTGTAAAAGCCTATTCTCTTAAACACATGCAAAGAAATATTCTCTTAAGTGGGTTTGTGCCAAAAGCTTTTAAAGCTTTTGCTTTTGTACTTTGGAATTCGGAACTAAAAAAAAAAAAAAAAAAAAAAAAAAAAAAAAAAAAAAAAAAAAAAAAAAGAAAAAAGAAACAAAAGAAAACTCAAGCTGTTTCGGATTCCCAAATAATGACAGGTACCTGCCTGGAAATCCATTCTCCAGTCTTGCCGTGTACTGCGTTTGCTTTGGCAGCAGTCTCAAAGCTTGCAGAAATTTCTGGGATGTTTTAGGCAGCAGCTGTGAGACTCGAGTGGAGGTGGTAATTATATCAAGTCATAGCTTGCCATTTCAGTTCCTCCTCATTCCCTCCCCCAGCAAAAATGGTCTTGCTTTTTTTTTCTTTCTCCTATTTTTCCATTTTTTTTTTCCTTTCTGCTTGCTCTCCTTATTTTCCTTCAACTTTTAACAGATAACGCTGCTTGAAAAACCTCTCGTAACTCATAGTCCTAAGTCATGATGACAGTGGGTCTCTGTTGAAGTAAATAAGCTGGTGTTTTTTGATGGTGTTGCATCCATGTGCTGAGGGTATCCGTGCTTTCTCCCACTTGGCAGGTTGTGAAGAGCTGTAATTTCTTCTCTCAAAAGTCTTGGCCACATATCCCACCCTTCAGAGAGGTCCTCAGTATTTCTAGACAAGCTCCAGATGCTTTTATCCAGCTACTGCCTGACTGCTATAATTTATCCATGTCGATTGTTGTAAAGGATAATCCATCTCAGGAGGCAGCACTTAAGGCAGTTTTGGGACTGCTGGCATTTTGAGGTGGTGCCAGCAGATCTCAGTAGTTACCGTGCGTTTCTGTGATCCAGGCTCTCTTGGCAAGGCATGCGAACGCTAGGTTTGGGTCTAGCTCTGAACAGCCGCCCAAACTTGCATTAGCAACCTTGTATCCCAAGACTCACTGTTTGTCCGGTGGCTTTGCTTGTGCCTGTGTGAATACAGCAAGCAGTGCCGAAGCCTGGGTGCTGGCACAGCCATGTGATAATTCTCGTGTTAAAAGGTAGGCTGGTCCTTGGTTTACTTCTGTGCAAGGACTTATCAGGCACGGTTCTGGATTTAGCCTGGTCAGGTAGCTTGCATGAGGCTACCCAGCCTTGAAAGCTAAATGGGTTCAGTAACTGAGTGCAGCAGACTGGGTTGACTAGCTGACAACTGGGCCTTTCTTAACTAGTACAGATCATGTTTTGGTTAAACTTCCTCCCTGCCACTCCAGTGAGTGGTCCGGATGGGATCCTGGGGGCCATTTCGTGCTGGTGTTTCAGCAGTCTGCTGTCCGGCTCTTCATATTGTCATTTTGGCTTGACACTTTGAGCAGCTTCTTCCCAGCTTGTGACCTTCCTCCTGCCTTAGGTAGGGACTTGGATCAAAAACATGAAATTATTGGGAATCTGAAAGCTTGTCCTTTCCAAGAGGGAGAAAAACATTGCTGGGAGAAAGGGGGAAGATGATTAGAGGGGGCTCCAGTCATTTCGTGTGCTGTCAGTGGTCTCCTTCTCCTAGGGACCAGACTACTATGTTGGAAAGCAGGCTCGCTGAACCCCTGGTGGTGGGTGGAAGAGATGGTCCCTGGGCTGCCCGTTCTTGTTGAGCCTTTCACAAATATATAATCTTCTCATTCAAAAAATAAAAGATCAGGTCCTTTTGTATTGCATAGGAAGAGAACCAAATAGCAAATGATTTCAGTGTAATGTGAAGGAGATTTTTTTTCTTCTTTGTGTTTTCAGTATATGAGATGATTTTCTTTTATTGTTGACAGATTAGGAGTAAGATGGCAGAAGCACATAGGTAACCTAGTATTTTGGATAAAACCCATCCTAAATAACCATTTTGTGAGCTCTTTTGGATTGACGTGCTTGTTGGCTGGAAATGCGTAGCAGCCGTATGTTGTCTTGTGGTTTATTTCAAATAGGTCGTGTGGATCTTGCCCTTACAAAGCCCTGGATGCTGCGTCAAATATGTTTCTTTTAATGAGCTTTGTCCTAAACTTTCATAAGCAATTTCGGTGATTTCAGTTGTTGGGCTCTGTTGGGTTTTGATTTTAGTTCAAGGATGAATGCTCAGCACTTTAGGAAACTCGCGGTCACTGGAATGGGATCGACTGCAGTGGCTTAATCTGCAGTCACTGCAGGAAGAAGTGCCATGGTGTCATGTGCTTGTAACTTGGAATCCAAATGTGGGGCTGAAAGGAAAGTGGAGTTGTTCGCAAGCACGACATTATTTGGGTTTCCAAGGACAGCATTTATAATGTTATCAGTAACACTTGTTCATGGCTCACAAGCCTAGTGCGCAGCAGACGTTGTGCATGAAAACATCATGCTGTGCACAGCACTTCAAGTTCTTCAGTTGCTGTTATCAGAAGTATCTCTCTACGGGCCCAGAGAAACTTCCTTTAGTTGGCTGTTTGAGTCATAGTCGACTTGCACGTGCCTGAAACAAGGGTTCGATTATCCAAGGCAAAATCATGTAGTTTGCTTCAGGCGTTAGGCTGGTCATGGCCAACGTCTTAATGCGAGATTTCTGCTTTCGCGTTCATTTTATTTCCTATTAGGTCAAAAATGAATGCTAGAAAAGCGCTGCCTCCTTCCTGTAGCCTCCAAAAATACTTATTTTTAACCTTTGCTTAAAAAGTAGCTTGGAGATTTGGAGAGAATGTGCAAAATGAGCTTATTAATCGACTGTGGCAGTTTCTGTGGTCATTTTACTGGAAGGTATCGCGTCTCTGAAAGGATCTCTAAATAAATCCAGCTTAGAGCTCCATTAAAAGGTTGCCTAGATCTTTGTACTGTACTGTTATTTATTTTTGTTGACACTGCTGGAAAAAAGGGCTTACACTAGTTCATGAAGGAGAGGAGTGAAAATAGCAGGAGTATAAGGAATTAGTCACAACCTTGTAGTCACGTTGCAAATCCCACTGGATTTAAATTCATGGGACTTCAGCAGAAATTGGTCATAGTTTTATCAGTTGGCATTTTAAAAGATTATAGCCATACAATATTTGGCTTTTATATTTTTGCGGTGTTTTTTTTTTTAAGGCGTAATTGCTAAGGCTTTAAAAACAGCTGACTCTGTCAATAAGGTTCGATAGAACTATGCTATAACTGCTTCTGTCCTCAAAATATTTGGGGGTTGCTTGCGCTTTACTTGCTATGGTTTTTGCAGGTCTATGTAAAGATGTTATTTTCTTTTTCATTTTTACTTTTGTAACTTATTTTCTAGGGTATATCTTGAGTCAGTTAATAAGTGTGAATATTTTCATTGTACTTTTTTGTGGGGATTAAAATATGTGTCAGCATTTCAAAATGAAACTCTGTCTCCTTTTTACTCAAGGGTAAATTTTAACCCAGCTGCTAGCTCCATTTGAAGATGGACTTTTCCTCCCTTTTCAACTTGATCAAGACAATTTTACTCTTAAGAAAAACACAGGCCAATTTATACAAGCGCACGCACAATCTTTGAAAATTGTGAACAAAATGTGATACAAGTTTGTGACAGAGGGAAAATGTATTTGATTTATGTTCAATTTTGAGTATTGTCTTGGGGATGCAGCTTGGGAGGGACGAGAGAGTACGAGTACATACATCATATGCTGCAGGACATGATTTGGAAGTATAAATCCCTGCACAAAGTTGGAGCAAAGGAGGTTCACCGTGGGGGCAGCGTGGTCCTGCGCTTGCGGGTGAGTGTTAGCAAATGCTGCTGCTGCTTGTAGGGCACGAGGCAGTGCTGCTGCAGGCAGCTGACCCGCCTTTCCCAGGCAGCCTTGCTGGGATAACACCAGGACGCATCCCGGAGCAACAGAGCTGGGTGAGAGGCTGGCACGCTCTGTGCTCGGGGGGCTTCCCTCCAATTTTGGCATTCTGTATCACCACCTCTGCTTTTGTTTCTTAGTGCTTGTAGATGCAGTGATTATCGTACAGCTCCATCAGAGTTTGCAGAGAGCTGAAAAGCATTTCTGTCAAGATGTGCTACTGCCTCAGGCATCTTAGCTTGAAATTTTGCAGCAGCCATGGAAGAATGGGGTCGTGGCTTACACATTTGGCCCCGTGATGGAGGCTCTCTTCTTGGCTATGCTTATGAACGGGTCATCTTTATAAAGGCACTAGAGAGCACCTACAAAAGAAATCTGTTCAGAGGCTGGAAAATGGAATTGATGAGTAAATAAGGTCATGTGAAATGTTCCAAAATCTGGCCTGTAACTCAGCTGGTCTTGGGAGGAGACACTTGCCTGTGTTACCAAAGCCTCTGCTCAATTTGGAGTTAAGCTCTGTCTCTCTGTCTCCAGAGACGTCTTAATCTCCTTCTCCATCGTTCAACTTGAGGAAATTTCCTCGTTTTAGTTTTCCAGCCAAAGAGCTTTATGTAGGTGAAAGTTGAGATAGTGTATTAGTCATGTAGATACGAGAAAACAAAGAAATCTCAACTTTTTTTTTTTAATAAATCATGTTTGTTTAACGAGCCTCAAAGGAATCCCTACAGCTAAGACAGTGCATATCAGCAAAATAGGAACTATTTCCCTGTACCAGTGATCAGAGGAAATGAGTCTAAAATTCTATGGCCAGACAGAGGTGCGTGTGTGCACAAGTGCCCAGCACGGCAAGGCTACCCCGAGCTGGTTGCTGGCTTCCTCTCCGGGGGATGCTTTCAGGCAGGTACAGGCTGGACAGACTGTCCCCCTTCTTTGTCCCTGCTGTGAGCGGCCTAGGGTGACAGCCGACAGCGTAGCAGCTTGCTGAGCAGGTACCGACCCAACCGAATACCAGCGCTGGCTGTAGTGGTGCTTTCTTAGGGGGTGAATTGCTGCTTGCAAGACCTGTGCCCAGGACCTGCTTTGGTTGCTGGCACTGCTCTCTTGTCCATACTTGCCAGCCTGCCTAGCAGCCCAGCATGATTATTTTTTAGAATTTCTCTATTACTCTCTTTTGACATGATGTGACTCTCATGCACCGCATGAGGTCTTGGTCCCTGCCTGTTCACTTCAGAGCAGTACTGAGCCTCCTGTGAGCAACATGATAATCCTTGCTTAGAGTAGAAAGTGTTGCTTGATAACACATGGTACATTATCCAAGTGCTACTCGTCTTCTGCTTTTCCACTGGTGTCTTGGCACGGCTGCTCAGAGCGCTGCCTCTTGTGGTATTTTCACTGTCATCACGTAGGAGGGTCAGGCTTCTTTGGAAGTCCAGGTCTATGGTTTGTTTGGTTTAAGATGGGAGCCCACAAACCTGGAAAGGTGCAGCTGTTAGTGTCTGTTTCAAAATCTCTTGGAAGTTAGACATTTAATTATTTCTCGGTGTGTATACTCTGCTCACTGCTTCTGCAGAGTTGGAAAGTTAGTTCTGTGCTGTCTTACTGCTGATGCTCAGCTCTGTACTGAATAAATGGCGTGTGTTTATTGAGAAGCCATGGAGGAGAGAGGGTCTGAGGGAGTGAAAACTGCTGTCAAGGAGCCGGAAGGACTTGCTCCCCATGTCTGAAGGTCAGCGCACAGTGTAGGGGCTGAGCCTATCTTGCTGTCACATATGTATAAAGTATGTGGGTACAGGTCAGCAGCAGCATTAAACACAGTGTTTTCCATACCATGGGGTGTTTTTTATTCTTCTCAGCTGTAAGACTGCGTCTAACCCCGGTGTTGCCTGGAATCCTTTCTAACACTTGCTCAAGCTTGAGCAGCCCTCCTGGAAGCCGAGCGGAGCAGCCCCCGCACGCCTGCCTGCCACATGAGAGGGCTCGGGGCCTCCGGGGGAGTACTGAATGCCCAGGCAAACACAGGTGCCCGGCTGCTGGCTTCCTGCTCACTTGCCTAATGGCAGCCAACTAATTGAAGTGGGGAATGGTTGGCTAGCCAAGCACACCCAAAGATAAGAGCACCTCATGGAAGCAGGTAGCCTTATATCTTCCTGCTTTAGGAATATTTCCCCCCCCTCCGAAAAAATGAGACATTAAAACAGGAGTCTTTGGGAGGTGAAGCAAACAGGTGGGTTCTGTTTTTCCCATTCCATGTTAATGCTCTTTTGCCGAGTGTTTGTGCCAGTCGTCCGTTACTTCAGCCTAATTTCCATCAGAAGTGAATGGGACTCCTGGCAGAGCCATGCCTAGCATTCATGGAATCGTGATGCAGGAGCAGTCAGCAGCACTGGATAGTGCATTGGGCCAGCTGTGGGGTGGAACCAATTTCTTTAAAGATGATTTCTGTCTTTTTGCCTACTCAGAATGTAGTCTTTCACTTTGTTGTAGTAAATTCTGCTTGTATTGGAATTGTTTTTTTCTGACTGATGACAGAAATGAAGGGCTGGGATGTAGAGAAGGAAAAATGTTATTTAAGAATTAGAGGTTGTTTCTTAGTTTTCTCTAAAATCTACAAGTTTGGGACACAGTTTTCACTCTTAAAATGAGTAAAATCATTTGGCTTTGTATGAGAAAGGTTGCAAGTGCATTGGGGTTTCTTGTTAATCCACTTAGGCCTCTCCAGTGAATGCTGTCCAAATCTTGATAAGTGTCTTTATTTTCAGGGATAAATTTCTCCATTACTAGTAATCCATTTCCAAGTTCTCTTGAGTTACCAGAACTGTAGTCACACACAATAAAATGCTTAACATTTAGAGGTGCTTTCTTTTCTTAGCACTGAATTAAAGTTCTTGTGTAACAGCAAGAGGTAAATGTTGTAAATGCTGACATTAGCCCAGGCAAGTGGTCCTGCTGGTTGTGTACATGTGATGCCTGAGCAGCTTAGTTCCGACTCTCAGTTCCCTTGCTCTAACCACCTGTGAAACACCTATTTCTTGGTGAGATCAGACATCCCACAACCACCTCTAGACACATTTATAGTGAAAAGGAAATGTTCAATTCTTCATGTGACTTGAAAACCACAGGCACAAAGTAGCTATCGGTGCAGGTGGTTAGCTCAGGCCCGTGTCTTTAGAAGACCTTCTCAATGGCCACTGGTGGTTTGGGCAGGTTGCCCTCACCACTTGGGCAATTCTGTGTTAGCTTGGTCCCTCCAGACAGCACCAAAGTGAACTGACCTGGCTTGTGAGAAATTTGTGTGCCTGTGGGAATCATTTGAGGGTAGGTGTCCATAAACGTGCTGCGATATTGCCCTACTCGCTAGTCACGCTGGAGCGTATCTGTTACAGGGTAGTTCAAACACAACAGTCACCTTCTTGGCTTAAAAAAAAAAACAATAAAAAATTATATCTTAAGGAAAATCTTTTTCTGGTAACGTTTGTTGGTGACTTAATGACATATATGAACAACCTCTTTCTTCTTACTTCTTGAACATTAAAACCAGAGAAACACATTTATCTCAGAGAAATATCATTACGTCTTATTGAATTGGTAATTTTCTTAAAAAGGTGTTATTTTTAGGAATATAGAACTTGACTTAGAGGTTGAAATTTAACTCTTCAGGGAGTCTAGGACTCCCTGTTTAGAATTTCATCTTAAAAGCATATCTGCACTGTAGATATCTCAAAGGCAGATTTGCAGCACCGAGGGAGCTGGAGCACATCCTCCGCAGCCAGCATGCAGCCAAGTGAGGAGCTTGAATAGTCCTCATGCCCTGAATTCTGTGCTGCAAGGTGAGGCTCCAAAGCCTTTTCTTCAGTTTTTCACTCGCCATTAAAATCAGCTAAAAAAGGTTAGAAAATACAGATGTCGCCTCTGTGCAGTGTGAAATGAGTTAATGAAAATACCAGTTTGTTCTCTGCGGGGAGAAAAGCACCTCAGTTCCTCTTTTCCTCATAAATAGCCTTCTTAAAGTCAGCGTGAGTGGGGTTTCCTTGAGAAACCATTGCAAGTCCAGTTCTCTGAGCCAAAAGATATAACATGCAGGATGCAGTTATCTCTTGATAGATGGTGAGCTGCGATAGCTGTGCTAGGAAAATCACTAAGGTTTCCCCCAGACTCGTTTTAAACTGGCATCAGTGTTTTGTGTGACCTTAGCCCAGAGCTGATAAAGGGGAAAAAAAAAAAAAAAAAAAAAAAAAAAAAAAAAAAGACATGCTCGGTGTTAAAGGGAAGCCTGTTTATGCCTATAAGTAAGGAAGCTTGCTCAAGAATAAGTTAACTCTTGCNAAAAAAAAAAAAAAAAAAAAAAAAGATCTGGAAGTTAGTGAATGCTGGCTAAGTGACAAGAGCGCGGTGCTGGTAGCTCTGTTTGAACTATCCGTGCCAGTGTTTGGTCAGGTGCGGGCTGCTCAGCACAAGCCAAGCCTGGGAGAGCTATGAAAACTGTTGCAGAGGAGGGCATGAGCAACCTAAATGTTTTTTTGAAGTACCATTTACTCCACGGAGTTTCAAGTATCATGTAGTAAGTACAGTTTTTGCTGTTACTTGTTCATTTTATTAAACAATAAAGTATAAGGTATCAAGGTCCATCCAAAAGCATTTCCTTTACGCCTGATTATTTAAGTAGCAGTCAAGAATTTTACAGCAGGTTTTACAAATGGATACATGCCAAAAATGTCAAAATGTTTGAAAGTTGAAGTGTCGCTTCTTATATAATTTCCTAATCCAATTGTTGTCAAAGATGGTTGTTTTTTAACACAGACACACGCCGTAGAAGTATTTGAAAAATGAAGGTACACAAATAAAAGAAATAGTACGTGCTTTACCGCTCTTGACGTCCGTACACCCTCAGCTGTATTCCTAAGTCAGGATCTTGTGGTTCAGGAGTTCAGAGGAGGTTTTGCGGAGGACTTTTCCATGACCGCTTGATGCTTTTACTTTTGCAGTTGCTTATACCAGAGTAGTGCAAGTTAAGACATCGTGTCAGGTTGGACGGTATGATCAGCAAGCCTGCGTTTTGGCAAAGCTGGCCCAAAAAAGAGGGTTTTATAATTTATAATTCCCACTTAAACAAACCTATATGGTATTTATTTGGAGATGAATTACTTTTCCTTTAATTTGAGGTAGAGATATCTTTCTGTGTAGTTGTCCAAACGTAGTCCAAACTGCGATTTCAGTATTTCAGGAGATGTTTTAGGTGCTTATTTTACCTTACCATGTGGTAATATGCTGAAAATACTGCTGCAGAATAGAGGGCTGGAGTCCTGAGGGTCGAATTTGGCCAATTATTTATACATCTGTGTTTTTTTTTAATTTTCTCTTACACTCTTTCTTTTCAAATTTGAGATAAATATAATTAATTTCAGTAACTGTGGTGTTTACAGGGTTGTGTTTAGACCTATCTAGCATTGTTACTGTTCGAAGTAACTTTGTGTAATATTTCATCAAAATGCAACCAAAATAAATGATATGTACAATCTTTCTGTCTTTGCAACAGCAGTGATAGTACCTTCCTTCACGCCTGGTCATACTCCCTGCCACTCGTGGCAGCTGCCAAGTCCTTTTTTCCTTTTCTAATCTTCACTGGGATTTTGGCTGTTGGCTGCTCTTGCGTGAGTCTTCTGCACCTCACCTCCTGTTTTGTGCGTGTCGGCTGAAGGGGGCAAGCGCCCTGGCAGCGTTAGGGCTGTCAGAAACTGAAGAAAGCGTGAGAACATGAATTAATAGGTCTCCAGAACCAACCCGATATCCCCAAAAGGCAGACAGCAGAACCGCAGTGCAAGGTTTGTGGACATAACGTTTTACTGTGGTGCAGTTGTCACATGCTCACAGAGCAGACAGGCTCAGGAGAAATGAACTGAGCCTTTTAAGTCAGGCTTCTAATCCACATGATGGAACATTAACGAGTGAATTTCTGTCCTCGTTTCCTCAATGTCTGAATGCTTCCCAAGCTTTTCCCAGTGCTGTGCCACACACAGCCTCCCTGGCTTTGGCTGTGCCGAGCTGGCCCAGTGTTGCGGCCCCAGCCTTGCAGACTGGAAGCTGTGAGACATCAGAAGCGCGAGCGGCTTGCCAAGCTCCCACAATGTGTTTGTGGTGCAGCAAGACTGAGCTCGGATCTGTCCAGCCCCAGCCTTACACGCTGGTCTATAAGGTACCATCTTGCACGGGAGTCCCTCTTTCCTATTATAAGGGTGTGCACTTCATGTAAACAAAAACCATTACGTGTCTGATGTCTTGGAGCAGAGTTGTAGTCCTGCCTCAAGACACAGGGCTGCAAGTGCATGGCACTGGGAGCTTTATATTTAAGATTTTTTAAAATAAAAAAGTATGTATTTCAAGATGAGGGAGAACCTCTGGGACTGAGTTCTTAGGCCTGTCTCGCAGCTAATCCTGGGGCAGGTGTTTGCAAAACAGCTGCTCGGCAGAAGTGAGGCGAGAATGTGCATTCCGGTTTCTGTGAAGCTGGAATGCTGAGTTCACATTTGTGAGAACAGCAGTGGGACTGTTGCATGCTCTTCCCATTCTCAGTTGGATAAAAAGCATTCTTCGGCTCACCAGGGCGCCCTGAAGGCTCAACTGCACCGCTCTGTTTCCAGCTGTGACTCCCGTGCTCTCTGGAAAAGGCCACGTAGTAGACAATATGAAGAAAGAATCAAGTAAATGAAACCCTAGGGAACCATA
>VZSV01000268.1:162963-185507 GCA_013398735.1 Nothocercus julius | reverse complement strand
TTAGTTGATCAAAATAAGAATGAAGGCACCCTAGCCCAAGTTGAGTAAGAGCCTCGGTTCTGTTAGTGCACCGCGGTGCCGCGGAGAGGCTGCAGAGTGCACGGCTGGGGAGGCTCAAGCACAAGGCGTCGGAACTGGGAGGTTGAGGAAGTGTATGGGCCGGTGGAAGCTCCTGGTGGCTCTTCCGAAGGAAGAGAGCAGCTTGGCAGGAACAAGAGAACGTGGCAATTTGTGGTTTCCTGAGAAAAACTGTGAGCATCATGAGAAGTCTTACGGAATTGGAAACAGCAGCTGATACTTGATAGTTAACCTCACTAGGAGTTGCTCTATCCAAATAAGTCTTTTAAGAAAATTATGCTTTTTATTTTTGCTGAACTGTAGCATTTATTTTCAGTGTTCCTTCCATTGGAGGACTTTGTAGAGAGGAGTATGACTTATTCTAACTGTTCTTTATGTACAGATGCACGCATCTTTATAAGGAGGGAACTTGATATAGAAGTTATAATTAATACAAGAACTAGTTACAGAGGATTTCCCATTTGATTACTCACAGTAATAACATCTTGGGATATGCTGTTCATCTTTGTGTCTCAGATTCCCAACACTGAGTATGAAAGTGGATATTGTTTTTGAATCAAAACTGTGGCAAAAGCAACTGTGTGTAGGTATCCAAGAGTCACCTCTTGTAATAATTATGACAAAGCTAATGCTGGCTTGGAAGGAAGGACTTCATTCTGGAACATCCTTTGGCAAGTAACCTGCAGCATGAACTGAATGGTAACATAGGTTTGAGTCGGCACATGCCAAGTTCATTTAACATCACAGTCACGTGTGTGATGCCACAGAGCCTTGTAACTTCATTTGGACAGGCACCTATTCTCTGCTTTCCTTTGCAAGTGCTGCAAGTTTGTGTGAAAAAGCAGAAACACCTTGAGCCTATTTTGGATATAGCATTGCTGGGTTGTGCTCTGCAACCCTCTAGTTTGTGAAGAGCTACGTACAGAGCTTTGAGCAACTGCCACCTTTTGTGTGTTACTTAAACAGCGCTTTTCGGGTGGCTGCAAGTGAAATAACCTCATTAGACCAGAGTCATGTTCGGTGGGTGCCAGAGAATTCCTCGCCGCTCCTCCCTGCTCGAAGAACTCGGCTGCCTGGCAGAAAGGTGGAACAAACACTGATGGAGCTTTTAGGAATTCCTGACTGGTCACACCCCAAAATTTCAGCCCCTTTATGCGTGGGGGAACTTTCGCGGCGTGGAATGCCTTGATCTTTGCTTCCCAGTCTTGTGCTGTGGTGGCAAACTAGAGCCTTTGCGTGTGCGAGCTGTTGCATCTCAAGGAATGTGTAAAAATGTGCTCTTACAATGGTCCTATAAATGCTGATCATTGTAAATAAATAAAAGGTTTTATTCCTTATATGATTGAAACTTAATCTTTTTGTTTGTTTTTTAAAACAGCTTAGTGCAAGCTTAACAGAAGCTTGCAATTCTTTATGTGCAAATCAAACTTTTTTTTTTAAATCAATTCAGTGCAAACTTAAATCTGCGAAAGTCCACAGTTTCTTTTGGATGGTTTTAGTCAAAGTCATCTCTAATTGATGCATCTTTGACACTGAAATGAGCCTCGAGTCTTATGAGTGCTCATATAACCTTTTGTCCTATTTAAAATCTGTTAGTTTAAAACCTCCCTTGAGGTAAATGGGTGCAATTTTCTTGTGTGGACTAGAAAAGACGGAATTGAGAGCTGGAACAGGTTGGAGCTGGGGTGGTGAGGTGCTTGGAGCCTCCTGCACGTCCTAAGGGCCAAAGAAGTGAAACAGAATGAGTCAAAGAAGCAAATAAATGCAGGAAATGAAGGCACATATCATTGCCGGTTAATAAAAATGGAAAGTCTACCAAGTAGCGGTTTATTTCTACCTCAGGAAAAATGAATGTTTGCTTAGGTACTAGAGGATACTGGAGGGGAAGAGCAGAGGACTTGCCTGATGTATTGGTTCTGCGCTCGTTTGTCTTTGGACGTTGTTTGATACTTTTGGGCCATTCAGACTTTGTGAAAATGCCAATGTCAAATGACATTAATTTCTAAAAGTGTTCCTCTGTAGATGTTCCAAAGGTACAAGTGTGTGATGTACTACTCAGACATGATTTTCTCAGATATAAATACTTTTTTTGTGTTCTTTCTCCCCCTCTTTATTACAAAAATCAGCCAGCTAAAGCAGCAAGCTCTGCTCCAAATGATCTTGGTGCTCTGATGTTATGAGATCAGCCATGATCTTTTGCTCTGTTTAATTTAATTGTAATATTGTGTTTTTTTTTTTTCTTTCTTTCTTTCTTTCTTTTTTTTCTGTTATGGTGGGGCTCGATCTCTTTTCCAGAATAACTACCGATAGGACAGGAGGAAATGGCCTTAAGTTGTGCCAGGGGAGGTTCAGGCTAGATATACTGAAAAATTTCTATACAGAAAGAGTAGTCAAGCATTGGAATAGGCTGCCCAGGGAAGTGGTGGAGTCAAAGTCCCTGGCAGTGTTCAAGAAACGTGTAGATGAGGCGCTCAGGGAGATGGTTTAACAGGTATGGTGTTGAGGGGCTTACAGTTGGACTCGATGACCTTAAAGATTTAAAGGTCTTTTCCAACTGTAATGATTCTATGATTCCTGTCATAGTATGCTTACTTGAGTAAAATTCAGGCTATATCTTTGTTTGCCCCCCTTTTGTTTCTAGATGTTGAAACTACTCGCACAAATGTAAGATGTTTTTTATTCATACCTTAGGCCTTTCAGAGGTTGGCCTTACTGAGATAGACCCCAAGTCACCATCATGGGCCATTAACAAGTAAGGCATAATAATACCCTCCACCCCGGGAATTTGTTCAAGGATTACAGAAAGCTGTTTATCTTGCATTTGTAATGTACTGGGATCTTTACCTTTACTTTTTAAAACTACACCATTCCACAATTTTTAACATGGAGGAGAGCCAATGACATATTCTTATTTTTTTGAAATACTGTGGCTTGATTTGAGGCATGGAGCAGTGCTTTCTTAAAGAAACAAATAACAACAAGAAAACCTCCGAGATTTTTATGTTTTAGTACCTTAGAAGTGGTTCAAGTATTTCAAATATAAGATGTTGATAGAATTGTGTTGGTGATCAAAGGATGAGAGTAAAGCAAGTTTTTTAAGGGATGGTGATGCTTCTTATTAGACCATCAGATGTAAGTGGGCAAAAACAGTATTTCTGGCATCAAAACCTTTTTGGGCCTAAAATGGGAGCCACAAGCCTCAAGTTAAGTCAGTTGGAATAGTTGCTTAACATAGATGTAACATTAGTATCGATTGAATATTAAAATCTTCCAGACAGAATCTGTTAATCTCAGAGTTCTTAACGGGACAGGAAGAAGAAGATTTGATACTCCATTTCTTCCTTTATATCTAATTAACTGAGGAATTTTAATCCATATGTTTAGTCATTCTTTTTATTTTTTTATCTTTTTTTCAATTTTACAGTGCAGCAGATGCACTTCTGAAACAGCTTCTAATTCCGCTGTTTCTGGATAGCAGCTGGTGAGGTAGCCAGAGATTGACCTGACTGCTTTACATCACACTTCGGAAGCTTAGAGGCAGGCTTTTCACTCATGCAGATTTAAGGACGTTACCAATGACTTCTACATTAAAGAATTACTGGAGCAATTTTTTAATTTTCCTAACGTTCTTTTACTTGAGACTTCATACAATATATATTTGATACAAAGTTCTTTATTGTACTTTATCCACTTAGGTTTACAGATATTGCTCCTTTTTATTGAAATGCTCCCATCAAGATAGTGGTTGGGAAGTTCTAGTACTTGCCTTTTGAAGCAGATCTGAAAAGTTCCAGAGTCCATGTTGAAAAGTTAAGGATGAACTTTTAGAGGTCGATGTCCCTTTTCCCACGCTTGTTTTTTTTTCCCCCCCTAGTTTTCAGAGAGGAAAATAGGATTGTCTTTTCATATTTGTAATTCAAGATACTGAAAGTATACTGACCCTATCGCTCCCAATGGTCTAAATATGCAGTAGTAAATTTGATAAGCTGCTGGCTTAAGTCTATATTTGCTGGCTTAAGTGTATATTTGTCCACTGTGGAAGTTTAGTATTCCTGTGTCAACATGGCTTTGGCTGTAATTCTATAATTACAAAATAAGTACTTTGATTAGTCTTGGTATATAATTGAAAATATATGTAAGTGGTATTCAGCTTTTGATGAACTATTGTATATAGTACATCTGGAATAGCGTTTACTGTAAAGAACGTTGTTAAGTTCATGAAAAGCATTACTGCAGCAAGGATGCAAAGTTAGGGTGGGCAAAAGGGGAATTAACCTCCTGAGGGCAAGGACTATCTCCTTACATTCACAGAGCACTTAGCCCAGCAGGGCACTGAACCCTAAGTGTACAGTAATAATTGGTACCAGTAATACCTATGTACTGTTGTTTTCCAGATCTCTAGCAAGTGCAGGAAAAGAACTCAAGGATAACTTTTTGCGGGCACTGGCCGAAAGAGAGGAAGCCAATCGTACTGGAAAAGTATCTGTGAGTACCCGTGTGATTATGGTTTTCTTAATAGCTTAAAAAGGAATCTTTTCTAAAATGGAAAATGAGGTGTTTTACCTGAAGGTTATGTGTGGAACATTTTGAAAAGATGGAGAGATATTCTTTGAAACTTTGAGACTTATTGATGTTGATTTATTTAAAAGCAAAATAAATGAAAAAGCTGCCTAAAAACTCACAAGCAGGTAAGTGATGGAATGAAGGATGCGAGAGAAGAACCTCTAGTGAAGTACATCTTGGTTTCATAAGAACTTGTGGGTTTCTCTCTTCCAAAATGCACTGCCATGTGGACTTTAAACAGAGGAAGATATAGTTTGCTAATGAAGAATATGTTTTTGAAATACATTAATGTTGATGGTATAGCAATTGCACTGCTGAGTTTGGTGTAAGGTGGTTGAGGTGTTGATTCTAACAGAGGAAAGGTTTATGAACGTGGCTGTGGGCCTCCTGACTCAGCCGGCGCATACAGGGCTAACAAAGTTGTACTTGGCCAACTGGGGTCTTATTTGCCCATGTTAGTGCTGGCAGCGGCTGCTCCTTCGTTGCCCGCAGTTACGTACATGAGGCTGACAGCACTGCTTGTAGGTATTGCCCAGATCAGCAGCCGTACCCTTAAAAGGAAGGTGGATCAATATCCTACACTCACCAACAGCTTCGGTCTCATGTGGGGTAGAGCTTGTGCCAGCTTGCTGTGCGAGGAAGGAGTTTAGAATTCTAGGCATTCAGTTCAGTTTGTTTCCATTTAAACTTCATAACAGGATAGAAAAGAGGCAGAAGTGGTCCTGCATGTCTTGTTGCTGTGTATGGGGTAAAGCAGTGTTGTTCTTTGCCATGTTAATGGGATAGCATGTCTGTGTTAGATTGCCTCTCATCCAAAAAAAGAGAAAAAAGAGGTTGCAGAAAAAAAAGAGCAATAAGCATCTGGAAGTTCTAGTGATTGTGTTCATATTCTCTTGTTCTGTTTGCTTAGGAAGTCAGGCACACAGTGATTTTTGCTTTCCTTTGTCTCTCATAATTGAAGTAAAACAATAACTTCCCTCCCTTCCCTGTGTATTTCTAGGATCAATATTTGTGCATTTCTGGTTAGCTGATTAACCTCTATAATTTGCAGAGGAAATGCTGTATGCAGTCTGATTCCAAAACATACGTGAGCAAGATTGCTCATGAAGCTTCAAACACCTCGTGGTTTCAGCTGACTGACAAATATCACAGGAGCTGTTGTGCTTCTTGGGTTATTTAGGGATTTCTATAGGAGAAGGATGATGCAAAAGGTTAAAAAGCAGAGCAGAAACAAGACAGGATGGAAGATATCAAAAAAGGCATCATTTAGGCTAAAACATGGAAGGAAGTTGTGATTTGCTTCAGAAATTTACTGTGACTTTTAAAAAGATGCAAATTTTAATTATAGCAATTACTCTTCTCTTTCCCTTTCTGGCTGTAGCTCTGGGACCCACTATAATGAAACTGTAATTCCTTAATTTTAAAGGCGGGGACACTACTGAGTTAAGCAGTATTCCGGACAAGACTCAGTTTGTACTAATAGAGCTGTGTGGCCTTATACAGAGGGAGCAGGGCTGAGCCCAACACTTGAGCGAGGCTGAGACCTCCGTGCAGGTCACTTGTGAGAAGCCCAGAGCACCGTCCAGGACGAGGAAAACCTCTCCTCCTCCTCGCTGTGCCAACAAGGTGCCGTGTCAGGCTGGAGATGGGAAATGAAAGGTGCTTTTCTGTCCTCAGAGAGGGCTAAGGCACTGGAAAGGGTTGCAATTACTGTTAGCTTTTGAAAGCTTCCCCTAAAACTTCAACTCCTTGGGGGAGACTCAGTGCTGAGAAACCTGGACAGGAGAAGGTTCAATAGGTTTATACACTTAAGATATTTCAGTCCCTGTAATTTGCTAAACCCATGCTATACCCATGCTGTAATTTGGTCTCCCCATCAGCTCCTCTGTTGTACAGTTTCTATTCTGCTTATGCTGCAGAGAAGATTTCACTGAGGTGGTCAGTCGCTACAACCATCTTAAATGGAGCTTAGTACATAAAGAGCTTTGGGGTGGGGGGGAATAAAAAAAAAAAAAAAAGGAGAAAAGACCACCTGTTTTCCTTGCTAGGTATGGCCCCACTTCTGTACAAAAGACCAGCTCCTTGCTAGTCAGCCCGTTCTATATGCAAAAAAAATAGGGTAAAATGTTTCCCAAAACATGTAGTCTCCAAAACACAAGGACGTGCACGCACGTGTTTATTAACCAAGTCCACTAGAACAGGTGATCCAGAAAAGTCTGTAAAAGGAATAAGCAGCATGTGGTACCAGATAGTTTTGAGAAATGGACAGGGAGGGGGGATAAAGTAACAATTCCCTAGTGCTGATTTCCAAAGCGTTTTCATCAATAACACCTCACCTGAAATGAGATACTCCAAGTCTTATCATCGAGCATGCTCTGCAAGCAGATGCTTCCCTACTTCTTTACACAGGTGCATGTTTACCCTATCTAGTCTTCACCTATACACTGGTATGTATTAAGTACTTCTCTTTGGTTCGGGGTGATAAAGGACCCAGTGTATGTCACGGTTTGTTTTTTAAAAAGCATCAGGAAATTATGCAATACTCTGAACTTAAAAAAAAAAAAAAAAAAATCTCAGAGCAAGGCTCACAGTTATTGTGTGAATACCTGAGACTGACCTGGGCTGCCTGGGCAGAGAGGAGTGGCACTGCGGTAACGCACCTGGAGAGGCAGAGTATAGCATGAAATAGAGGGTGCTATTGGATATAGCATAAAACATACACCCAGGTCCATTTCTCTAGGAAGTGTAGTGTCAGAGAAAGGAAAACTGGCATTTCCTCTAAGTAGACTAATCAAATATAAAAGTACACACTGTCTGCTTCAGCTGGTGGGTTATCTTGAAGCTGATGGCCAGAGAAAGCAAACTGACTGTGATAGTTTTTCTTATGCGTATCTATGGCTTGAGAAGCTGATGAAGAAGGAACAGTTAATATCATATTTATTCTTTTTTTCCAATGATACGTTATGTAAGTAGTAGAAGGGAAAAAACATTCAGGATTAATTGCAATATGTTGATTGTAGGCTATTCAAATTGCTTAAAATTGCATGATTAGATAGAATGTGTTTTCCTTGGGAAATTTGCAGATTATTTACTGTAGATAGGAAGAGTTTGATAAAGGAAGAGAAACATATGAAAGCGGAGTGCATTTTGTATAGTAGATCAGTTGTATCATTTTACTGACATAACAGCCGTAAATGACTGCCAATTACTCATGCAGGAGCAAGTGGTCATATTTCAGATCAGCTGACAGTGAGGAACGTGGTGTGTTGTTTGGATGGCTGGAACTGTCTTCAGAAGCCCTGCGAGTTCACTTGAAGTGCTGATCAAAATACATAATTTCTTTCATTGCATGATGACTATTGTGGACATAGGCTGTGGTCTTTGCTGAATGGGACACGGGGTTGTGAAAAATATTTATCTTTTTCAGTAGGTATCTTAAATGCATTAAAACCAGTAAGGAAGAGTAATCATAGTGGGAAGACTGTTTAATTCTCCAAATGTATTTATAAAGCCAAAGCAGATAGACACTGGGGTTCAGTCTAACATATCTTTAACAAGAGGATGAGTTAAAGGCTAGCAAGTGAGATGGAAAATATCCACCATGGCCTCGGAACTTGAAGAAATAAAATTCTCAGTAGGAAGAGAACTTCTTGAAGTGA
This sequence comes from Nothocercus julius, assembly GCA_013398735.1. Taxonomy (NCBI): domain Eukaryota; kingdom Metazoa; phylum Chordata; class Aves; order Tinamiformes; family Tinamidae; genus Nothocercus; species Nothocercus julius. The sequence goes on along the minus strand of VZSV01000268.1, from coordinate 177,207 downwards.
GTAATGCTGTGTTGAATCATCCCCAAACATCTCAAAAATAGAAACAATTTTTTTTCCTGGAGTAGCTCTAATCCATCAATTTACAGCCCTTGCTCAGCATCAGAGAGCTTACATGGATATACTTTAGCAATCCGTATAGGAAATGGTTCTGAATTTATTTCTCGGTTTTTAAGGTGTGTGACAGAGGTGAATGCCTTAGTCGTGGATGGAAAAGTTTCCTGTATGTCCACGTTGTTCTCTGCTCATGTATAGAAAACAAAAAATTGTAAAATATCAGTTGCAAAACTTCCATTTCAGATCATAAAGTGGCAAGTTTACCTTATGGGTCTGTGTGTGTTTTTAGGTTGTATTTCTGTAGGATCCTGGTACAAAGTAGGGCAACTGGCTGTTTTTTGAGGCAGCTAAGATTGAAGTGGCCATGCCTCTAGAGAAGTCGTTGGCTATTTCGGCACCATTGAGTTAAATGGAGCCAAAATTCACTGCTTTGTATGTGTGCTGCCCAATTTCAGTCTTTCTACAGACAGTGGTATTGAATGGCATGAATGTATTAAATATGAACAAGGAGCTTCGGTTCCATGCTGCTTTCTCTTTCTCTACTTCTGCTGTAAACTGAAATCCTGCTGTATTGAAGTGGACCAAATGAATTTCATCCTCAGCGCCTTTAGTATTTTAAGCAGTAGCAGGTTCTTTTACAGGTGTAAATCTAAGCCTAGCACGTGGTGGGGAAGTTAAAATAGATTGTGCATACAAGACGGTCCATCTCGATTGCCCATCTATCTTTTGGAACATAGTTTTTTGTAATTTCTGGGCCCTCATGAACCTCTCTGGGTGCCTATTCCTCAAACAGTCTCAAAGCACCTTGTCATTTCCTCATAAATAACTAATAACCCATTGTTTTATTTGGAAAAACTATTTTCTGGAATAATTTGTGTGCATCTGAAGAGCCTTTCAGCATTCACATTTAGATGCCCTTTCTTGGTTCTTATTTCAGGTAGACTTGGTTTTGTAATATTAGTGTAAGACATGCAAGTAATCTTATAAGATATGTGGGTAAGCTCAGTGAACTGTGATGGCACTGATAGAAAAATGGTGATACTTTCTAAAACCTTTTTTATTTCTTTCTTGATCACTGCCTTCTTAAAAGCAGTAGTGCCCATGAAAGTTAGCATTTTCAGCCCTTGACCCCTTATGGAAGGGATATTTCTTTTTATCATAGCTATGGAGAATCCAACCCGACCATCTGGTTGCCTAATGCCAAGCACAATGACTTTCACATTAGAGATCATAACCTCTGGAGGAAGCAGCAGAGAAAGGCAAAAGGGGCGAGTGCATGAAAGCTTGCAGTGACAATGAATGAAATAAACAGTGATTCTGTGAACAGCTCATTTCATTTGCTGAAATCAGCTAATGGTCTGATAAGTGAGACTCTGTGAAAACCAGCTGTAAGAAAGGACATTGAAAGCTTTCTTGAAAGAAGCATAGTAAGACAGCTTCAGTGAGACTTGTTTTTTTTTTTTTTTTTTTTTTAATGTAGAATATGCAATATTTGTAAATAATTTCCCCTTCTTAGCATCCAAGTGATTGGCCACCTTGCTTGTTAATTTCAACAGCTTTATAGCTGCATATTCTACATACCTGTAGACTGTTGGGTTTCATGAGGAATGGTGTTTGTTGCCAGCAATGATTATAGCTGATCTACAGACTCCCAGCGATTGAATGTTTACTGCCTGAGCCACCTGGTATGACGCTTTTGAACCCCAAGTCATGCAACTATTGTGTCGCTTCTTACAAAGTGCTCAGTGACCTACTAATTCCACCATTGCTTAACTAATCAATACTGCAGATGCTTTCAGTCTGATACATATTTTGCGTTGTAAAACCATCTATGACCCAAGCACACATATGACGTTCACCTCCAAGTCATTTCTGTTAGGCGTAGAGTGCAACTAAGGTCAACCACAGGCCTCAGCTGAAATATATGTGTATAGGACTGAAGCAAATAGCCTCAGATTTTTTATGATTTGTTTCAAATCCAAAAGCTTATTCTACCACTCTTTGAAAGAAAGGTTGGTGTGGGGCTGCATTGCAGATACAGGTGGGTATCAGCAGCCTGATGGTAGCTGACAGATGAGTGCTCGAAATAGGGCTGGAGCCTGTGTACCATGTACAGCAAGCTGCACGAGTTGTTGCTGGCAGGTGTTACAGTTTTTTGGGAAATTGCATATTAATGAGTTAGTCTTTAGATATGATTTAAAATATACTGCTTGTGTTGTCATTTTTCCCTACAATTAAATTAAAAAACAAGTGATAAATGGGTTCAAGGAAATGTAGCGGCTTGGAGGATCACGTTTGTGTGCTTAGGAAGACCAGCTGTACTTTTAAGAAAAAGGGTTATTTTTTTAAGCTCAATGGAGACTAAGGGTGTGATTCTTACTCCCTGTTTGCCCTAACTTATCAGCGCTTTCCTCAGACCTAGTTTCTTGTTTGCAAAACAGAAATATGAGAATCCATTGGCTTCAAGCCTCTCCTACTCTCCTTTTCATTCCTAGTGTTGCATGATTTTATTTGCATCCTGTAAAAAGTGTGTTCTGAACTTTTTGTTAATACTGCCCTGCCGAAGTGCCAGGAAAGATGGCATACAGTGAAAGTTATTCCTTCAAAAGATGAAAGCTTTTAATTCTGCCCCGTTCCTGAGAAAACTTCGAAGAAGTTGCATGAGAAAATGAGGCTAAGTGTTGAGAGCAGAATTGGGCTGCTATTGTTTTGCGTAATGTTTGCAATGACGAATGTTTGCTTTGTTTTCAAGGAGTGTGTTTTACATCTCCAATGTTTATAAGGTTCATGGGATCTGTTATCTTTCCTGTTATGTAGCCATGGGGTATGAAAAGGAATGTAACTTCTTTTTCCATCTCTTTTCACACCAGTCTACGTCTGCTATCGGGTACTCCAGAACAGAGTTTTCAGCAGGGTAGGGATCTTGCAGGTGACCTTGGAGGTTGGAACAGGAAGCACATAAGGCTCCACCATGCTTATAACAGCTCAATACTATCAGTTTTGAAGCAAAGTGAAAATATTTTGTGTTGCTTGTAGATAAATAATGCCATGTTGTATTGTTAGATCCCATAAAATCATCTAACGTAAGCATCCTAAAGATGGTAGGTTACAAAATTCTGTTGCGAGTGTTCGAAACGTACCTTGCCTGCAGTTTACCCTAGAGAGCAGAGTGTGTTAGGTGGCCTCTGTGCAAGCTCCAAGCAGCTCCCCACGTGAAACCCGTACTGGTGCCTTTATCTAGGAAATAGTTTTCACTGTGAATAGCAAAATTGTAGCATCACATAAAGAAATGAACTATCTATAAGAAACTTAAGAAAAAATGTGTAATAATTTTCAGTTTCACAGTTGTCTTCAAAAAGAAAAAAAATCTAAATCTCAAGACTACTTGTAAATATTTCAGCTTGTATTTAGAGTAGTGTTGCAGGATCCAACCTTTGTGCTAGAAACTGCATATTTCAGAGAGTTCATAATGACTTTTGGCGGATATCCTACGGAGAAGGGAAAGGGATGCATTTTTGCCTTTAAGAGATAAAGAAAATTGTTTCTCAGCATGCCATAAGCTCTTTGCAGTGGTGCTGGGATTGGCTCCTCTGCAGGCGAAGCAGTTGCAGGACAACTTTGTGTACTCAGTGCTGAAGAAAGCGCTTGTGACAGGATAGGAAAGACTTGGGATCTTTTAGCTTTCACAGAACTTGTAGACAATGGCTTACATTGTCAGAAAAGAAAACCTTGGCCCTCGGATGCTTACTTTTCTTTCCTATTTTTATGCTATGCCATCAGCATCACCACTGTACTGAGGGAAGCACACGTGAGCTTTTTCAGTTTGGCCCTCCTGGATCATAAACTGCGACGCAGAAAAATAAACAGCACCACTTGAAAGTCAGAGCTACCTTACTGAATGTCCTCTAGGCATGTATCTTGGCATATCTACGCCTGATAATTATGCAAGTATTGCACAAATGCCAAATAAAACAATACAAGCAAAGACAGACTGTAAACCTAAAATATACAAGGTAAAAGTCTCCTTCCCTCTCACTCCCTCTCACTCTTGGCTTAAAAAGAAGTTGAAGGAGAGAACCAGATAGTCAGACGTGTGTTTGCATTCAGTTTTGGTTTCTAAATCTGTGCACGTTTCTTGAATGTTCAAGTTATATATTTTTTCACATCACTGCGGCTTAATGCGTGGTTTTATTTGCACTGTGAAAATGCTGTGAGACTTTACTTCCCTGGGAACTGTATGGTAGGGTTTAGTTAACGTCAGTATCTGGACTCATAACCAGCTATGGCTTATCGGGTCTTGGATCGAGTCATTGCAGAAATGAGTGCACCAAAAATGTTACTTTGATTTAGTCCTTCATATTTTTTTCATTTTGAAATAAAAAAAAAAAAAAGTCTTTTAGTGTGTCCACCAGTGTTTATATTCTTAATTATGGTGAATCAGCTGTTCCTATGTACGGCTATAGTTTGAATGTCTAGTGGCCTAGGCAAGGTGACAGCTGGTCACTAACTCTGGTATAAAATGGAAAGGGGCTTTCTTTGAAGTCTGAAGAAACAGGTTAGAAGCCCATATATACCAGTGTCTTGGGCCGAAGTTCTTGATGTGATAATCTACTGCAGCGAGATGTTGTCCGTGACGTAACTTTGTGGAGCTAGGTGGTCAAACAAACAAATCCAGGCAAAGAATAATGCGTAAACTAATGGAGATGGTAATTCCATATTATTCCAGAATAGAAGGAAATAGCAGTGTGTGCTCCATAAACTACAGCTTGTTCTGTTACTTAACGGCCAACAGAAACGGCCCTCAAGTGCTCCTTGCTTCTGCTCAACGCCCAGGGAGCACAAGGCTGATGCTGTGAGCTGTCTCGCTCCTCCAGGAAGGTGCGTTTTTGTACTTTCCGTATGCTTTTAATGATACCAATGAGACGATGCATCTCGCAGCTTTGAGGGGAACAGGGACACCTGGTCTTTGCTTGGTAGCCTTTTTCCTCTCTCTTCTGCATTTGCATGGGACTGTAACCAAATAGCCTTGCTCATCCTCACTCCAAATCCTCCTGTTTGTCCTTTGCTGTATTCTTGCCACTCATACTGGCTGTTTTTTGTTCCAGAAAATCTCCCCAGGCCACTTCCCTTTGATTTCTACCCTTGGCTTTGAACTTTGGCTTTGGCACTGCAATGTGTTGCCTAAGACATCCTTTTTCTTAAGATAAGTGGATAACACAGAGCACAACAGGTCTGGAAAGAGTTTACTGTCATTACTGTAGTAAAGATAAATAGAGATATTTAAAATCCAGTGTTTACAAACACTTAAATCTGATTTCTGTACAAGTCACTTGTAAAACTGTCACAGATCTCAGTGGGATCTGGGTGTGAGATGAGCAAAAAAGGAACTGTTTAATACTAGCTCTTGCTGGTGGTGTGAGGGGGTGGTTCTCCTGCTGCTGAGCTCCCTGAGTATGACCCTGTTACTGTTTATAAATACCCAAAAGGGTCCTAGCAGCCATCCAAAGGTAAATGAAAATTAACTTGGCTCAGTTCCTTTCGGAGCGTATTTTAAGTCTGAATGACGCCTTAGCCAAATGGAAGACCACATGACGCGCACGACTTAATTGCCCTGAGACAGTGAATGTTACTGTGTTTTTCTTTTCTTTTCTTTTCTTTTTTTTTCCTTCCCCATTCATCAGTTTGAGGCTTTCATCTCCTTCTTAAGTCACGGCCTTTCAAGCAGGGGTGAAATTAGATCTGTCAGTAATACATGTTGTCATTGTTCCGTCACTCCACCCTGCTACAAAAGGAGGTACGTGGGAGTACGTCCTGCCCTGGAAGCCAGTGAGCACTCTCGCTTCCTTTTGGGTTGCACTAAATATCATTATTTTCATTATCCTGAGGTAAAAATCAGATATGTCAACTGTACTAGAAAAGTAGGAGTGGTGAAGCCATGCCTGTGTAATTAGGTGCGAACTAATGTCTGAGCCCTCTGGCAGGGAGGGAACTTAAAGACTAAATTTTGAGTCTGAAGCCTTCCCACGCCATCGGGTGTCATTTTAAGCACAAGCAAGACTCTACCATTCCTCTCAATCCCACACAGCTCTTGCCCTTTTTTCCGTGTCCACAAATCTCCTCTGTGTTCCCTCTCTGAAGAGCATGGGGAGGAGAAATAGATGGATTTAATCCTTTCTTCATATATTACACCAAGTGCCCAGCAGTGCTGCTGCCAAAGACCTGGCTTTTGTTCTGAAAGCAGTTTGTGAATGTGTATATCTTTCTTTACCTCAAGAACTAACTTTTCCTGTGTTCCCCTTGCTGCATTTTTAACATCCCCACATTACATAAAATGTGAGACTTCTTGTGAAGTGCTTCTTTGGAAGGCGCTACTTCAGCATCGTCACATCTCTCACAGCTTTCTGTGGTATCTGCAATAAGGTGTAAATCATGTTTGAGTTACAGATTCATAATTTGGCCCTTGAAATATAAATTTTCAGTGACTAAAGTATTCTTCATGTGGGGAAGACAGTTAGTTTAGACCGTTTGTTAGAATCTCTTGGGACCCGTCTTTCTCCTTGTGCCTGTACCGACAGGTTGCAGACCTGTCGGTATTTCCTTTTCCCACTGCAGTGCTGAAGATGGGAGCTATAGCCCCTTTCAAGGGGGTTTCCACGATGCACCAGTTGGGTCTCTTTGTGGTACTAAACTTTCTTTTGGACTTGCTTTGTATGTTGTCCAAGTTGCCGTTGAGCAGAACCACATGAGCAGCGATCTGGAGGTCTTAGCTTATAGTGGTGGGTCTGTCTTCGATCCCAGCTTGTGGTGGAGAGGCCACGTCAAACGCTAAGAGGAACGTGATCCTTTGAGGCTGTAGCATCTGCAGTAAACAGTTTGTTCGGACCGGTGTTTAGCCTCAGCTGAAATTGGTAGAGATTTGGGTTTTTTTTGAAAAATATCTCAGTAGCCTTGAGGTTACTTCCAAACAGAGCAAGTAGCTGTGACCTGAACGTGTGGACAGTGTAGCAAAATCCAGATCAGTTTCTGAAGCCCTGAGACGGCCTAGAGGGTGAGGCCATACTTTGTTTAAGAAACTGTAAGACAAAACCCAGAAAAATAATGATGCTTCAAAAGCATGAGGAAAATTGACCACAACAGGCTAACAGATAACACATTACATCAGCAACTGCAAATTGAAGTGAATGCAAGATTTCAGGTGTTGCAAAAATAAATCTGCCACAACAAAGGCTAATTGGCAGAAGACGGGCCTGGCAGTGTCCTTTCCTCAGCTGCAATCCCAGCCTCAAATTTGCCCCTCAGCAGAGTTGGGTTTTTCCTTGGGTAGGCTCTGCTAGCCTTGTTGTGCCAGTAACCTGACACGAGCAGGTGCACCTGAGCGGCTCCTGTTTTGTTAACACGGAGAACAAAGTTAATGCTTTACCAGGTGCAACTCACACGTGTCTTGGAGCCAGGGTCAAGGTTGGGCGCAGAGTTCCATGCCAGTAGATGCCTGCGGCTCCAGTGGGAACTCTCGCAGCTTTTGGACCAGCTTGTGGCTTCGCTTGAGCTGGAAGGTACATGGGTTGAAGGGGCTGGTGAAACCTGTGCCTCTGTGAATATGTGAAGTGTCCAGAGCAGACAAGTGCATCTGCACTGCTTGGGCTGTTCTGAAACCCTTGCATTCATACCTGAGCATCCAGGACATAACAACATAGAAAACTGGATCTGTAAATACCAAAGTTACATGTATTTATGGACTTTTACATTAAGTATTGAAATATGTCACTTGAATTGTGCCATGCTATAGTGCTTTCAGTTTTGGACAGTGATCAGATGTGCATGAGGAGAATTTAACACAGCCGGCAAGACCTGTATATCGGTACATATAGTCACATGTTCCATAATAACTCCTTGCCACTTTTGGGAAGAAAAAAGGTGTTAGAAGGAAGAAAACAGTTAATGGGATAAAGGCTTCGATATGGGTATATACAAGTTTGGGACCCACGCGGAGGTAGCATGTAGTGGAGCACGGATCTAAAGAGAATAAGCTAAAAGGCTGGGAAATAACTGGTGAGAAAAGAAGAGAAATTTCCAGGCCATAGATATTGGGAGCCACATTGGGGCAACATATAGAACTTAGATTGAAAGCCAAACTTGGTCCTGCTCATACAGGCATTGAGCAGGAAGCTTCAGAGGGAAAGCCGGGGATGCTCTGCAAATCAAAATAGATTGTAGCTAGTTTTTTCCGTTGTCAGCTAAATTCCTTTGGAAAAGGGCTGCAACAGAGATGTAATAAGACAAGGTTTTAATTCTCCAAGTCTCTTGGCAACTTTCATCAGTACTTACCTCCTGCTGTGCTATTTTGATGGCTCTCATTTCCTCCTGTTTAGCGTTTCTCCATGGTGTCTTGGACCCGCTGTAGCACTCACTCCTCCGGCCGTCTCCGGGCTGGTGCCTGCCTCGTTGTATTCCTCTTGCCTCTTTGCCTGTATTTCAGCCGTGTCTGTAGCATTTCAACGTGCCTCAAGAGGCTTGGCTCTTTCTTTAAACTTGCTTATTTTCCTTTAAAGAAATTTTTAACATGAAGTTTTAATAGTACGGCCCAAAACTCCTGTTTTCAAATGTTGCTGTGAAACACTTAGTTTTTATTGATGTTAGTGTGAGTAGAGTTTTGACCCAGGAGTTCTGCTTTATATTGGGCAGAAAAACACTGTCAAATTTGTCTCTAATTGAGTCATTAGAGGCGATTTTGAATTTTCCTAGAGGAACTCATGGAAATAAATCCTGCATGTCTCAGCTAAATTGCAGGAACATGAATTAGTGTTCAGCGTAATTACAAAAAAAAAGAAAGTGAAAAAGGAAATTGAGATCAAAATGGTCTGTGACTCCTCTCTAGCATAGAGAAGTGCAAGGGCAACTGTTCTGTTCTAGTAATACAGCCACTGAAATCCTGGTCACTGGGAGCAGTGTCCTCTGAGACATACCCTCATGGGTGGGTTCTTGAATTGAACCTCGAGGGATGCTCAGCGTTGCTGTTAGTGGAAAGCACAAGCTGAATAAAAGGAAGGAGGTTAATCTGAACGCTTTGTCCAGTTTTCTATTGCTTTCTAACCTTATCTGCCTTCTTTTCCCCTGGCTGCCTTTTCTTCCACCTTCTGTGTTGCTTTTGTAAATATTTAAGTGTTTTTTTTCTTGATTTTAACTACCAAAGCTGAGCTCATCCATCGCACCCACCATTGCGAAGCCCGCGCTGAGTCAGCATGCGCCGAGGCGCTTCCCTGCGGGCTGCTTGCGAAGAGCTCTCTCCTGGCAGCGCAGTGCCGAGCTCCCCGCAGCTGCAGCCCTTACAGAGGTACAAAACAAGCAGCAGCACTCTCACATTGCCTAGTAACAATTTAAATGCCAGATCTGCAGCCTCTGAAAGTCACTTTGGTGCCAGGAGGACATGCTGGTTCTGTCCTGTCCTGTGTGGCTTTCAGCTGCGTTTTTTTGTGTTTTAGCACAGAAATGTGTTCCCTAAGTAGAGAAAAATGAGAATGAATGTCTTCTGTGACTACGTATAACTACTAACTCCACTATTTTCAGGTTGTCTGCCAAAAGTAAGCTCAAGAAAAAGCTAAGGCTTGCTGTGGCCTGGTCTGTGAGGCCTCACTAGTGTTCCAAGTCATTGATCTAGTACTAGATAGCTGTTGTCAGCAAGAGCTAATAAAGTGACAGCTGTGAAGTACATAGGAATTATGTGTAGCAGAGGGAGATTTTTCAAGAGCTGTCCAAACATCTCCTGTGCCATGTGCAGAATACATTGGCAGGTAGGGGCATATGCAGTTCAAGCAGACTATGCAAAAATCTCAGATCACTGTGGGGCAAACCACATTTTTTTCAAGTCTTTCCAGAGAGAAACACCATATTCAAATGCTTTGCATCAGCTGTAAGTTCTTCCCCTGTGTTACTTCTTTTTTCTTGTTGTACTTCTTTCCCTGTGCTCAAATGCAAGTGTATGTCTACAGTATTTGCTGTACTGAATTAGTTAGCATGGCCAAATCAAACAGCCCAAGGTTACATTAAGAAAGCTTCTCCAGTGCTCCTTTGTATTTTCTTAGTAGGCTTGTCCTTAAAGAAGATTTCAAGCCATTGAGTGGCTGAACTCCGTACTCCTTAAAAATAAGCAAGCCGAAATGCACACAAGCACAGTAGAAGGGCTGTTTTCTTTTTATGACTACACGATTTGTTTAGGCAAAGTCAAATGAATTGCTTGCTATTTTTTAACCAATAGCTATTGCATGAGCTTTTTTGTATTAACAGATCAAGTTAAAGATTTCAACTTGTACAAGATAAGCCTAACAACTTGGAGAGTGACATAAACGAGGTAACTTCACTGGGGCCATTGGCATACGCCAAAGAAATGTGATGGTAAAAAAAAAAAAAGCATGTTGCATATCTGTGGTTAATATGAACACAGCTTCTGCCTATTTCATTTGAAACCAACTCAGCGGAAAACCTAGAAGCGTGTTTCATTGTATTTAGCAGGGACTGGGCATGTATTTATAGATAGATATGTGTGCAAACCTCATTCTGCTTTGCAGCGAGGAGTATTGTGGAAGTTACCCTGTCCAGTCCTTTGCCTGCTGGTTGTCCTTGTCACAGCCTAATTCCTGCTGTTTCTTTCTAGTGAACACTGTGGGTAGAGAAAATAGTAATGTCTTAATTGTCTGCATTGTGCATAGAAGAAAATCCGCATAGAAGAAAAGTTGTAAACAAGGAAGAGACAGGATTAGAAAAAGTGTTTCCCTGGGTTTAATGACAGTTACTTAAATGGAAAAAGAATTGGTTTTTCTCCTTGGACAAAGTTTACTTAGGGATGGGTTCGCTACAGCTGCTTTGGGCTTTGGATGGGGCCTTGGGTGAGCTGTAATAACTGATGCTTTTGCTGAGGGATATATCGGTGGGTCACTTTTGTAGTGGAGATTTTAAGACATTAGTTCTTCTCAGGTCACTGCAGTTTGTATAATTTCTGCTTACACAGTTCGTTCACTTTTCTTCTATTGCCTTAGCTTTCCTCCTTCAAAAAAATGGAATTGTATTTCTGTATTACTAGTTGTTTTTTATGTTTCGTTTAAAACCTAAAGCCAGGAGTGGTTTCTCTGTCTACCTTTTCCATTTATGGAAATGTAGTTGATGCTTTGTTTGACTGCTTTCTTTTCCTGGCGACTAACACTAAGGACCTAACAAGTGAACAATGTCACAGGCGCTTGAGTTTCATATAAGGGCAGATATAATCAGGCATATTGATTCTTTCCTTCCTGCATTTCCTTTCGATGTAATTAAGAACAAGTTTCTGCTTGTGAAATAACTCGTGCGTGTTCCTCAAAGCCATTACTTATTCAAAACCTGAGTGCTAAGTAAACTAAAGAGGGAATTAATTTAAAGGAAGAACAAAGGTTCTCTTTTGGGTAATAGTACTTTTTTTTTTTTTTTTTGAAATAGGAAGTTGTATATCCCTGAGTTACAGTAAGCCCAGGTGTTTTGGCCTGGCGAATGACCTTGTCCGAAGAAATAAGAGGGAACATAACTTGTGTGGGCTGAAATGTAGCATGTGGAATAGGAGAGTAGGATGTGGCTTTGTGCCACATCTCTTGTCCCCTGAGAGGGCCAGAGCAGGAGGGGACAGCGGACTCTGTGCTACCAGAGTTGTTGCGTTGGCACACGCTGCATGGTCTGTGCAGGGTGCTGAGAGCATAGCCTGTTTGTTCAATAAAGCTGGATTTTGGCCTAAGTCAGTTGAGGAAAAATAAGATCTGTTTATAGTTGAGGGAAATGTAAGGGAAATGCAGCAGTCCAGGAATATACGTGAGAAATGCGGCAGAAAGATTTGCAGATGGGTCTCCTCCATGTTGCTTCTGCAGTGAAACTGCTCTTGGCGGTCAGCAGTGACTGGTTTGATAGGGGAACAATAGTAGTGCCACAAACTGGTACAGCATTAGGAGGTATCAAAATAGAAGGATTTTAAGAGAGGAAAAAAAAAGTCTTAGAAAAATCATGTTGAAGAAAGAGGTCTAATGCTCTCTAGGATAAATAATACTAAGGGAGAAAACAGGAGAATGTAACTGGGCTCTTACCTGCTTCTTCTTTTGACTAGTTTGATATTGAAATGCTAAGAAGTCATTGTCAGCAGGTGGTAATAGATACAATGCAATGTACAGTAAAAAGCAGAACTGATAGACAAGCATTTTTTGTTCCTCGGCTTTGGAAAGAAATGGTTGGCAGTGCCTCTCCATTTTCTTGACACACTGCACAATGGTCGTATTTGTCCTTGGTTTGTAGACCCAGAATGTTCAGTGTGGAACAGACCTTGCTCAGCAGAGGCAATAATAACTTGGTCAGTCATGCAGCTGAAGGATCAAGTTGAAAGTCAAAATTAAGAATAATTCCCAGCACTATTGTGTTTCAGCCTCAGGTCAAGACTTTCACTGCTCAACCATTTGCCCTTGTCATGGGCACCGAAGACAGGATGTGATGTTGATTTGCACATTCTTAAACTTCCTAAGGTAGTTTTGAAAGTATGAAAGTAGAGAGAATGGGGACTAGCCTCTTGGGTGACTCGTGTTTATTCCTTTTCAGAACCTTATCCTGAATCTGAGCCGTGTTCAAAACTTGGGGATTAACTGCAGTTCTCATTGTTTAAAGCTGTCATGATTTAATTGGTAAATATTTTCCATAGAGCATCTTGGGCACTTTTTTTTTTATGGTATGTTCTTCACCACACATACCTCCAAAATTCTTTCTTTGGAGTATAAAAGAAGAAAGGTTGCAGAGCATAAGAGTCAGAAACTTAGGAAGGGACATCTGCAATTAAAGCTGGGATGTGTAGAAAGGGGAGGCTCCCTCAGAAACAATGGAGGGCTGAGCAGTTGAAATTTCTGGAGTAAAATCAGCCCAAATGTCAGTAAAGACACCAAATTACCTTTAGAAGTGGAACTGCAGTGTGGTAGTAATGGAACTGTGACAAGAGGGGGCAGGAATGCTCCACAGCGTTCAAGGATGCGTCACCATTCCCTGTGCAGGAGGGGACAAGAAGAACCGTCTGCCGAAGAGGAGAGGATTGGGTGCCTGGTAAAGAGCAGTACTGTCAGGCCAGCACAGGGTTTGCGCTGAAATTAACTCACAATCTTTATAAAATGCATGTGATTAAATATATAGGTTCTTCCCATCAGGCTTGTAACAAGCATGTGCACCTATGTCTTTTGCCACTGTATCTCTTTGTGGCATGAACATCTGTGTAAGCTTTTTTTTTTTTTTTTTTTTTTTTAATTTAAAAGTTGTCTGTCATCCGCTGGCAGGAGTGCATGTTTTATTTTCAGTGTTTACTTTATCCTGCTAGAGGTGTCTTTTAGCTCAGACTACGTCCTCTAGCTCTATTTATTCCCCCTCTCAACCCCAAAAATAAGAAAAAGGGACATTCAGAAGTTCAAGAGTGATGTCACCATATTCTAGCCCCATGCCCTCTGCCAGTCAGGGCAGACCCTCACTGGAGACCATCTCTTTTCTGTCTGTGCAGGACAGCTTTTGCCAACCTTTGAGAGCACGTTTGCATGAAGCCTGTGTAGCTGAGGGGACTTAGTGGAAGGGAACGTGTCCTAGTAAACAAGGATCAGGCTACCGAATCTTTTCTGCAGAGACTGTCCCTGAAGTGCCCAAGGCCGCACTTGCTCCATGTGGAGCCTGAGGATGGTTTCAGGCACTGTAGATGTAGCCAGTGTTTCAGATGAATAGCTTGGACAAGGTATCTTGTCCTCAACTAACCCTGGCCTCAAGGTACATTCATACTCCTCAGTGAAAGACCTCCAGTCTTTAAGCTGCACGGGGAAATAATTTATGAAAAGGAATAGGTGAAGCTGAAGGCAGTACTTCCAATAAAACTGAATTTATGAATAATTTGAATAATGTATAGAAAAGAGGATATATAGTTGGTGTAAGTCAGATGGAGAGCTCTTAGTGTAGAGATAAGTGAGTGCGCGTTTCGTGTGGAGTTCACTGTCGCTATTGCTTGGACTCTGCCATGAGAAGGCAGTCTAGCTTGGGGCAGTCTAGCTTTTCTGTTCTCTTAGATAGCATTTGGGCAGTAATTCCATGTATGCCTGTAATATGGCCTTGGTAATCATGAGATCACCTTTGCTCCTTGCCTTTTTTTTTTTTTTTTTTTTTTTTTTTTTT